>QXTE01000521.1:218201-244488 GCA_003942145.1 Platysternon megacephalum
GGGGGGATGGATGGATGGAGGGGTGTGTATGGGGGGATGGATGGATGGATGGATGGATGGATAGAGGGGTGTGTTGGGGGGATGGATGGATGGATGGATGGATGGATGGATGGATGGATGGAGGGGTGTGTATGAGGATGGATGGATGCATGGATGCATGGATGCATGGATGGGGATGTATGTTAATGGACGGATGGATAGAGGGGAGTGTTGGGGGGATGGATGGAAGGATGGATGGAGGGGTGAAGGAGGGATGGAGGGGTGGATGGATAGATGGATGGGTGGGTTGGGGGGTTGGAGGGATGGGGTGTATGTGGATGGATGGATGGGTTGGGGGGATGGATGGGTGGGTGGATAGAGGGGTGTGTGGGGGGATGGGTGGATGGGGGGGGGGGTTGGGGGTCGGTGGGCGGAGGGGTGGATGGGTGGGGGGGGGGGCTGGATGGATGGATGGGTTGGGGGGGGGGGGGGGGGTGCATGGGTGGGTGTGTGTGTTGATGGATGGATGGATAGGGGGGTGTGTTGGGGGGGTGGGGGGAGGGTTGGATGGGGGGAGGGGGGGGTGGAGGGAGGGAGGGAGGGGTGAATGGAGGGAGGGGGGATGGAGGGGTGGGGGGGAGGGGGGGGGTTTGGGGTGTGGGGGTAGGTGGATGGATGGGGGGGGGTGTTGGGGGGGGGGGGGGGGGTGTTGGGGGGGGGGGGGGGGGGTAGGTTGGGGGGATGGAGGGAGGGAAGGGGGGGTGGGGGGGGGATGGATGGATGGGTGGAGGGGTGGGGGGGGGGGATGGATGGATGGATGGATGGATGGATGGATAGAGGTGTATGTTGGGGCGACTGATGGATGGAATAGCCAGTAGGGGATTATCTCCACACATCGGCTCACCTGTGTAGAAGAGAAGCTTGACCCAAGAGTGCCAGCTCCCCCTGGTGGTGGTGGAGGGCATGTGCCCCTGACGCTCTCCCTTTGGCCTGTAGGAGCTTGCGGGCTGATCAGCTCAGTGACATTCCTCGTGTTTGTTCTCTACGCACCCCAGCACCCCCAGATCCAACGCAGGTACAACTGGGCCTTCTACCTGTCCTGGGCCGTGTGCCCCGCCTTTGCCCTCTCCGGTAAGCAGGACTTCATTCCATAGGACCCATCACCGTCGGGCTGAGCTGGGGATCCCAGACATGCCTTGGGAGGTGAAGAACATAGGTCGTTTCCCCGGTGGGTTCCCTGGGACGAGGGGTCGAGCTGCAGAACACGGGGAGATTTTTCACTGAGATTTTTCCTGCCATAAACAGACTTTTTAACTCAAATCAAATTTGGAGGGGGGGATGTCAAATTTTTTCATTTTGGTGGAAATTTTTCCGAAAAGAAACCAGAAATTTATAATTAAAATGTTCACTGAATTTCCCTGTAAGTATTGTCCAGATTTCTGATGGAAAAATGAAACAGAAAAATGTTCTGGTTTTGAAAAGCCATTTGAGTTAAAAAAAAAAATCCATTCTCAGAAAATGTCTTTTCTGGGAAAAAATCTGTTTATGAAATGTGTTGGGGGGGCAAAAGCCATTTTTTGAAAACCTTTTTCAGTAAAAGAGTCTGTTTTTCATAACAGTTAAATTAAAAGTTTTGATTCAAATGTATTTTTCATTAAAAATTTCAGGTTGGAAAACCATTTTTGGTTTTAAAATTCCATTTTCAAAACTGTTTTTTATAAGAAAAAAATCTGGTTTTGAAATGCAGCTTTGGGGGAAAAATCGGTGAAAACTCGTGTTAATCTTCAATAAATGTTTCAATTTCTAGTAATTTTGCAAAAATCTGCCCTCCTGTTCCCCTCTCTCCACGCCCAGGGATATCCAGCCTGATCACCCAAAAGCATTCGCCTGCCCTGGGCACGAAGCCGGGCACCCAGGTGGCCCCGGAGGGGGAGACGGGCGCAGTACCGGTGTAGCCAGGGGGCGCCATCCCTCCTCGGCTCCCAGGGGCCGTCTCCCCACTCAACCAGCCACCCTACTGCGCGGGATTCTGGATGCCCATTGGTCCGTGGATATTCCAAGCTCTGACATCGTCTGACTCATTACACCATCGGGAGATCCATCCGCCAAGGGACTCATTTTTTTGCAGTGCAACTGGGCACTATTGAATATCCTTCCACTGCTGGGACTATTTTCCCATCGATGCTAGACAACATTATTGGATATCCCTTCACAGTCAGGACTAACTGTCCTCTCATGTGCCTTAGCACTATCAAATATCCCTCCACTACTGGGACTTTTTCCGTAACCGTCTCACTTAGCACTGCCGTCTATCCCTCTATCACTGGGACATTTTTCTTCCCATTGAACCTAACACTAGTGAGTATCCCTCCACCACTGGGACTTTTTTCCACTCAGCGCTATTCAATATCCCTCCACCACCACCAGGACTGTTTCTCTTTTGTGACCCTTTGTGCTGTAAGATATCCCGCCACTGAGGGACTTGTTTTTCTCAGCACCACTCACCGCCGTAGAGTATCCATCCATCGCCGGAACTCGATCGCTCAGGCCCAATTACCTCTATTGAATGGCCTGCGGTGCTGGGGGGCGGTTTCCGTTCTCACTCAGCACGTATTGAATATCTCGCCACTGCCGGGACTTTTCCCCCTCTAGGCTACTCAGCACCATCCAATATTCCTCCCCTGCCAGGACATCGAACTTCTGGGTCAATTAGCTCCATCACGTATCCCTCCACCCCCAGGACTATTTCCTCTGTAGGCCACATATTTTTGCATTGCTCTGCAATTCCCCCGTTACAATCGTCTCGTCCACGGGGCTCAAGCCAGGCTCTATTACTCCGGCCACGGCGTCTGGGTTGAGCTCAGCTGTTCGGGGAATTCCGCAGAGCCACGCCTCCCCGGGACCCCTCGTCTGTTTCTCTCGGTGCCACCATCTGTGTTTGTATAAAGTCCCGAGAGTTTCATCGTTGTTTGGTTTGGACGTGTGAGTCATTATGAGATCGGGAACCTGTTGTCCTGGGCACTCCACAGACCCCAGCTGAGATCTGGGCCCCGTCGTGCTGGGCGTTGCCCAGACACAGCGAGAGACAGTTCCTGTCCCAACTAGGGTGACCAGATGTCCCGGTTTTATAAGGACAGTCCCGATATTTGGGGCTTTTTCTTCTATAGGCACCTATTACCCCCCACCCCCGTCTCGATTTTTCACACTTGCTGTCTGGTCACCCTAGTCCCGGCGGAGATCAGGGCCCCGTCGTGCCAGGCACTGCCCAGACACAGCAAGAGACAGGCCCTGCCCCTCCTACATACAATCTATGTAGCCAACGGCAGATTATCCCCACTTTACAGATGGGGAAACGGAGGCACAGCGAGCTGATGTGACTCTCCCAAGCTTGGAACTGAAGCCAGGAGTCTGGATGCCAGCGCATAACATACAATCTGTAGAAACACTGTCCACCCGCAAACAAGTGAGTCACTAAATTGTACCGGTAAAAGCTCTCTGCCTTTCTCAGGCCATTTCGACCTCAAGGATCCGGACTCAATTTTCAGGTGGTACAGCCTCACCCAGAGCTGAGATGCAGCCACCTCTGGGGCAGAGCAGCTGGGGAACAGCTGCACATAACGCCACACCGGGACGGCTCGCCTGGCGCTGACACGCAGCCACCTCTGGGGTGGGGACACAGTGGCTGTTTAATTCACAACAATTCAGTGCAATTTCGGATGGGAAGTGATGAAAAGCTTAACTCCAGGGAGGAATTAGGGAAGCCGAATGGAATCGTCCCAGCTGGGGTTCAGATCCCCAGGTTCAAGCCCTGCCTCTTGGGAGGACATGCTAGGGCCTCTGGGAGCACAGCGCCCCCTAGCACTGCCCTGGGGCATCGGGGCCAGCCCTGACCACCGGGGGAGAGCCCCCCGCCTGACCAATTCAGACCAGGAAGCAGGTGCCGGTGTGAGCAGGGAGGGGAGCTGGCCGCTGGGTCTCCAGCCCCCACGGGCGGTTTCTCAGGCTCTGGTTCGAACAGGGGAGCTGGGGCCCCAGGCCGTGCAGCAGGACGGGGCTGGACGACCCCAGGTCCCTTGTGCTGCTCAGTCGCTGGGCGGGTGCCGGGCGCCCTGGGCCGGGGGGGGAGGGGGGGAGGTTCTACGGCAGTTGGAGGCAGACGGGGCCCAGCGATGGCAGCCGGGGCTGCCGGGTCGCGGGGAGGCCGCGGGGATCAGGGTTTGGGGCTGATCGGAGTGTAACCCCAGCCCCCCTCCACCCCACAGCGCATCGGGGTCCCCCCCCTGCAGCAAGTATATGGCACCGGGGTGGGATGGGGGACCTAGCTAATGGCGGGGGAGGGGGTCATTCTCGGGGGTCTGAATAATGGGGGGCAGAGGGCTGTTAAGGGGGATCTGGCTAATTGGGGTGTAGGAGCTCGTTATGGGGATATAACGGGCAGGGGGTCGTTATGAAGTGATGTGATTATTGGGGGCCGGGGGGGCATTATGGGGGGAGCCAGCTAATGGCTAATGGAGGGTACTGGGTTGTTACAGGGGACTCTAACTGGGGACAGGGAGCATTATGGGGCTAACGAGGGGGCAGAGGGCTGTTATGGGGGATCCCTGCCCCCCATTAATGCATAGCCGCCCCTCCCCCCAGTGTGTCCTGGCCTGGCTGAGAAGCTGAAATTCAAGAAGATAACCAAGGGCCTGGCCTGCCTGAGCCTCCTGACCCAGCTGCTGGCGCTGGTCTCCCCGTACTGGATGGAAGTCGGCAGCCCCGGGTTTGAGAGCAACGTGGGGCTCTGGAACATTTGCCTCAACTGGTTCTGCAGCAAACTGCCCATGGGGACGGGTACGGGACCCCGTCCGGCCCTGGTATCCCCCAGCATGGACAGCGCGACGGTGCCCCTCAATCCCGACCCGCAGCCCCCTGCTAGCCCAGCCCCATGCTCCCCCCTCCCCCAGCTCTGCCGGTGCCCCTCAATGCCGACCCGCAGCCCCCCAGCCCACCCGCCACACACAGCGCAACCAGTGTCCCCCCAATCCCGACACACAGCCCCCTGCTAGCCCCTGCCCGCTCCCTCCCCGCACTGCTCTGCCGGTGCCCCTCACTCCCGACCCGCAGCCCCCTGCTAGCCCAGCCCCGTGCTCCCCCCTCCCCCAGCTCTGCCGGTGCCCCTCAATCCCGACCTGCAGCCCCCCCAACCCACCTGCCACAGTGCAACCCCAGTCCCAACCTTCAGCCCCCTGCTAGCCCAGCTCCCCCCCCCCTCCAGCTCTGCCGGTGCCGTTGAATCTCAGGCCAGTGGGGTTGGGGTGCTGGGGGGTGCGGGGAGATTCCCCTCGTTAACCAGCCTGGCCCTTGATCCCTCAGTGGCATTCGAGGTGGCCAAAGCACTGATGACGCTGTCCACTCTGCTCGGGTTCATCGCTGTCTGCTCCGTCCTCACCTCCTTCCACACCTTTCGCAAATACCGGCTGGCCGCTGTCACCAACCTCTTGACAGGTACCGCTCGCCCGGGGCTGGGACGCAGCCACCTCTGGGGCAGAGGGTGGTTATACAGGGACCCCTCACCCGGCGCTGAGATGCAGCCAGCTCTGGGGTGGGACGTGGGGGGCTGGTTATACAGGGACCCCTCGCCCGGCGCTGAGATGCAGCCAGCTCTGGGGTGGGACGTGGGGGGCTGGTTATACAGGGATCTCTCACCCGGTGGCCAGCTCTGGGGTGGGGTAACTGGCTAACAGCCAACTGGGGCTGGAGAAGGGAGGTTGCATCTAGACCCTCCCCCCCCCACCCCCACCGCCACAGGGATCGTCACGCTGGCGAGCGTCCTGGTGTTCGGCGTCTCGTTTGACATGTTCTCGGCGCCCTTCCACCCCGAGATGAGATTCCGGCGCGGCTGGTCCTTCTACGTGGGCTGCCTGTCGTCCTTCCTCTTCCTCCTGAGCGGTGAGACCCAGAGCACGGAGGGGAGCGGGGTGGCTATGGGGGTCGGGGGAGGGGCTGGGGGTGGGGCTCTGGAAGCGCTGGGGGCAATGGGGGCTGGGGGAGGGGCTGGGGGGGTTCACCCCATGGAAGCATCGGGACCCCCTCTGAGACCACCACTCACCCCAGCTTTGCCCCTTCCCCACAGCGCTGGTAAGTCTCGTCGCCCACATCCAGTGCAACGAGACGCCCACCCAGAGCCGCAGTCAGGTGTCCCCGCAGCAGGGCGGCCTGCGGCCCGGCTCCACCGCCCGGCTCCACCAGGACCAGCCCTGGCCGGAGCCGCCCCCGCCGGTGTAAGGGCAGGGACCAGGTCGCTCTCTGTGTGTGTTCCTGCTGCCCCCTGCTGGAGGGACTGGGCTCTACTGTGTGTGTGTGTGTGTGTGTGTGTGTTCCTGCTGCCCCCTGCTGGAGGGACTGGGCCCTGCTGTGAGTGTGCGTGCGCGTATCCCAGAGCAGGTAGCTTCACGGGCCCCTGTGTCCGGCTGGCGTGTGACTGTGACAGCCTGTGTCTCCGGGGGTGTGGTTCTGGGTCCGGGTATGCGCCGGCTCACACAAAGCGGGGACCCCCACCCCTCTGGCCAGCGCGTGCCCCTCCCCCAGAGATCCTTGTGCCGAAGGATACGGAATCGGGACAATTTATTGCACTGAATTAAAGAGAGTTTGCAAATCGCTGGCTCTGCATCGCCCCGGCTGGAATCACATCGGCACCACGAGGCCTGACACACTGTGACAGGTTCCCGGGGTGCAGCCTGAACTGGGGTACGGCTGAGCCCTCTGTCCCACCAGCCTGGGCTCCCTCTCACACGGTGATGCTGTGACAAGCTACAAACCTGTGGCAGGCCCTGCACTGACCCAGCCATCCCCAGGCAGGGACACACCCAGCCGAGCTCCAGGAATGGTCTCCCGGCCCCTCATGAACCAACCATAGAGAGTCTCCAGCCAGTCCCCCCAGCTCTCCACCTAGGACCCCAGGGCTGGACCGTCCTGCCCTGGTCCGGAGCCTGACAAGGTGCAGAGGACACGCCCCAGCTCTAGGTCCTGAGCGGATTCCCCGGCACTTCAACCACAGCGCAGTGTTTTAGGTAAAACATAAACCAGGTTTATTCACTACAGACCGATGGGTTTCAAGGGATTGTGAGCAGTGAGCGTAGAGATCAAAGTTGGTTACTTGAGAAATAAAAGGAAAATCGCAACTGAGTTCTCTAAACTAGGCAGGATTTGAACCAAGCCGTGTCTCGCGCTGACAGACAATACAGGCAGGTCCCAGCTCCTCCATACAGCCGCTGGGACTCCCCTTCAGGCTACGGCCCTGTCACGGAGTGTGGGGGAGTCCGGGCCCTGTACCCCTGGCTTCCTGCGATTCACCATGACTCTCAGCCAGCCAGTAAAACAGAAGGTTTATTGAGACGCCAGGAACACAGTCCAAAACAGGTCTTGCCAGTACAGACAACAGGACCCCCTGTAGTTAGGTCTATCTGGGGCCCCAGGGAAGCCACGCTCCCCGCTGGGAAGCCCCAGCCCCGTCAGGCTCCCTCTTCATTCCTAGCCAGCTTCCAAAACTCAACTCCTTCCAGGCGTCTCCTTTCTCCCTTTCCCCCCGGCTCCTCCCCCAGCCTTTTTCCTTTGTCCGAATTCCCCGTCAAAGGTGTTACCTGGTCTCCAACTCCCCTCCTGGGTTCTCATGTTACATGCTCAGGTATCTCCCTTCCCCCATGCAGACAGTCCCAGCCAAGCTCCCCTTCAACCTTCCCCCTCAGTATTCAAAGAACACCACAAAACATTCTCACTTCCTCACAGGCCCCCTCCCCAGTTCAGTCTTTGTCCTCCAGACGTGTTTCCAGGTGTTGAGTTGTGGGGGGAGTGAGGCCCAGTGATGACGTCACTTCCCCTCCTTTATCGTTTCTTCCAGCTTGCTGAAAAGATCTTTCTCTATGAGGTGAGTCAAGCAGCCTCCATTGTCTGCCTGCTCCCTCGGAGAAGTCTCCATTGTCTACGGTTCCTGGGAGAGTCCCAGGGAGTGTGGATCCCTTTAATGGGCCATCAGCCCGTCTGGCTGCTCCATTGTTGCACCCGAAAAGCTGGTTGTGGGGGGGTTCCCAACCTCACAACATATTTCAGTAACACACACGTAGCAAAACATCACAGCTCCCCATGCAATGACAGCACGGCCAATCCAACGGGGTATTAATGTGCAACAGATCTACAAGCCTTTTGAACTGATACCTCACAAGGCAGACTTGGTACACAACACATCATACCTATGTGACAGGGTGACTATGGGGGCTTCAGGGGGCTGCTTTGAGGCACAGAGTGTCACAGCTGGACAGCGGGGGGCGGGGGTCTATGGAGATAGATAGATAGATAGATAGATAGATAGATAGATAGATAGATAGATAGATAGATAGATAGATAGATAGATAGATAGATAGATGTGGATGGGGGTGGATGGATGGATACAGAGATGGGGGTGGATGGGGATGGATGGATACAGAGATGGGGGTGGATGGGGATGGATGGATACAGATTTGTATTGATGGGATGGATGGACGGTTGGATGGACGGACAAGGCGGGGGAGGTGACATCTTTTACTGGACCAACTTCCTTTGGTGAGCGGCACAAGCTGTCGGGCCACACGGAGCGTCCCAGCTGACTACACGGTGGGACAGATTGTTCAGCATAAGGAGTTAACGTATTTCAAGAGACCATTCAAGGAGAAGTGGCCTATTAACAGCTGTCCAGGCTGCCGCCCCCACCCCACTCCCTGCAGCCCAGCGCCCCCTAGTGCCGCACTGGGCAATCGGGGCCAGCCCTGCCTGCCAGGGGAGAGCGCCCGGCCTGCTCCCAGAAGATGGCAGGTCACTAATATAGAGGGATCTGGGTCGCTTGGTGGGCTGGGCACAAGCGAAAACCGGGTTTCTATCCGGCGCAATGTCCCTGCAGACAGGGCCCGGCTCCCAGGGCGGGCGGATGCTCTCCTGGGGGCAGGGATTGCAGAAGATCTGGGGTGTGGGGGACACTCAGCTGATCACAAGCGCCCCAGGAACAGCTAAGGCCGTCTGGGGGGCATGAATCTCCAGTGGAAGCAGGATTGTCCCTCTGGCTTTGGCCCTGGTGCTGCGGGGATCCCTGCGCCAGCTGCTACGGGCCCCGTTCCAGACGGACGGGGAGTCCTCGGCGAGGATTAGAAAACCTGCCGCACAGCACGGAGCCCCTGCCCGTCCCGCCCCAGCGGGGCCATTTCCCGCACCCGGGCTGGGTTCTCCCGCGATGGCGTTAATCCACCTCCCCGGAGAGTCGGTACCTAGAGGCCTTCGCTCGACCCAGGCGCGGGCACGGGGACCCGGCGCCCTGAATCAGTTTTGGACGAGGCCTTTCCGGGGTAGCCAGTGAGTTCATCTGATTGCCCGTGTACCATTGTGCTCTGGGGGGGCCTGGGGAACGTACACGCTGCTTCGTACACGATCAGCGTCCGCAGAGTAGCCGGAGCTGGTAGGATCCTAGATGCCCGGGACTGGCCAGCGTTTCGGAGCGATGAGTGTTCTGGGGGCGCCAGGACTGTCCATGCGATGAAACCTCCAGGAATACGTCCCACCGAACCTGGCAACCCTCTGGGAGCGTTGGTAGGTCCATACAGAGCAGTGGCTTTCGAACTGTGGGTCACGACCCAGGACTGGGTCGTGGGATGTTAGGCCCTGGGTGGCTCTGGTCAGCACCACCGCCCGGGCCATTAAAAACCCCATTGGCAGCGCTGCCAGCTAAGGCAGGTGACTCCCTACCTGTTCTGACACCGGCCAATGGGAGCTGGGGGGGCGGGGGGGAGAGCTGCTTGTGTGCCTCCGCCAAGGAGCCGGACGTGCTGCTGGCCACTTCCAGGGCGCAGCGTGGTCCGCGGTGCCAGGACAGGCGGGAAGGCTGCCTGGCACCCTGGCTGCACCGCTGGCTGGGAGGCAACCAAGGTAAGCCCACGCCCCAACCCTGCGCCCCAATCCCCTGCCCTGAGCCCTCCACAAAACCCAGAGCCCCCTCCTGCACCGCAAACAGGGGCGGCTCTAGCTTTTTGCCGCCCCTAGCACGGCAGGCAGGCTGCCTTCGGTGGCTTGCCTGCGGGAGGTCCCCGGTCCCGTGGCTTCGGCGTCTCCGCTGCCGAATTGCCGCCGAATCCGCGGGACCGGGGACCTCCCGCAGGCATGCCGCCGAAGGCTGCCTGACTGCCGCCCTCGCAGGGACCGGCGGGGCGCCCCCCGCGGCTTCCCGCCTTATTCACGCGCTTGGAGCTGACCACAAACCCCTCATCCCTGGCCCCAGCCCAGAGCCCCTCCCGCATCCCAGTCCCCTGCCCCAGCCCTGAGCACCCCAAATCCCTCATTCCCGGCCCCACCCCACAGCCCTCACCCCCGCACCTCAACCCCCTGCCCCAGCCTGAGCCCCTCCCACATCCCAAACCCCTCACCCCCAGCTTCATTGGGTCGCAGGCATCAACCATTTTCTAAAAGTTTGAAAACCACTGACCTAGACGACTCGTGCCTCCCGGTACTGGGGGGAGGCGCAATCTAACGGGGAGGACACGTGACACCCCACGTGTCTCCTCTGCCCAGTGACCCCCCTGGGGCCGCTGCACTCTCCCCACCCCACCAGAGTTACCGGGGGTGGGGGGCTCTGTCCTCCTCCCGCTGCGCCTCCCCCCGGCACCTTTGGGTGCTCTCCCTGGGCGGGGAGAGGGACGGAGCCGTGTCTCACGCCGCCTGAGGGTGGCCGCTCCTGGTCGCTGCTCTGTGCCTGAGAGACCCGCCGGGCGCCCCCTCCGCTCCCCGCCCAGGCCTGGCTGCCGGGGACAGAGACCGAGCGTGCCCCGGGGGCAGACCACCCCTGGCAGGCCAAGCAGAAATCTGGGGGGGGGGCATTTAACCCCGCATGCCCCCCTCTGGGTATATCAGTCAGGCCTGGCTGGAACGCAAGGCCGACCGGCAGAGACCTGTACAAGTTTAGCTCAGCCGGCCTAGGCGTGGGGAGCGAGGAAGAGCCCTGGGCCGGCGAGGTCCCGAGCCTGCGGCCGAAGACGTGCCGAGAGGAGAGGTTCCGGGGAACGGGATCGCGACGCAGGGCGCTGTATCGGCCCGGCCGCCGGATTGTAACATCTTTGCCTGGCCCCATCGCGCGTCGGTGCTAACGAGGGGAACCGTCTCTCCGGGGCCGATCGTCTCTCGTGGGGTCCCGGGCCCCTCGAATGTCGTGCAGGATGTGCGGAGGGCTCCAGCGATCGTGATGACATGGTGCCACGGGGCGCAGCCCCCGCTGTCCGCCCGTGCGTCTGCCCCCGCCCGCCCCCGGCGCTGCTCACGGCGACCCCTGCTGGCAGTTCGCTGTCTCAGGCAGGTTTTCAGGGACTCAGCCCCTCCGGCCGAGTCGCACGCAGCCCGTGTGTGAATACACCGGAAAGAGACTCCTTCCGGGGGCAAGAGTCCAACAGGGCCTATCCCCCCTCCCGGGCTCGCTCTGATCCGGAGCAGCGCCCCCCAGAGCTTCTTCGCCCGGTTCCCCGGCTGAGTTGCTGTTTATTGTTCGGCCCCCTCCTGGGGGGTAACAAAGTTCAACAATTACTGACCCTCTTCCAGGTCTTCAGCCCCATCTTTGGGCCACTCCGACTGTAGCTGGTGGGTAGGGGGGACCCGGGCCCACCCGCTGCTCCAGGTCCAAACCCCAGCACCCGCCTTGCTCCTCTGGCTCCAGCCGGCAACTGAACAGCTCCGTCCCCAGCTCCTTTTTATATGAGCCTGCTGGTCTCTGATTGGCTGCTTTCCTGCAGCCTCTCTAGGCAGCCTGGAGGACCCACTTTTACTGCTCTTTCCTGGGGCGGGATGTGGTAGGATGGTGAGGCCTCCAGCAGGGGGCCTCAGGGCCTGGTTCACCCGGTCACATATATCCACCCCAGCTCCACCACTTTCCCCAAGCCCCCCGCCCCTGTCCCACCTCTTCCTGCCCCTGGTCCACCCCAGCTCCACCTCTTCCCCCAAACCCAACCCCCACCCCACCTCTTCCCGCCCCCTCCCCACCTCTTCCTGTCCCCGCTCCACCCCAACTCCACCGCTTCCCCCAAGCCTACACCCCCGCCCCACCCCTTCCTGCCCCCTCCCCCGCCTCTTCCTGCCCCCACTCCTCCCCCACAGTGTCTCCTGCACGTTGCTGAACAGCTGATCGTGGCAGGAGGGAGGCTCTGGGTGGGAGGGGGAGGTGCTGATCCGTGGGGCTGCCAGTGGGTGCCCAGCACCCACTGGTTGTTTTCCGTGGGTGCTCCAGCCCCGGAGCACCCACAGAGTCGCTCGGGTGCTTCGGTTGCCCTCTGGCCGTGGCGGAGGGGAGTGAAACAGCTGCCCCGACGGGAGACTTGTTCCCCGCATGTCCGAGAGGTGGGTTGGCTCCAGGCGCGGCAGGACGCCCCGGCCGTCGCTGCAGTAAACGTCCCCACCGCGGCCGCGGTTCAAGCAGCGACGTGCGGCCCCGCGGAGCCCGGATCTGCCGACACGGACTCGCACGACGGCACTAAAGCCAGCCGTGCAGCCGCTCCCGTCGGGGTTTCTCAGCCTGACCAGACAGGGCCACACGGCTGGTGTTAGCGAGGTCGTGCGAGCCCCTCGCTCCGGCGTCTGGCCTGGGACAGTCGCTGCTGCAGGCCGGGGGTGTGGACGCAGCCCTAGCGAGCGGCTCCCAGCGGGATTTGGCATCACAGAGGGGGAGCCCGGTCGGTACGAACCACCAGGGGAACCGCCAGCTCGCGGCGAAGCTCGGACGGCGGGATGCGGAGTCAGGCCAGTTCGGACGGGAAGCAGGTGCCGGTGTGAGCAGGGAGGGGAGCTGGCCGCTGGGTCTCCAGCCCCCACGGGCGGTTTCTCAGGCTCTGGTTCGAACAGGGGAGCCGGGGCCCCAGGCCGTGCAGCAGGACGGGGCCGGACGACTCCAGGTCCCTTGTGCTGCTCAGTTGCTGGGCGGGTGCCGGGCGCCCTGGGCCAGGTGAGAGGGGGGACAGCGGGGGGGGGGGGGGGGGGGTCTNGGAGGGATCTGGATAAATGAGGGGAGGGGGTCATTGTGGGGATCCAGCTAACGGGGACAGGGGGTCATTATGGGGGATCCCTGCCCCCCATTAATGCATAGCCGCCCCTCCCCCCAGTGTCTCCTGGCCTGGCTGAGAAGCTGAATTTCAAGCAGATGACCAAGGGCCTGTCCTGCCTGAGCCTCCTGACCCAGCTGCTGGCGCTGGTCTCCCCGTACTGGGTGGAAGTCGACAGCTCCGGGTTCAAGACCAACGTGGGGCTGTGGCACGTGTGCATCAACTGGTTCTGCAAAAACATCCCTGTGGGGTCAACTACTGGACCCGCATTGGCCCCTGGTATCCCCCAGCACAGACAGCGCGATGGTGCCCCTCACTCCCGACCCGCAGCCCCTCAACCCACCCACCACGCAGCGCAACCAGTGTCCCCCCAATCCCGACCCACAGCCCCCTGCTAGCCCAGCCCTGCTCCCCCCCCCAGCTCTGCGGGTGCCCCTCACTCCCGACACGCAGCCCCCTGCTAGCCCAGCCCTGGCCCCCCCCCGCCCCCCAGCTCTGCCGGTGCCCCCCACCCCCCCCCCGCCACCCCCCCCCCCCCCCCCCCCGGGCCCCCCCCCCCCCCCCCCCCCCAGCTCTGCCGGTGCCCCTCACTCCCGACCCACAGCCCCCTGCTAGCCCAGCCCTGGGATCCCCCCGCCCCCCAGCTCTGCCGGTGCCGTTGAATCTCAGGCCAGTGGGGTTGGGGTGCAGGGGGGTGCGGGGAGATTCCCCTCATTAACCAGCCTGGCCCTTGATCCCTCAGTGGCATTCGAGGTGACCAAAGCGCTGATGACGCTGTCCACTCTACTCGGGTTCATCGCCGTCTGCTCCATCCTCACCTCCTTTCACATCTTCCGCAAATACAGGCTGACCGCTGCAACCAGCCTCTCGACAGGTACCGCTCGCCCGGGGCTGGGATGCAGCCACCTCTGGGGTGGGGCGCGGGGGCTGGTTATACAGGGATCCCTCACCCAACGTTGAGATGCAGCCAGCTCTGGGGTGGGGCGCGGGGGTTGGTGATAGGGGGGTCTCTCACCTGGTGGCCAGCTCGGGGGTGGGGCGCAGGGGCTGGTTATACAGGGATCCCTCACCCAGCGCTGAGATGCAGCCAGCTCTGGGGTGGGGCGCGGGGGTTGGTTATATGGGGATCTCTCACCTGGTGGCCAGCTCTGGGATGGGGCGCAGGGGCTGGTTATACAGGGACCCCTCGCCTGGCGCTGAGATGCAGCCACTTCTGGGGTGGATCGTGGGGGCTGGTTATACAGGGATCTCTCACTTGGTGGCCAGCTCTGGGGTGGGGCAACTGACTAACAGCTGAGTGGGGCTGGAGAAGAGAGGTTGCAACCCAGACCTTTGCTTCCCGCCCCCCCCCCCCCCCCCCCCCCCGGGCCCCCCCCTTTTTCCCCCCCCCCCCCCCCCCCCCCGCCACAGGGCTCCTCATGTTTATCAGCATCCTCATCTTCGGATTGTCGTTCTCCAAGATCGCGTCCGCCTTCCACCCCGAGGTGGAAGCCCATCGCGGCTGGTCCTTCTTCGTGGCCTGCCTGGCCTGCTTCCTCTTCCTCCTCAGCGGTGAGACCCAGAGCGCGAAGGGGGGGGGCGAGGGGATGGGAATGGATGGGGGGGGATAGATACCCTGGTGGGAGGGGCTACGGAGGTTGGGGGAAGGGCTGTGGGGTGGGATGCTGGGGAGGGGGTTGGCGGTGCTGGGGCTGTTGGGGAGGAGGTTGTAGGAGGTTGGGGGGATGGGGAGCACTGGGGGCTATGGAGGGGCTGGGGGGGGGTTCACCCCATGGACAGGTTGTGACTCCCTCCGAGCCCACCACTCACCCCAGCTCTCCCACCCCCCCACAGGGCTGCTGAGTCTCATCACCCACACCCAGTGCTGCGAGATGCCCACCGAGCACCTCAACCAGGTGGCCCCCCAATTAATTCAGATTCACCAGGACCAGCCCTTGCAGGAACTGCCTCCGCCGGTGTAAGGGCAGGGACCAGGTCGCTCTGTGTGTGTCTGTGAGTGTGTGTGTGTGTGTGTGTGTTCCTGTCGCCCCCTGCTGGAGGGGCTGAACCCTGCTCTGTGTGTGTGTCTGTGTGTCCCTGTCGCCCTCTGCTGGAGGGGCTGAACCCTGCTTTGTGTGTGTGTGTGTGTGTGTGTCTGTGTGTGTCTGTCTCTCCCGCCGCTGGCGGGGGTGGCCCGCGCTGTGTGTGTGTGTGCGTGTGTGTGTGTGTGTCCGTGTCGCGCCCTGGTGGCGGGGCTGAGCCCGGCTCTGTGTGTGTGTGTGTGTGTCTGTCGCCCCCCGCTGGAGGGGGTGAACCCTGCTCTGTGTGTGTGTGTCTGTGTGTCCCTGTCGCCCCCTGCGGGAGGGGGTCGCTCCGGCTCTGTGTGTGTGTGTGTGTGTCCGTGTCGCGCCCTGGTGGCGGGGCTGAGCCCGGCTCTGTGTGTGTGTGTGTGTGTCCGTGTCGCCGCCTGCTGGAGGGGCTGAACCCGGCTGTGTGTGTGTGTGTGGGTGTGTGTGTGTGTGCCTGTCGGCCCGTGGGGGAGGGGGTGGACCGTGATATGTGTGTGTGTGTGTGTGTGTGTGCGTGTCGGCGTGTGCTGGCGGGGCCGCACCCTGCTGTGGGTGGGTGTGTGTGTGTGTGTGTGTCCCTGTCACCGCCTGCTGGAGGGGCTGAACCCTGTGTGTGTGTGTGTGTGTCCCTGTCCCCCCCCGCTGGAGGGGCTGCACCCTGCTCTGTGTGTGTGTGTGCGTGTGTGTGTCTGTGTCCCTGTCGCCCCCTGCTGGAGGGGCTGAACCCTGCTCTGTGTGTGTGTGTGTCTGTGTGTCCCTGTCGCCCCCTGCTGGAGGGGCTGAACCCTGCTCTCTCTGTGTGTGTGTGTGTGTGTGTGTGTGTCCCTGTTGCCCCCTGCTGGAGGGACTGGGCCCTGCTGTGTGTGTGCGTGCGCATATCCCAGAGCAGGTAGCTACACGTGCCCCTGTGTCCGGCTGGCGTGTGACTGTGAGAGCCTGTGTCTCCGCGGGTGTGGTTCTGTGTCCGGGGGCTCGGGGATGCGCCGGCTCACACAGAGCGGGGACCCCCACCCCTCTGGCCAGCGCGTGCCCCTCCCCCCGAGATCCTTGTGCCGAAGGATACGGAATCGGGACAATTTATTGCACTGAATTAAAGAGAGTTTGCAAATCGCTGGCTCTGCATCGCCCCGGCTGGAATCACATCGGCACCCGAGGCCTGACTCCGGACAGCGGGAAGAGCAAAGGAGAGAGAGAGAGAGGGAGGTGTCTATGGGGATAGATAGATAGATAGATAGATAGATAGATAGATAGAGGGGGTGTACAGGGATAGATAGATAGATAGATAGATGGGGTGTATGGGGATAGATAGATAGATAGATAGAGGGGGTGTACGGGGTAGATAGATAGATAGATAGATAGATAGAGGGGGTGTACGGGGTAGATAGATAGATAGAGGAGGGATGTGGGGATAGATAAAATAAATATATGGAGATATACCTATCTCATAGAACCAGAAGAGATGCTGAAAGGTCATTGAGTCCAGCCCCGGCCTTCACTAGCAGGACCAAGTACTGATTTTATCCCAGTGGCCCCCTCAAGGATTGAACTCACAACCCTGGTGCAGACCAATGCTCAAACCACTGAGCTATCCCTAAATAGATAGATAGGGTGTATGGGGATAAATAGAGGGATAGAGGGAGGGGGTGGATGGGGATAGATAGATAGATAGATAGATGGGGTGGATGGGGATAGATAGATAGATAGATAGGGTGGATGGGGATAGATAGATGGGGTATCTGGGGATAGTTAGATAGATAGAGAGGGGGTGTACAGGGATAGATAGATAGATAGATAGATAGATAGGGTGGATAGGGATAGATAGATAGATACAGGGGTGTGTATGGGGATAGATAGATAGATAGATGGGGTGGATGGGGATGGATAGATAGATAGAGAGGGGGTGGATAGGGATAGATAGATAGATAGATAGGGTGGATAGGGATGGATAGATAGATACAGGGGTGTGTATGGGGATGGATTGCGACATAGTTCGCTATTTGTCCCAACCCCTGTGCTCAGACGCCAGCTGAGATGAGGGCCCAGCTGTGCCAGGCGCTGCCCAGCCACTCGGCAGAGACAGACTCTGCCCCGGCAGTTTACGAACTGACTAGCCAGCGGGCAGAGCTATTACTATCGCTGCTTTCAGACGGAGAATGTGAGGCCAGAGACGCTGTGACTCGCGCTGGCTGGAAAATTTCCAAGTGTTTCGGGGGGGGGAATAAACCATCCAGGCTGAAGCAGGAGAAAAAGCCCCAAACACTCGGAAAGGGGGGGCTTTTTTGAAGGAAATGTTGCAGGAAGCTCATGGGGTGAGCTGCAGATGGGGTGGGACCCCGGCCTGGTCACTGCTCCCCAGGCTGCAGCTCCCCGGACAGCCAGGGTCCCTCGCTCCCCCATAGTCCGGCCGGAGGGGGGGCTGCGACCCTGTGAGCCCTGGCGTCCGGAAACCCCAGGGGTGCCGGCTCCCGAACTCCGAGGCTCCCGGCTGAGCGGGGCTGTCGGACGTTCGCGGAGATCCGGCCACGGGAAGGTTCGATTCGGACGCCCGGGTAACGTCCGATGGAAGAACGGTTCGTGGGAAGGGTTCGTCAGAACGGCTGCACTGGGTCAGCCCAACGGTCTAGAGTGTCCCGTCTTCCAACAGCGCCCGAGGCAGGAGCGCCGGAATCTCGGTAGACGTGGGGAGGCCACGAGACCCCGCCCCTCTGTGGCCCCGCCCATTGCCCCTCCTCTTTGCCCCGAGGCCCCGCCCCCGGCCGGAAACCGGCACCGGGCCAGGGGCTGCTCTCCGGCCCCCCGCCCAGGGCAGGTGGAGGGTCTGGTGCTCCCCACAGCGGCCTGGACTCCCTGGGCAGCTCTTAACACGGCCTTGGGGGGGAGAGACGGAGCAGGGGCGGGGCCACGGAGAGGGGCGGGGCCTCGTAGCCTTCCCACCTCTCCCACGATTCCGGCGATCTGGCCCAGGTTCTGGCAGTGGGAGGTTTAAGGACCCCTGGAGCAGGAGGCTGCGTCCCTGCCCATCTTGGCTAATAGCCACTGAGAGGCCTATCCTCCAGGAACTGATCTCCTTGGTTCTGAACCCGGGTCACAACATCCCCTGGCTGGAGCTGTGCCTATGGGGCTGGAGGGAGGGGCGTATGTGGGGATGGAGGGTGTATGGGGTAGATAGATGTGGGGAGGGATGGTGGGTGCAGGGGGATGGATTTGTGGGCAGGGCTGGAGGGCATATGTGGGGCTGGAGGGCGCATGGGGGGACAGATGCGGGGGGTATGGAGGCTCCCAGGAGTCTGGACTGGGCCCCTCTGGCTCAGGGCACCCCAGACACTCCAGGGGAGGCCGAGGTGGGTCAGGGCGACCCCAGAGAATTATGGGAGATGGGTTGTGGGGCCAGTAGTACTCTGTGATGCCCCAGGGACTCATGGGAGTCTCGCTCCGGTCCCAGAGACGGTGCGGTTAAGTTCCCTTTGCCCAATGCCAGCTCCGAGCAGGGAGTCACCGAGCCACAGGGCTGGGGACGTTCCTGCCAATTCGCTCCCGGCCAGGCCGCTCCCTGGGCTCAGCCCCTCACTCAGCCTTGCACTGCCCCTAGCCAGGGCAGGAAACTTTATCCCTCTTCTAACCAGCATCACCTCCTCCCCTCCCAGAGCTGGGAGAGAACCCAGGAGTCCTGGCTCCCAGCCCCACCCTCTGCTCTAACCACTAGACCCCCCCCCCGTCCCCTCCCAGAGCCAGGAGAGAACCCAGGAGTCCTGGCTCCCAGCCCCACCCTCTGCTCTAACCACTAGACACACCCCCTCCCGTCCCCTCCCAGAACCAGGAGAGAACCCAGGAGTCCTGGCTCCCAGACCCACCCTCTGCTCTAACCACTAGACCCCCCCCGTCCCCTCCCAGAGCCGGGGCCAGAACCCAGGTGTCCGGGCTCCTTTCAAACCCAAGAAAGGCTGGAGTTAATGCCCAGACGTGATGCTTTGGGGACGGACCCGTTTAATGTCAGAACAAAGAATGTTGGTTGGACGCCAAAGGACGGGGCTGGAATGTGGGGGGGGGCTGTGGGGAGGCTCCCAGGGTAGGCAGAGGCCAGGGCTACACCCCCCCCCCCCTCTGCCCCCTGTTGGGGCTGTTGAGGGAATCGGCACTGTGACTCTGCAGGCTGCATCCGGCCCCCCTGGGCAGCACGGCCCCAGGCTCAGCTCGAGGGGGGTTTCTGGGTGATGATCATCACCGCACCTGGGGCGAGGGGAGAGACACGGGCTCAGGGCACCAATGGGAGCAGCACCCCCTGGTACCGCCCATAGGCGCCGACACCGGGGTGCTCCGGGGCAGGAGCATCCACGGGGAAAAATTAGCGGGTGCTCTGCACCCACCGGTAGCCAAGCTCCCCCCATCCCTTCCTCCCCCGAGCGCGCCGCGTCCCCGCTCCTCCCCCTCCCTCCCAACACTTCCCGACCCCCCTCCCCCGGCCGCCTAACAGCTGTTTGGCTGCGCTTTGGACTTCCCGGGAGGGAGGGGGAAGAGCGGGGACGCGGTGCCACTCAGGGGAGGAGGCGGAGAAGAGGCGGGGCTGGGGCGGGAACTTGGGGGAAGGGGGGTGGAATGGGGGCGGGGACTTTGGGGAAGGGGGTGGAATGGGGGCGGGGCGAGGGCGGTGCAGGGGTGGGAAGAGGTGGGGAAGGGGGAAGTCAGCGCCTATGCCAGAGACAGCCGCATCTCGGCACCAGGCGAGGGGTCCCCATATAAACATGCCCTGGGCCCCACCCCAGAGGTGGCTGCATCTGAGCACGAAGCAAGGGATCCCTGGGTACTCCCTCCCCGATGTTGCACTCACCAGTGATGAGGAAGAGGGGGAAGGAGGCCCAGCCGAGGCCGAAGGACCAGCCGAAGGGGACTTGGCCTGGCGGGACATTCATGGCCTTAGCTACTTCCCCTGTGAACACGGCCAGCGCGATCATGGCACAGATCCCTAGGAAAAGGGAACAGCACGGACCCCCCTCAGTGCGGCCCACGCTCAGTCCCAGCCCCTGCCCCGTCCCACCACCAGGGGGAGCTGCCAGAGCCCAGGGCAGGGTCCCTGGCTGGGGGGCTCCCCAGGGCTGGCTGGGGTGTGTGTGCACGGTTTGGGGGGCTGGGAGTAGCCGGGGGGAGGAGACCCCGAGGGGGTGGTACCTGCGCTGAAGCTGCTCACGGCAGAGACCAGGGTCAGGGACACGGAGCCGAGGTGGGAGCGGAAGAACGAAGCGAGGAGAGCGAAGAAGGAGAGAAACCCGGCGATCATGGCCAGGAACAGGAAAGCCCTGGTGGCGTCAAAGTAATCTGAAAAGGCAAGAGAGACCAGGGGCTAAATGGAGAATAAGCCTGCAGCAAACTAAAATAGAACCCAGGAGTCCTGGCTCCCAACCCCCACCCCCTGCTCTAACCACTAGACCCCACTCTCCACCCAGGAGTCCTGGTTCTGCCCTGTGGAGCCGGTTGGTGGCAGCGGTGGGATCCCTGGCAGAGCCGCCTGCCCTTACCTGGTACTGAAGAATATTGTGCACACAGTGAAAGGATGCAGCTCTTCCACAGCCCCATATGGACGGCGCTGTTGTCCGCCACCCAGTAGTCGGAGCCCAGGGCGATCAGCAGCAGCAGGAGGCTGAGCAGGACCAGGACGGTGCTGAGGATCCGGAGAAATGGCATCGCGGGGGGAATCTCGGGGTCAGGGTAGCCAGGATCTGGGGAGCATGTGGGCAGGTGAGGAAGAACGAGAGGGGAAATAGTGGCCCCAAATGACCTGCCGCGGGCTGGGGCTGCCTGAGTCCCACGGAGAGACGGGGGCATGTGGAGACAGACGCGGCCGCAGCCAGATCTCTGCTCCGTGAGGCAGAGACTAACCAAGACGATCGGGAACCTGGGAGCCGCAGAAAATCCAAAATTGTGGCCAGAGCCTAAACAGCGACTATGAGCAAAGTGCCGGTTCCGTGTAACCCACACAGGAGCCTCTCCCACCTCCTCCGCGCCTCTTGTCCGTACTCCGCGCTCACACTGCCCAGCGCCTCCTTGTCAGCGAGACCCCGGGAACCGCTCAGCCGGGCGCAGCGGAGAGCATTGGGCCTGCCCCCAGCCCGGCTCGGCGCTGCAAAGCCAGGCCGGCTTAACTCCATCGCCCAGGGCTGTGAGACATGCCCCTCCGGGGGCGCCCGGCTAAGCCCACCCAAGGCCCGGTGGAGACACGGGGCTTTTCAGTCGAGCTGGCTCGTGCCTCTCGGAGAGCTGGATTGCTAACGGTGACGGCACAACGCAGCCGGCGTCGTAGGAAGTAGGGTGACCAGACAACAAATGTGAAAAATCGGGATGGAGGTGGGGGGTAATAAGAGCCTATATAAGAAAAAGACCCCAAAATCGGGACTGTCCCTATAAAATCGGGACATCTGGTCACTCTAGTAGGAAGAGACGACCACACAGCTTCCCGTTGTAACATTTCCAGCGTAGACACACCCCGGGTTTATCCCCATGCGGGGTTTCTTCCCTGAGAACCCTGCTTGTCCACTGGGCGCCTGGGAACCGCGTTCCTTCAGCAGATGTTCAATCAGCCGCTCTCTCGGTTCATTTCCTTTAGCTCCTTCGCAGCTGGGCTGCGATCAGGAGCCGTTTTCCCCTCCTACAGCTTGTCCATCAATTCCCTGTTTCCTTTCCTGGCTTCCCCCACCCCCTGATACTGTCTCTCCGGTACGTCTGAGGTCTGGGAGCAGCCTCCCCATAGGAGATGTGGGGGGCAAACAACATGATTAGGTTTAAGAGAAAGCTGGATAAATTGAGGAGCAGGACTGTATGGTGGGGGTGTTTGTGATGGCTGGGGGCAGGGCTCAGCCGCTNAAAACAGCCTGAGCCCCTTCCTTAGCGCCCGGCTTCAGGCCACTCCCCGGGCTCCCCGGTCCCGGGCCCCTGGCAGCTTCCCGCTCCCAGCCAGCTCTGCCCCCTTCTTGGAGCATCAGCCCCTCGCTCCAGGGCCCCACCCCAGCGTGGCTCAGCCTGGCTCGGTCCTCGCCCCCCGCTAGCAGCCCTTTCTAGACCCAGAGCCCCGCGAGCCCCCGCGTCCCAGCACGGCAAGAATTGCAGGCAGGGCCACACAGAGAGAGACAGAGAGTCGTGTGCTGGGCTGGGGGGAGCGGCGGGTGGGGACGGATGGATAGCGGGTGTGTTTGGGGCTGGAGGGAGGGATATTGGGGGTCGTGGGGCTGGATGGACAGATGGGTGTGTTTGGGGATGGCTGGCTGGGTATTGGGGGTGGGGACAGACAGACCCTCGGTCTCACGGTGTGGGGCCTGCGTTCAGGGGACCATGTTTTAATGAACCCTCTTGATCCCCCCTCACCTGCTCTCTGTGTCACCGCCTCCCTCGAAGGGTTGAGCCCGTCCGATCTCCCCCCCTGCACTGATTCCATCCGATCTCCCCCCCCCTGCACTGATACCGGCCGATCTCCCCCCCTGCACTGATTCCGGCCGATCTCCCCCCCTGGCCGGCGTCCCTTGCACCTGAGATGCTTCCATGGGAGGGGCTGGGGCGGAAAGGGAGCAAAGTCCTGTAACCAACTGCCTCCCACATCCATCCGTCGGCCACTTCCTCATCAGTGCAATCCACTCCACGGCCCCTGATCCACCCTCCCCCATGGTCCCACCCCTCTCAGCTCCCCTGGAGACTCCCACCCCACCTGGGGATAGGACACCCCAGTGCCCCCCACTCTAACCCCCTAGACCCCACTCCCATCCCAGAGCCGGGGAGAGAACCCCGGAGTCCTGACTCCAACCCCTCCCCCCCGCCCCCCAACCACTAGACCCCACTCCCCTCCCAGAGCGGGGGAGATCACAGGCAGCGAATGCTTGTTCGTGGGATAATCACTCAAACGGAGAAGTGAGGCGCAACAGGACAGCTGTAGGTAGAAATCCAGCGTCCACCGACGCCGGAGACTGAATGAAAGAGTGCTCTAAAGGAATGGGGGGCTAAAAACTATCCAAGGAACGAGGGGAAAACCCTCCACTTCCCAGACAACACCAGAAGCTTCGTTCCGCCCCCGCCCCAGGGCTTAGAGATCTTGTAACACTGCAGTTTGTAGTCCTGTAATCCAGTGGTTCTCAGCCAGGGTACGCAGGGCCGGCCTTAGAAAAATGCCATTCTGGGCCAACTTGTCTGTTAGCACCCCAGGGCCCCATGGGCGTGGCACCCCCCCATTGCACCAGGCCCCCTGGGTTACCCAGGATCCCCACCCCCCTTAGCCCCTAACCCCTGCACCCCCCATCCCATGCCCATGTGGGGAAACTGACCTGGCTGCCGAGAGCAGCTGGCATTGCTCCTCGCTCCCCCCACCCCCACAGCACCCCTAGGGGGGTGCAGAGGAATGTTGGGGGGGGGGGAAGCACTGCTCCTCCTCCCATGTTCCTCCACTAGGAGGAAGCAGGGAGAAATCTGGGTGCCCCCCCCCCCAACATGAGGCCCTCCCCTACCAGCCCGGAGCAGTTTCAGGCACCGTCAGGACACACCTGCCTGCCGCACGGTGCCCCCTTGACCATGGCGCCCCTGGTAGCCCACCCCTAAGGCCAGCCCTGGGGTTACGCTCAGCCCCTCCAGCAGGGGGCAGCAGGGAGACAGACAGACACACACACACACAGCGCCAGGGGGGACATCAGTTCATCCAGATATTTGCCTGGTTTTACAACAGGCGACATAAACAGCACTAGCGAAATCAGTACAAACTACAATTTCATACTCGTTTCAACTGCTCTATACGCTGTCCACTGAAATGCAAGTACAATATTTATATTCCAATTGATTTATTTTATAATTCTATGGTAAAAATGAGAAAGTAGCAATTGTTCGGTAATCGTGCGCTGTGACACTTGAGTATTTTGATGTCTGAGTTTGTAAGCAAGTCGTTTTAAAGTGAGGTGAAACTTGGGGGTACCTGTTAGATCTAACCGCTAGATCCGACTCCTCTCCCAGAGCCAGGGAGAGAACCCAGGAGTCCTGGCTCCCAGCCCCTTCCCCCTGCTCTAACCGCGAGACCCCACTCCCCTCCCAGAGCTGGGGACAGAACCCAGGAGTCCTGGGCTCCCTTTCAAACATAAGAAAGACTGGAATAAATCACCTGACATGATGCTTTGGGGACGGACTCTTTAATGTTTGTACAAAGAATGGTTCCGGGACCCCAAAGGATGGGGCTGGGATGTGGGGGGGTGTCACAGCCAGAGCAGTAGAGGTTGGGGGAGGAGGCGCTGCCTGGTTGAGAGATGCACACACAGCAGGGGTCATCCCCTCCAGCAGGGGGCAGCAGGGAGACAGACAGACACACACACACACACAAACACACAGCGCGCAGGGCTCAGCCCCTCCAGCAGGGGGCAGCAGGGAGACAGACAGACACACACACAAACACACAGCGCGCAGGGCCCAGCCCCTCCAGCAGGGGGCAGCACACACACACACACACACAGCGCAGGGCTCAGCCCCTCCAGCGGGGGCAGCAGGGAGACAGACAGACACACACACACACACACACAGAGCGCAGGGCTCAGCCCCTCCAGCAGGGGGCAGCAGGGAGACAGACAGACAGACACACACACACACACACACACAGAGCGCAGGGCTCAGCCCCTCCAGCAGGGGGCAGCAGGGAGACAGACAGACAGACACACACACACAGCACGCAGGGCTCAGCCCCTCCAGCAGGGGGCAGCAGGGAGACAGACACACACACACAGCGCAGGGCCCAGCCCCTCCAGCAGGGGGCAGCAGGGAGACACACACACACACAGCGCGCAGGGCTCAGCCCCTCCAGCAGGGGGCAGCAGGGAGACACACACACACACAGCGCGCAGGGCTCAGCCCCTCCAGCAGGGGGCAGCAGGGAGACAGACACACACACACACACACAGCGCGCAGGGCTCAGCCCCTCCTGCAGGGAGCAGCAGGGAGACAGACAGACACACACACACAGCGCGCAGGGCTCAGCCCCTCCAGCAGGGGGCAGCAGGGAGACAGACATACAGACACACACACACACAGTGCGCAGGGCCGAGCCCCTCCAGAAGGGGGCAGCAGGGAGACACACACAGACACACAAACACACAGCGCGCAGGGCCCAGCCCCTCCAGCAGGGGGCAGCAGGGAGACAAACACACACACACACAGCGCGCAGGGCTCAGCCCCTCCAGCAGGGGGCAGCAGGGAGACAGAGAGACAGACACACACACACAGAGCAGGGCTCAGCCCCTCCAGCAGGGAGACAGACAGACACACACACACACACACACAGAGCAGGGCTCAGCCCCTCCAGCAGGGGGCATCAGGGAGACAGACAGACAGACACACATACACTCACAGTGCGCAGGGCTCAGCCCCTCCAGCAGGGGGCAGCAGGGAGACAGACAGACAGACACACACACACAGCGCGCAGGGCTCAGCCCCTCCAGCAGGGGGCAGCAGACACACACACCCCTGCTCTGGGGTGTTGGGGGAATCATCCCCACAACACTGCAGGCTCCACCTGGCCCCAGCGGCTGCCAGCACCGTCCCCAGGGGGCAGCTCAGGCCCCTGGGCCAACAACGTTACCCCACCTGAGGGAAAGAGGAGAAAAATGAGCTTAAGGCACCAATGGGACTGACAGGATCAACATCCACTAGAACCCAGCTGCCCCGCCCCAGAGGTGGCTGCATCAGCACCGGACGAGCTGTCCCTGTGCGGCGTTATGTGCAGCTGTTCCCCAGCTGCCCTGGCCCAGAGGTGGCTGCATCTCAGTGCCGGGTGAGCCATCCCTGTGCGGCGTTGTATGCGGCTGTTCCCCAGCTGCCCTGCCCCAGAGGTGGCTGCATCTCAGTGCCGGGCGAGCCGTCCCCGTGTGTAACCAGCCTCACCCCAGAGGTGGCTGCATTTCGAATTTCCCCTCCGGCACGCTCACCGGTCAGCACGAAGAGGGGGAAGGAGGCCCAGCCGAGGCCCCAGGACCAGCCAAAGGAGACGTGGGGCCAGGTGACCTTTATGACTTCAGCAAACTCGCTGGTGAACACGGCCAGCGCAACCAGGACGCAGAAACCTAGGGCCAAAGGGAACACAGCACGGACACCCCTTAGCACCGCCGGGCACAGTCCAAGGGCCCCTGCCCCATCCCACCACCAGGGGGCGCTGCCAGAGCCCAGAGCAGGGTCGGGGGGGGGGGG
>QXTE01000521.1:251984-295644 GCA_003942145.1 Platysternon megacephalum
ATGGTGAGATGGAGGGGTGGATGGGGGGGACGGAGGGATGGACTGATGGGTGCAGGAACTGATGGAGGGGTGGGGGAGGTGGGGTAGGGGTGGGGAGGGACGAAGACGAAGGGACAGGGGGCTGGGGGGGGCTTTACCCAGACACCAGCCTCTCTGCGTCGCCAACTGCCATGGAACCTCCCCCCCCCCCCCCAGCCCAGCCCCCGCCGGGCAGCTCCCGGGATGGCTGGGGATGTGGGGGGGATGAAGGGGTGGCTGGGCCTGCAGATGGGCTGAGGTAGTGTTTGGGGTTGGGGGGGTGTCAAGGCTGATTCCCCACCTGGCCGAAGTGGGGCCCGCAAGGATTCGAACAATTCACACTGGCCACTCCAGGCTGGTATTAAACTCCCCAGGTCACAGCTTCTCTCTGGCCTCGGCTGGGTAAACGCTGCCACCAGCCAAATGCACAAAAAAAAAACCCTTTTGGACCCAGGAAGGAGCACTTGGGAATTCCTCCCTGTGGGGCACCCTCAGCCCTTTCACCCCCCTCCCCTCCGGGGCAGAGCTGAGACAGAAAACAAAGGAAATCAGCTGTTGCCACCAGCTAATCAAACAACATTCACACACCTCTTAGGACACACCAATCCCAATCCTGCTCGTCAAAAAGATACATTTTATTAATAAAAAAAAAAGAGGAAGCAGGTACGTCTGGGGACTCAGGCTCTGGCTAGATTTTAAAAGAGCAGCGACAAGGATTCAGCGCCAAGAATAGAATCATAGAATCATAGAATATCAGGGTTGGAAGGGACCTCAGGAGGTATCTAGTCCAACCCCCTGCTCAAAGCAGGACCAATTCCCAACTAAATCATCCCAGCCAGGGCTTTGTCCAGCCTGACCTTAAAAACCTCTAAGGAAGGAGATTCCACCACCTCCCTAGGGAACCCATTCCAGTTCTTCACCTCCCTCCTAGTGAAAAAGTTTTTCCTAATATCCAATCTAAACCTCCCCCACTGCAACTTGAGACCATTACTCCTTGTTCTGTCATCTGGTACCACTGAGAACAGTCTAGATCCATCCTCTTTGGAACCCCCTTTCAGGTAGTTGAAAGCAGCTATCAAATCCCCCCTCATTCTTCTCTTCTGCAGACTAAACAATCCCAGTTCCCTCAGCCTCTCCTCATAACTCATGTGCTCCAGCCCCCTAATCATTTTTGTTGCCCTCCGCTGGACTCTTTCCAATTTTTCCACATCCTTCTTGTACTGTGGGGCCCAAAACTGGACACAGTACTCCAGGTGAGGCCTCACCAATGTCGAATAGAGGGGAACGATCACGTCCCTCGATCTGCTGGCAATGCCCCTACTTATACAGCCCAAAATGCCGTTAGCCTTCTTGGCAACAAGGGCACACTGTTTCTTGAGGTCCCGCTTAAAGGTTACAAGCAAACCGAACGCCGCGGGGTGAGCACTGAGGAGTCCACCAGCCGTACCGAACTCAAAGGGACAAACCGAAGCGCGTGTCTTCCTCGACGTTCCCGGATCGGCTCACCTGGACGGGCTTTCAAGGAGCCGTTTCTAGGATTTTGTCAGACCTGGCTCAAGCTTCTTCCAGCATCGCTCTGCCCTGGCCACCCCTCCCCGGAGCACAACAGCCAGACAAAGGGGGCGTCTTTGTTCAATTTTAAAAACTTCTCGCCGTCCCATTGGCTCTCTTGGCCGGGCGCCCACTCCCCTTTCTTTACCTGGGGGGCCTTTTAACCCTTTACAGGTGGAGCAATTCGAGAACAGCCACCAAGAGGGATTTTACAGCTACTGGCTGGCTGGGTGTCCATCAAAGGGAGCCCCCCCCCCTTCATTTACCACAGGGTGTCTGGGTACGGACGGACGGACAGGGGCAGCCGGCCACGTTCCCCAGACAGTCAGGGCTGCACTGGGGACTCTGGTTAATGTAACCTTCTCAGTCCCAGCCCCCCACCCCACTCCGCCCCGCACGTACCACAGGGCTGAGGGGATCCCCTCCCCCGGTCTCTGTGGCAGGTCCCCCCTCGAAGGGTTCATGCGGATCCAGCCAGGCTGCAGCTTCAGGGCTACCCCCACCCCCGAGGGTGCCTCTTGTACCCGCACTGGAGGTGGGGTCCCGTCCGCCCCGCCCCCGCCCGGCCGTGCCCTCCTGGGTCAGACCCTTGCTCCCCCCTTCTCTGCTCCCCCGAGGGTCTCCCCTCGAAGCACCAGCCAGCCCCACCCATGCTTAGTAAAGAGCCAATGCGAGGATGGAACCCAGGAGTCCTGGCTCCCAGATCCAACCCTTTGCTGTAAGCACTAGACCCCACTCCCCTCCCAGAGCCAGGGAGACAACCCAGGAGTCCTGATTCCCCCCAGTCCCCTCCCCCAGCTCTAACCCACTAGACCCCACTCCCCTCCCAGAGCCAGGGAGACAACCCAGGAGTCCTGATTCCCCCCAGTCCCCCCCCCCAGCTCTACCCCACCCGCCCCCGCTCCCCTCGCAGAGCCGGGGAGAGAACGCAGGAGTCCTGGCTCCCACCCCCTCCCCCAGCCCTAACCCCCCAGCCCCCGCCCCTCTCCCAGAGCCGGGGAGAGAACCCCGGAGTCCCGGCCCCCCCCCCCCCCGCCCCCACCCAGCCGCCCTTCTTCTCACCAGACGCCGCCCCCCGAGATCACCCCCCTGCCCCCACTCCCCGCCCTTCCCCGCGCACAGATCCCACCAGTCCTGGTTCCCACCAGCCCCCACTCCTCGCTCAGAGCCGGGGAGAGAACCCAGGCGTCCTGCCTCCCACCCCCCCCCCCCGCTCTCACCCACCCGCCCCCCCCCCCCCCTCCCGGAGCCGGGGAGAGAACCCAGGAGTCCTGGCTCCCCCCAGCCCCCACTCCTCTCCCAGAGCCGGGAAGAGAACCCAGGAGTCCTGGCCGTCTTTGATACACACCCGTCTCCGAGGGGGAATAAGTCAGCAGACAGGCGGCTCTGAGAACAGGCCCTTTAATCTCCATGGAAGAAGTGGGTCAGGCAGCAGCTGTGGGGAAAGGAAGGGAACAGAAAAGGGGGCTTGGGGGGGATCACGGGTCTGTGGGATCCCAGGGTAACACACACACACACACACACACACTCTGCCCCCTGCTCCATCCGGCCCCTACGGGGGCAGCGCAGGCCCCACACTCGGCTCTAGGAGGCTCTCAGGGTGCGAAGCGTCACCACACCTGGGGGAGAGAAGAGAAATGGGCTCAGAGCAGCAATGGGACCCATGGGAGCATCATCTACTGGTGGCTGCATCTCAGCGCCGGGCGAGGGGTCCCTGTATAACCAGCCCCCGTGCCCCACCCCAGAGGTGGCTGCATCTCAGTGCCAGGTGAGGGGTCCCTGTATAACCAGCCCCCTCACCCCACCCCAGAGGTGGCTGCATCTCAGCGCCGGGTGAGGGGTCCCTGTATAACCAGCCCCCTCACCCCACCCCAGAGGCGGCTGCATCTCAGTGCCGGGCGAGGGGTCCTTGTATAACCAGCCCCTGTGCCCCACCCCAGAGGTGGCTGCATCTCAGTGCCGGGCGAGGGGTCCCTGTATAACCAGCCCCCGCACCCCACCCCAGAGGCGGCTGCATCTCAGTGCCGGGCGAGGGGTCCCTGTATAACCAGCCCCCTCACCCCACCCCAGAGGCGGCTGCATCTCAGCGCCGGGCGAGGGGTCCCTGTATAACCAGCCCCCACACCCCACCCCAGAGGCAGCTGCCTTTCGACACTCCCCGATGTTGCACTCACCAGTGATGAGGAAGAGGGGGAAGGAGGCCCAGCCGAGGCCGAAGGACCAGCCGAAGGTGACTTGGCCTGGCGGGACATTCACGGCCTCAGCGAACTCCCCTGTGTACACGGCCAGCGCGATCATGGCACAGAGTCCTGGGGCAAAGGGAACAGCACGGACCCCCCTCAGTGCGGCCCACGCTCAGTCCCAGCCCCTGCCCCGTCCCACCACCAGGGGGAGCTGCCAGAGCCCAGGGCAGGGTCCCTGGCTGGGGGGCTCCCCAGGGCTGGCTGGGGGGGGGGGTGCACGGTTTGGGGGGCTGGGAGTAGCCGGGGGAGGAGACCCTGAGGGGGTGGTACCTGCGCTGAAGCTGCTCACGGCAGAGACCAGGGTCAGGGACACGGAGCCGAGGTGGGAGCGGAAGAACGAAGCGAGGAGAGCGAAGAAGGAGAGAAACCCGGCGATCATGGCCAGGAACAGGAAAGCCCTGGTGGCCTCAATGTAACCTGAGGAGCCAAGAGAGACCAGAGGCTAAATGGAGAATAACCCTGCAGCAAACTAAAATAGAACCCAGGAGTCCTGGCTCCCAAACCCCCCCCCCCTGCTTTAACCACTAGACCCCACTCCCCTCCCAGAGCCAGAACCTAGGAGTCCTGGCTCTGAACCACCCCACTCTAACCACTAGACCCCACTCCCCTCCCAGAGCCAGGGACAGAACCCAGGCGTCCTGGCCCCCGTCTAGGGAGCGGCTGCAGCAGTGGGGTTTCCTGGCGGAGCCGGGCTGCCCCCACCTGGCACTGAAGCAAACGTCCAGCACCCCGAATTCACGCAGACTTTCCACAGCCCCGAATAGGACGTGACGAGGTGGCTGCTGGCCACCAGCCAGTGGTCGGAGCCCAGGGCGGCCAGGAGCAGCAGGAGGCTGAGCAGGGCCAGGACGGTGCCGGGGATCCGGAGAGACGCCATCGCAGGGGGAGCTCGTGCCCCCAGAAGCCAGGATCCGGGGCACACCTGGGGGCGGGAAATGAGTCAGGGGCAATCCCAGCCCAGAGCCGCAGGGCTGAGCCAGAGCCCTGGGGCCTGGGCCTCAGGCAGCTCCCGAGCTGGGGGGGGGGGGGCCGGGGGGGATCAGGGGTGGATGGAGGGGGGTGAGGAGGGACAGGGGAAGGGTGGGGGTGGATGGAGGGGTGAGTTTGCGGAAGGTGGGATGGAGGGGTGGGGGACGTGGGGGGTGAGGACGGATGGAGGGGAAGTGGGAGGGATGGGTGAGGGGATGGAGGGGTTGGGGGATGGGGATTGGGGGTGGTTGGAGGGTAGAGGGATGGGTGTGGGGATGGAGGGGTGGGGGAATGGGGCAGAGGGATGGAGGGGTAGGGGGACGTGGGGGGTGAGGACGGACGGAGGGGAAGTGGGAGGGATGGGGAAGGGGATGGAGGGGTGGGGTAGGGGTAGGTGTGGGGATGGAGGGGTGGGGGGATGGGGCAGAGGGATGGAGGGGTGGGGGAGGTGGGGTGGGGGTGGGGAGGGACGAACACGAAGGGACAGGGGGATGGGGGGGCCCCTTACCCAGACACCAGCCTCTTTGCCTCGCCAACTGCCATGGAACCTCCCCCCCGCCCCAGCCCAGCCCCCGCCGGGCAGCTCCCAGCATTGGTGGGGATGTTGGGGGGGAGGGGGATGGAGGGAGGGAGGGATGGAGGGGTGGATGGAGGGGTGTGTAAGGGAGGGATGGAGGGAGGGAGGGATGGAGGAGTGGATGGATGGAGGGAGGGATGGATTGGATGGAGGGGTAGATGGAGGGGTGTGTAAGGGAGGGATGGAGGGGTGTGTAAGGGAGGGATGGATGGATGGATGGGTGGATGGAGGGGTGTGTAGAGCGAGGGATGGGTTGGTTGGAGGGAGGGAGGGAGGGAGGGATGAGTGGAGGGAGGGGTGTGTAGAGGGAGGGATGGAGGAAGGTTTAGGGGGATGGATTGGAGGGAGGGAGGGAGGGATTGAATGGATGGATGGAGGGATGGATTGGATGGAGGGATGGATTGGATGGAGGGGTAGATGGAGGGGTGTGTAAGGGAGGGATGGATGGATGGATGGGTGGATGGAGGGGTGTGTAGAGCGAGGGATGGGTTCGTTGGAGGGAGGGAGGGAGGGATGGAGGGGTAGATGGAGGGGTGTGTAAGGGAGGGAGGGAGGGATGAGTGGAGGGAGGGGTGTGTAGAGGGGTGGATGGAGGAAGGTTTAGGGGGATGGATTGGATGGATGGAGGGAGGGAGGGAGGGATTGGATGGAGGGAGGGAGGGATGGATGGATGGAGGGTGGGATTGGATGGAGGGGTAGATGGAGGGGTATGTAAGGGAGGGATGGAGGGGTGGATGGAGGGGTGTGTGAGGGAGGGATGGATGAGTCGATGGAGGGGTGTGTAGCGTGAGGGATCGGTTGGTTGGAGTGAGGGAGGGATGGATGGAGCAGTAGATGGAGGGGTGTTTACGGGAGGGATGGGTGGATGGAGGGAGGGTTAGATGGAGGGGTGTGTAAGGGAGGGATGGAGGGATGGATGGAGGGAGGGTTAGATGGAGGGGTGTGTAAGGGATGGATGGAGGGGTAGATGGAGGGGTGTGTAAGGGAGGGATGGAGGGATGGATTGGTTGGAAGGAGGGAGGGAGGGATGGAGGGGTAGATGGAGGGGTGTGTAAGGGATGGATGGAGGGAGGGAGGGTTAGATGGAGGGGTGTGTAAGGGAGGGATGGAGGGATGGATGGAGGGAGGGTTAGATGGAGGGGTGTGTAAGGGAGGGAGGGAGGGGTGGACTGGTTGGAAGGAGGGATGGATGGATGGATGGGTGGATGGAGGGGTGGGTAAGGGAGGGATGGAGGGAGGGATTGGTTGGAAGGAGGGAGGGAGGGAGGGAGGGGGGGTTAGATGGGGGGGTGTGTAAGGGAGGGAGGGAGGGATGGGTTGGTGGGAAGGAGGGATGGATGGAGGGAGGGAGGGTTAGATGGAGGGGTGTGTGAGGGAGGGATGGATTGGTTGGAAGGAGGGATGGATGGATGGGTGGAGGGATGGATGGAGGGGTGTGTGAGGGAGGGATGGATTGGTTGGAAGGAGGGATGGATGGAGGGGTGGATGGAGGAGTGGGTAGAGCGAGGGATGGAGGGTTAGATGGAGGGGTGTGTAAGGGACGGATGGAGGGATGGATTGGTTGGAGCGAGGGAGGGATGGATGGATGGAGGGTTAGATGGAGGGGTGTGTAAGGGAGGGATGGATTGGTTGGAAGGAGGGATGGATGGATGGATGGGTGGATGGAGGGGTGGGTAGAGCGAGGGATGGAGGGATGGATGGAGGGGTGTGTAAGGGATGGATGGATGGAGGGATGGATGGAGGGTTAGATGGAGGGGTGTGTGAGGGAGGGATGGAGGGATGGATTGGTTGGAAGGAGGGATGGATGGATGGAGGGGTGTGTAAGGGATGGATGGATGGAGGGTTAGATGGAGGGGTGTGTGAGGGAGGGATGGAGGGATGGATTGGTTGGAAGGAGGGATGGATGGATGGAGGGGTGGGTAAGGGATGGGTGGATGGAGGGTGAGATGGAGGGGTGTGTGAGGGGGGGATGGAGGGATGGATTGGTTGGAAGGAGGGAGGGATGGAGGGAGGGAGGGTTAGATGGAGGGGTGTGTGAGGGAGGGATGGAGGGATGGATTGGTTGGAAGAAGGGAGGGATGGATGGGTGGATGGAGGGGTGGGTAGAGCGAGGGATGGGGCCTGTGTCCGGGGCTGGAGGGACAGCAGGATGGTGGCCCAGGGTGGTAGAGTAGCCGAGGAGGACGCCAGAGTGGGGGTCCGGCCGCAGCAGAGTGCTGCCCCCAGGGCCAACCATGCCAAGGCCGGGTCCACGCCACGCTCCAGACAGCCACCCCCGGGAAAGGCTCGGACACCATGGGGCAGGACCAGCCCTCCGGCCATCGCTTGTCCCTCAGCCTCTGGCCCAGCCCGGGGGACGATGGCTCATCTCCACGGCGGGCGGGATGGTGGGGGGGACACGACCTCCCCGAGTGTGGATTTACGAGGGGGTGCGGCCCAGAGCGGGGGTGGGGAGGGACCATCAGCAGAGGCCAGCCTCTCCCCCAGGCCCAGGCAGATCCCCCCGACACCTGCTCTCTGCGCCGCCCCCTCCCTCGAAGGGTTAACCCCGTCCCAGCCCAGACAGCGCCTCTTGTTCTGGGTCAGCGCCATTTGAGCACCCGGGGGGGAGCAGGGAAGGTCCCATTGCATCCCCCCACACATCTCCACCCAATGGGTCTGCCCCATTGTTAGGTCCAATTCCACAGCCTATGCTCCCCCATTCCCCGCCCCCCCGAGCCAGCCAGTCCTCCACCCTAGGGCCGGATCAAAGCCAGTGCTCCCCACAGGGGAAAGGCCCCATGTCCCATTCCCCAGCCCCTCATGAGATTTGCATGTAATTTAACTATAATATCACCCTGCAGCAGTGAGTTCCCTGGGTTAACACTGATATGACTCCCTGAGATAAACCCACCAATCCCCCGGGGCAGGCAGTCCTGCAGGTTAACCCCACTAATAGCAAGATGCAGGGAGTCCCACGGGTTAACCCCACTACTTCCCAGGGGCAGGGAGGAATGCAGGTTAGCCCTATTAGTACCCAATGGCAGGAAGTCCCACAGGTTAACACTGTTAATAGCCAGTGTCAGGGAGTTCCAGGGGTTAACCCTGCTAACACCCAGTGGCAGGCAGTCCTGCAGGCTGACCCCGCTAATACCCAGTGGCAGGGAGTCCCGCAGGTTAACCTCAGTATTATAATATAATCAAACCACCGTGGACGCATTGAAAGTACAAAAATAGAGACGTATATTTTGAAAAACGTACAGTAAAACCCACCACTGGTTTGGGGCAAAGCAGCCGGGGTGGATCTCAGAGTTAGAAACGAACAGTGGGGGGAAATATCGCCTTTCAAAGCTCTATAACTGTGATTTGCAGGGGTTAACTAATATCCAGTGGCCAGGAGTCCCAGGGGGTAACACTATTAAACCCAGTAGTAAAATTGCACCCGGTGGCAGATGTGATCGGTTCCTTCACAATCTACAGGGTTTCAAGGCACCCCCTTTCACCCTGCCCTTATGGGGTCTTTGAACCTTTCAAGACCCTGAGATTCTCCCCTTCCAGGATTTTAGGGGGATTTTTTTAACCCTTAGGAAGTCGGAGAAGGTGGATAAATCCTCTCTTCTTAACCTTGCACGATCCTACATGCATTTCACTCCGCTCCAGCCCCCAGGGGGGTTAATGGGACCTGGCACAGGGACCAGCTGATACTAGGGGTGTCACCCCATTGGGTGTCTAGTGTTATATCATCAAGGGATACCAAATCTGATTGGGCATCTCTGGGGGGCAGGGGTGTGACGAACTGGGACTGTTCTTAATGTTTCCTCTGAATACTGTGTGGGTGCCTCAGTTTCCCCCATGCGTTTCTTAAGTCTCTAGGGGGTGAGATTGTTGCAGAGCAAAGGGCCAGTATGGCCGACACTCTGTCTCCTGGCAATTAATGGCCGGGGCCCTTCCCCCCTGCAAGGAGATAGCTAAACGTGTTGGAGAACAAAGGAATCAGGTGACCTCCTGGCTCGGGAAAGGAACAAAGCAGAGGAGGAGGGGCTGGAGGGGGAGTCAGTTTGGAGCTGGCTGGGGAAATGGAGGGGAGCCCAGATGGGGCTCTGGCTTCCCTGGGGGCCCCCCAAGATGGACCTAACTAAGGGGGTCCTGTTGTCTGTACCTGCAAGACCTGTCTTGGACTGTGTTCCTGTCGTCTAAATAAACCTTCTGTGTTACTGGCTGGCTGAGAGTCATGGTGAAACGCAGGAAGCCGGGGGTGCAGGGCCCTGACTCCCCCACACTCCGTGACAAGGGGGCATGGTTATGTGGACATCAGCGTATGCCCAAGGAAGCTGGCATGTGGCCGGGGCTGGTGGGCGCGTGGGGTCTTTTCCAGGTACATGTGGTGACTAAACCATCCCTGGAGGGGGCAGGTGGCTATAGACAGGTATGCGTGGTTTGGTTAGTTTTCCAGCGATCCCACTACAGAAACCAGTTCACACTAGCTAAATCCCACTACTGACACCAGTTTTCCCCTCTCTATATCACACCGCTAGCATCATGTTGCTCCCAGTGACTCGACTTATTACCTCAGTCCCTGACATGGGTTGGGTCTAGATGTATCCCACTTCCCCCACCACGTCGTCAGCAGCCGTCCCACCGTTCACCCCCACGGCTCTAGCTATTATTACTCCTAGCTATACAAGCACTTGTTTAAATAGAAGAGATATTTAGAAACATTTCCGGCCCGTCCGCTCCTGCTCTAGGGTTAGACGTTGGAGTAGATCTGCTCAGACAGCAAATGCGGCTGCCAAGTGCCAACGTTCCCGTAAGGTCCGGCTCCTCCTGCTGCTAAATTCTCATAGTCTTCCACTCTCTCCATGGCCTCGTAGTCGTCAATGCCCAGCTCCTGAGGATGCAAAGAGGAAGGATTGACTCACACAGAGGTCGCCGAGATGCAGCCACCTCTGAGGCGGGGCGGGTGGGGAACAGCCACATACAACGCTGCATGGCTACGGCTTGCCCGGCGCCGAGATGCAGCCACCTCTGGGGCGGAGCAGCCGCACATAACGCCACACAGGTATGGCTCGCCTGGGGCCGAGATGCAGCCACCTCCAGGGCGGGGCAGCTGGGGAACAGGGATGGCAGAGACTTACCCTCCAGCAGGGCCAGCAGGGGAGGGAAACAAAGACTAATGTATCTATGGCGACAGAATAGATTTTAGGGAGGCAAGTCTGGCCAGGACGCCGGGGTCCACATCCTGCCCCCCTCGGTCTGACAAACAGCGGAGACGTCTGGTTACTCGGCACTCGGGTGCTCTGACCAATGCCTCAGTGCTAATAACTGCAGCACAGCGCCCCCTAGTGCCGTCCTGGGGCACCGGGGCCAGCCCTGACTGCCAGGGGAGGGCCCCCGCCCTGCAGGTCTCCCATCCAGGGAACAACCAGGCCCCTCCCAGCTTAGCCCAGGACGACGGCGGGGGGAGCGTGTGGCCCTGGCCTTTCCCACCTCTCCCCCCGCCTTTGCCTTGCTGTATAGGTTGAACTGCTCGTCTTTCTTCGCCTTGCTCGGCTTCCCCCCCTTCAGAGATGGCCTCTGCTCCCCGTTGCCGTCGTTGTCGTAGATCGAGGGACCCTCTTCTTCGTCTTTCCTAGGAGAGAACAGGCTTTAGCTCGGTTCCCGCAGCCCTGGAGCTGCTGCCGAGCCCACCCTGCAGCAGCCAGTCCCGGGGGTTAACACAACTAATCCCCAGTGGCAGGGAGTCCCGTGGGTTAAGCCTTCTAATATTTAGTGACTGGGATTCCTCTGGGTTAACGCTGATAATATCTAGTGGCAGGGAGTCCCACAGGTTAACCCTGCAAATATCCAGTGGCAAGGGAGCCCTGTGGGTTAACCGTGCTAATCCCCAGTGACAGGGAGTCCCACGGGTTAACCCTGCAAATATCCAGTTGCAGGGAGTCCCACGGGTTAATTATTTCTTACAGGCGCCTCATACCACAGGAGACCAGCCAGGTTCTGTCCAATCCCCGCTTACTTGCCTGCTTTTCACAGGTGTCTCCCTATGTCCTAATGAATCCACCCCCCTCAATCCTCCTGGTCCAGTTCTCTGGGCCTCTCTATATCTGCCCTCCACTCGTGCCCCTTCCTCTTCTGTGCCTGCTGCCATGCCCCCTGGTGTTGAATGGGGCCTGCTGGCCATGCAGCTCCTTTGTGGCTAAGCCACCAGACCTCCAAGCCCATGGCCTGGTGCCCTCACCTGGCTCTGGCTAACTTGTAGACCACGATCGCCAGCACCGAGAGGAGCAGGACACCACCGATGACTCCGCTGGAGACCATGAGCAGCAAATTATCGTCCCCTGCAGAGACACAGATAGACAGCTGGTGTCAGAAGGGGGATTAATGATATCAAGCAGTGCATAAAGGGGGAGCAGCATCTATATGTGGGTAATTACAGTAACAGCATGCCCATGCATGGGTGGGAGGGTGCTATCGTCCCCTCTGCTGAGCTAAATTAGGCAGGCAGCTTGTACTCATGCTGTGTATATATAAGCAAATATGGTAAGGGTGCACTACGTACTCAGCGGTTCCTAGGTTACTCTGGCCCTGGGGTAAATTAGAAGGGTGGCTTATATTTGGGTGTGAGTATATACGGTAACCCCATACCCACGCTCAGGCTATATTAAATAAATGGCAGATTTATACTAGAAACAGCCTCTGTAAAAGAGTAATTATGGTAATACCAGACATGGGTGTGTATGTGAGTAATTACAGCAGCAGGGCACCCTATGCCCAGCCCCCCGAGCTACCCAGACGTGCGGCAGATACCCAGGTCAGGGTGTATACATGAGTAATTAAGGTAACAGGGAGCCCCAAGCCCAGCCCCGCAAAGCTACCCCAGACATGCGGTTAGGGTTGCCATCTGTCTAATCACACAAACCCAAACACCCTTGCCCTGCCCCCTGCCCCGCCCCTGCCTGAGGCCCCGCCCCTTCTCCAAGGCCCCGCCTCGCTCACTCCATCCCCCCCTCCCTCCGTCGCTCGCTCTCCCCCACCCTCACTCACTTTCAGTGGGCTGGGGCAGGGGATTGGGGTGTGGGAGGGGGTGTGGGCTCTGCACTGGGGCCGAGGGGTTCAGAGTGTGGGAGGGGGCTCTGGGCTGACCTTGGGGCAGGGGGTTGGGGTGCAGGAAGGGGTGCAGGGTGCGGGCTCTGGGAGGGAGTTTGGGTGCGGGAGGGGGCTTTGGGCTGGGATAGGGGGTAGGGATGCAGGAAGGGGTGCTGGCTCTTCGAGGGAGTTTGGGTCCGGGAGGGGGCTCAGGGCTGGGGAAGGGGTTGGGGTGCAGGAGGGGGCTCAGGGACGGGGAAGGGGTCAGGGTGCAGGAGCGGGTGAGGGGTGCGGACTCTGGGAGGGAGTTTGGGTGCAGGAGGGGGCTCAGGGACGGGGAAGGGGTCAGGGTGCAGGAGGGGGTGAGGGGTGTGGGCTCCGGCCGGGAGGCGCTTACCTCGGGTGGCTCCCAGACGGCGGCACAGCGGGGCTAAGGCAGACTCCCTGCTTGCCCTGGCTCTGCGGCACTCCCGGAAGCAGCCAGCACGTCCCTGCCGCCCCACTGCCTGCGCCCGCAAGCGCCGCTCCCACAGCTCCCATTGGTCGCAGTTCCCGGGCCAGGGGCCGCAGGGAGGTGTGGGCCGTTTCTGGGAGCGGTGCGGGGCCAGGGCAGGCAGGGAGCCTGCCTTAGCCCCGCTGCGCCGCCGGACTTTTAGCCCCTAAAATCTCCCGGTTTGGCTGCAGTAACCTCCGGGAGATGGAGCCCGATTCTGGGAGACTCCCGGCCAAACCGGGACGGTGGCATGACAGGGCTCCCGCTCATTTTTCCCACCCATGTGCGGAATGAATTTTGTTACGTGCCCCAATATGGAGGTGACGTGTGACACGACCCTGTGCCACATCACCGCCATATTGGGGCACGTGGCAAAATTCATGTGGCGGGGGCGGGGCTGAGGGGCTCAGGGCCGGGGCAGAGGGTTGGGGTGCAGGGGGTGAGGGCTCTGGCTGGGGCTGCACGGCCGCGCAGATTAGGGGGAACTCCGGTTGACAACCCTACATGCGGCCGGTACCCGGGTCGGGGCGTGTACATGAGCAGTTATGGTACCAGGGCACCCCATGCCCAGCCCCCTGCCGGTCCCTGGTACCTGCGGGCACAACGGGCAGCGCGGTCTGGCTCTGCCCGTGGGCATTGGTGGCAGCGCAGGACACGTTGGCCAGGGCCCCGGCCGGGCCCCGCAGCTCCCCGCTCATGGCCGGGCCCCGCGCCCATGTGGTCGCTCGCAGCTCAGGGCCCTCGAAGTCCCCGGGGAGGGTGCGGTTGGGCAAACGCCACTCGAGGCGGGGTGGGGGGTTCCCCTCGGCCGCGCAGTGACACGTGGCCGCTTCCTCGGGCCCACGGCCCCGCACCGTGCAGTTCCCCCACGGCAGCAGCGTCGGCGGGTCTGCAACGGGACACGGGACGTGTGGGGCACCGAGCCTGGATCCCCCAGCCACCCCTGAGCCAGCCAGCGCCCCGCCCGGGGGCCAGATTCGGGGCCAGCGTCCCCTAGAGGGGAACGGCCCTGTGTACCCATTCCCTGCCACCCAAGCCTTGGGGTTGATCGGGGCCAGCACCCTCCAAAGGGGAAAAGCCCCGTGCCCCATTTCCCGCCCCCCTGAGCCAGCCCCCCAACCTGGGGCTGGATCGGGGCCTGCACCCCCTAGAGGGGAAAGGCCCCGTAGCCCCTTCCCCGCCCCCCTGAGCCTGCCAGTCCCCTGTCCCAGGACGGGATCGAGTCCAGCGCCCCCTAGAGGGGAAAGGCCCCATGTCTCATTCCCCACCCCCCTGAGCCCGCCCCTGCCCTGTGGCCAGATGGGGGCGGGCGCCCCTAAGGGGCAGGGTCCCGCCGCCCCCTCACACTCCACGTCGAGGTGTGCGGCGGGCGAGTCCTCGCCCAGGCCGATCTCGTTCTCCGCGGCGCAGCGGTAGGGCCCCGAGAGGCGCCCCACAGCCAGCACCGTCACCTCGGGGCCCCGGCCCAGCCCCCGCAGCAGGGCCCGGCGCGGCCCCTGGAACCAGCGGTAGGTGGTGGCCGGTGGGTGGCTCTGGCTGGTGCAGCGCAGGGTGACGTTGTCGCCTTCCATCAGCCGGGCCGGCCCCACCACGGCCACAGCCGCGCCCCGCGGGCGATCTGGGGGGGAGGGGCACATTAGGGGGAACCTGCCCCCACCAGCCACCCCGAGACCCCACAGCTCCTCCAGCCTCTGTGCCACCCCCTCCCGCTCTGGGGCCAGCACCCACCGCGAGGGGAGAGCCCCCACCCCGCCCTCTGCAGAGCAGCGCCCCCTGCTGCCCCCCTGCCCCCTGCAGCACGGCGCCCCCATTAACCCCCTGTCCTCCCCCTGCCCCACAGCGCCCCCTGCTGACCTTCCGCCCTGCCCCCTGCAGCACGGCGCCCCCCATTAACCCCCTGCCCTCCCCCCTGCCCCACAGCGCCCCCTGCTGACCTTCCGCCCTGCCCCCTGCAGCACGGCCTCATTAACCCCCTGCCCTGCCCCCTGCCCCACAGCGCCCCCTTCTGACCTTCCGCCACGCCCCCCGCACCACGGCGCCCCCCATTAACCCCCTACCCTGCCCCCTGCACCACAGCGCCCCCTTATGACCTTCCGCCCCGCCCCCCGCACCACGGCGCCCCCCGCTGACCCTCTGCCCTGCTCCTGCCCCACAGCACCCCCTCCTGACCCTCTGCCCCTCCCCCTGCCCCACAGCACCCCCTCCTGACCCTCTGCCCCGCCCCCTGCCCCACAGCACCCCCTACTGACCCCACCCCGCCCTGTCCCCCACAGCGCCCCCTGCTGACCCCACCCACCCCGCCCCCTGCAGCACAGGGCCCCCTAATGACCCCCTGCCCCGCCCCACGGCGCCCCCTAGCGCCCTCTCACTCACAGTTGACCTGCAGGTGCAGCGCGTTGCGAGCCTGCTGCTGGTTGGGGAAGGTGGCCGTGCACTGCAGGTGCCGCCCGTGGTCCTTGTACGAGGGGGTGTAGCTCAGCTCGGCCTCCGCCCGCCAGCCGCCCCCCGCCAGCCGCTCGTGCCTGGTCACCGCTTTGCCCCCCCCAGGGCTCCAGCCCAGGCTGGGAGGGGCCGAGGGGCAGGTGTGGCGGATGGAGCAGGTGATGGTGGTTCGGTCGCCCTCGATCAGCACCCCGGGGTCGCTCAGCATCAGCGGGTCTGGAGTGTCTGGGGGCGACGGACAGGGAGGGTGTCACAGACGGCAGCGAGTCATCGGCCTCTGATGCGGCCACCTCTGGGGCAGGTCACAGGGGCTCCTTGTACAGGGGCTCCTCGCCCGGCGCCAAGATGCAGCCACCTCTGGGGCAGGTCACAGGGGCTGCTTATACAGGGGCTCCTCGCCCGGCGCCAAGATGCAGTCGCCTCTGGGGTGGGGCAGCTGTTTATACAAGGACCCCTCACCAGTGCTGAGATGCAGCCGCCTCTGGGGTGGGGTGCAGGGACTGCGTTCTCCCCCCGGCTCTGGGAGGGGAGTGGGGTCTAGTGGTTAGAGCAGGGAGCGTTGCTGCTTTTAATGGCTGGTAACAGAGGAAGCAGTTTTGGGGGGAAGGGCTGGGGGAGGAAGTGGGGCTCCTGGGGGCTGTGCAGGGAGCTCTGTTTTTCCTTGAGGTGGTGTCTGCTCTGGTCCCCACTAGCCACCTGGCAACGAGCCCTCCCCAGCTCTGCCGGTGCCCCTTGCCCAGCGTTGAGATATGGGGTTGGGCAGCTGTTTATACAGCATCCTGCAATGCGACCGCCTCTGGGGTGGACCCCTCTGCTGCCAGCCTCCCTTTGGTTGTATCCCTGGGGCTGCCCTGTGCGAGGTGGGGGGGGAGGGGTCTCCAGTTACCTGCCACCTCCACCCGGACTGTGACGTCGTAGAAGCGATGCCTGACGGAGTCGGGGTTGATCCAGACGTAGTAGCTCATGGCATCCTCGCTCCGCACGGGGCTTATGCTCAGGGTGCAGTTCCCCATCTCCGGATCCCCCAGCAGCTGCGTCCGGGCCTGGTACTCGGCCAGCACGCTGGCCGTGCCCTTGCTGTTATAGATCTCGGGGTAGCCCCGGCTCCGGTACTGGTACCAGACCACGCTGAAGGGACCGCCCAGGGACTCGCGGGAGCCGGGGTAGGTGAACGAGCAGGGGATGACAACGCAGGAACCCTTCAGAGCCCGGATGGTCCCAGGCAGCGAGGATCTCCAAGACCCAGAGACACGGCTGTAACACAAGGCTGGAAAGACAGAATGTAACGCTGAGGTGCAGCCACCTCTGGGGCAGGGCAGCTGGGGAACAGCCGCACATAACGCCACACAGGTACGGCTCGCCTGGGGCCGAGATGCAACCACCTCTGGGGCGGGACAGCTGGGGAACAGGGATGGCAGAGACTTACCCTCCAGCAGGGCCAGCAGGAGGCGTTGCCACACGAGGCTCACAGCGTGTCCGGCCTGGGGGGATCCGGCCATGTCGGGTGGATTGAATTAGGACCCCAGGTGCCCGTCCCCTCCCCCTCTCTGCTCCGCGAGGCGAGATCAGCTGTGAACGCTGGGGGTGGAGAGAGAGCCGTGGGTTATAAGTGGAACTGACCGAGCCTGGATCGGGGCCAGCGCCCCCCCAAACGGGAAAGGCCCCGTGCCCCATTCTCCACCCCCCGAGCCAGCCAGTTCCCACCCTGGGGCCAGATCGGGGGCCTCGAATCTCACTCACCCCAGGGACTCGCTCCCCCTGCGCTGTCTCTCCGCCCGAGGCGGTCGCACCCAAAGCCCTTTGGCTTCCTTACGAAAACCCGCAGCTCCTGTTGCTGGAGCCAATCCTGGTGGTGAAACTGGGGCAAGGGGTCACCTGCCCCTCACCCGTCCCAGCTCCTCCCCTAGGAGAGACCCCGCCCCCACCCCAGGGAGCTGCTCACTCCCCTCCATCCCCCCTTCTACAGCAGGGAAACTGAGGCAGCAGCAGAGCTCAAAATAGAGCCAGGACATCTGGGTTTCTCCCTGGCTTTGGGAGGGGAGTGGGGTCTAGTGGCTAGAGCAGGGGGGGCTGGGAGCCAGGACTCCTGGGTTCTCTTCCTGGCTCTGGGAGACAAGTGGGCTCTGAGGTCAGGGCGGGGGGAGGGGAGCCAGCAGCAGCCGGGCGCGGGCAGAGCAGACACACAGGGAGGCGCATGACCCAGCACAGTCCCTCCACCCCACCCCCCAGCTGCTGGCCGCTTGCCCAGGCCCGGCTCGGGGGAGCTCCCGGCCTCTGCACGGACCCAGGCCTCCCTCCCCCGTGCCCCCCATCTCCCTCCACCATCTCCCCATCCACTCGCACACGATCCCCCTCCCATCTATCCCCACCCACTCCCTCTCCCACCTCCAGCCACCCCATCTCCCTCCACCATCTCCCCATCTCCCTCCCGCACCCATCTATCCCCACCCACTCCCTCTCCCACCCCCAGCCACCCCATCTCCCGATCCTCCCACACACACCCTATCTATTCCTCCATCCCCCATACACCCCTCTATCCATCCCAATACACCCCCACATGTATCCCCACACATCCCATCTATCCATCCCCATCCATCCATCCACACCTCTAATTATCTACCACTATCCATCCCCCCGCGTCTAGCTATCCATTCCCCCCCCCCCCGGCTCGGGGTGGCTGATGCTGCAAAGGGGAGTGATGGTGGGGGGCTCAGTCCTTCAGGGTCTCAGCCAAAGAAAACCCGAGGAGGGGGAGCCAGGACTCCTGGGTTCTTGCCCTGGCTCTGGGCGAGGGAAGTGGGGTCCAGGGATTAGCGCAGGGAGGCTGGGAGCCAGGACTTATGGGTTCTACCCCTGGCTCTGGGACCGGGGGAGGGGGTTCTGTCTGACACACCCCACCCTTCCTTCCATTTCTCCCCCCTTCACCCCCATATCCCCCCTGCACCCCCAACTTGCTGCGCTGGGAATTCCTGAGACCCTGGGGGCTCACCAGGCAGGGCCAGCGTCCAGCCAGATCCCAGCGCCCCCAAAGCTGGCCCAAGCCTGGCTCTCGCTGGCTTCCTCTTGCCCTCGTTTTCTGTCCGTCCTCTCTGCGCTCCGGCCAACTATAAATAATTGCTTCGCTGTCGCCCTGGGGCCCGGCTGAATCTGTGAGCTGCCGCCCCCCCCCCCCCCCCCCCCCCCGCTTCCCCACAAGTCCCACATCTGCCCTGGCACATGCCATGGAGGGGCATCGGGGGGGACACCTAGGGGCTCCCACCCCCTACACCCCCCCGTCTTTGGGCCGGCATTGCTGGAATGCAGCAGGAGAGAGACAGAGTGTGAGTGTGTGTCCATGTTTGCGTCTCCTTCCCTGCCCCAGCAGGCCAGGCAGAGCGTGTGTGTGTCTGAGACACGCTGCAGGTGTGGTTGTGACACCGGGCAGGTGTGACACTGCCGGGAGTGTCACACAAGGAGATATTCACAGGGCAAAGGCCTCCACTTGGAATGGTCTCTAGGCACCGATAAGGTGACAGATTAACACACACGCTGCTCCATAGACACTCACACACGCAAATTACACTGAACAGTTAGAGCTACAAACAGAACAGAGAGAGAGGGAAGAGGTCGGGAGTGAGAGGCACCGGCAGAGCTGGGGGGAGCCCAGGGCTGGGCTAGCAGGGGGCTGCGGGTCGGGAGTGAGGGGCACCGGCAGGGCTGGGGGGGCGCTCAGGGCTGGGCTAGCAGGGGGCTGCGGGTTGGGAGTGAGGGGCACCGGCAGAGCTGGGGAGGGCTCATTGCCAGGTGGCTAGTGGGGTCCAGAGCAGACACCACCTCAAGGAAAAACACAGAGCTCCCTGCACAGCCCCCCAGAGCCCCACTTCCTCCCCCTGCCCTTCCCCCCAAAACTGCTTCCTCTGTTACCAGCCATTAAAAGCACAGACCTCAGCAACACTCCCTGCTCTAACCACTAGACCCCACTCCCCTCCCAGAGCTGGGGAGAGACCCCAGGAGTCCTGGCTCCCAGCCCCCTGCTCTCACCCAGGGAGGGAGGGGCTATTACCCAGCAAGGCCTTTGCTGATTGTGGTTAATGATTGAGCCAAAGGTTGCTCTGGAGAGAGCTGAGATCCTCCCCCAGCCGGGGAGCAGCAGGGCTCAGGGGCTTTGCAGACCCAGTTGGACCCAGGTAGGACCCACAACACCACTGCCCTGTCCCCGCCAGGAGCAGGTTGGGGCCTAGTGGTTAGAGCAGAGTGGGGGTTGGGAGCCCGGACTCCTGGGTCCTATCCCAGCTCAGGGGGAAGGGGGTCTAGTGGGTTAGAGTGGGGGGCGGGGCTGGGAGTTCAGTCCCCATGGCCCAGATCTGGCTCTCACTGTCTGCTGGGCCTGCTGGCAAGGGGGTGGTTAGCTCCCCGGGGGTCCCTCTCCCGGGACAGGGCTGAGACTGGACACACTCACTTCACAGACAGGGCCACCACACTGAAGGAGCCCAGAGTGAATCCCCCACTGGGGCTGGATCAGAGCCGGCGCCCCCTAGAGGCGAAAGGCCCTGTGCCCCATTCCCTGCTCCCCCCCAGCCAGTCACCCCACCCCCCGCTCAGTTACTGGAGGGCCGTATCAGTGGAATGAAGGTCAAGTTCTCTGCTCCTTGGAGCGAGCGGCGATAAGACGCCCCGCCCCGCCCGCCCCACATCATCCCCCCCTTCACGGCTCCGTCCCCGTCACAGCCCAGCTGAGCTGCCAAGCCGGGATCGGGGACGGGACGGGAGACCAGCTGCAGGGGGCGCTGTGCTGCAGGGCGGGGGGCTCTCCCCCAGCGGTCAGGGCTGGCCCCAATGCCCCAGGGCAGCGCTGTGCTGCAGGGCGGGGCTCAGGACGGGGCGCTCTCCCCTCCAATTATAGACTGTTAATAGCATTTTCCTGGCTCTGGGAGGGGAGTGGGGGCTAGTGGTTAGAGCGGGGGGGGGGGGCTGGGAGCCAGGACTCCTGGGTTCTCTCTCCCCAGCAGATGCCTGCCCCCCAGCATTACCCCGAGCTGATCCAGCAGCACCGGCAGGCCCTGCTCCGCTGGATCCAGGGGAACCCCCATGCCCTGCTGCGTCGGCTCCACGACACCGAGGTGCTGAGCCAAGCCGAGTACTTCGCCCTGCTGGAGACGGCCCCCGAGATCAACCAGGTCATCGCGCTGCTGGAGTGGGGCAGCCAGGCTGCCGAGCGGAGCCGGTGCTTCCTGGAGGCGCTGCGGGAGCTGCAGGAGGAATACGGCGCCGAGCTCCAGCAATGGCTGCAGGAGAAGTACCCGGAGAAAAAGAGACCGTGTCCTCCATTGCAGCCAGGTACGGGGCCTGTCCCCTCCAAGGGGCACCAGCTCCCACCCAGCCCCAGGGCGGGGCACTGCCTGGCTCGGGGGAGCTGGCACTGGGGGCTGGATCTGAAATTTGGGGGAAATCACAGCAACGCCGAAAGGTTCTGCCTCACGTCAGCCTTGACAGGGGCACGGATTCCATCGCTGTGTCCTGGTGTCTTTCCCATCCCTTCCTCCAGCTTTCCGTCTTCAACCATCCCTCCGTCTACCCGGCTTTCTTTTACAGCCATCCACGTGGTTTTATGTCCCTCCAACCTGCTGTCCAAACAGCCTGTTTGATATCCATCATCCTTCCATCTTTCTGTACCCAGCCAGCCTTCCGACCCACCCACCCGTCCACCCATCCTTCTCTATTTCCATCCACCCACCCCCCATCCTTCTCTATTTCCATCCACCCACCCATCCATCCAACCTTCCATCCATCCAATCCCCCACCCATCCATCCATCCACCTACCCGTCTCTATTTCCATCCACCCACCCACCCAACCTTCCACCCATCCTTCTTTTATAGCTATCCATACAAACAACTGCCCTTTTTTCCATCTATCCATCCAACCCCCCACCCACCCATCCATCCACTCATCCAACCTTCCACCCATCCAACCCCCCACCCATCCATCCATCCACCCATCCAATCTTCCACCCACCCATCCAACTTTCTGTCCATCCTTCTTTTACGGCTACCCATACATACATCCAATTATCCTTCTTTATATCCACCCATCCACCCATGCAATCTTGCACCCAGCTATCCATCCATCACAGGATTCTCTACTCACCACTGGAGCGCCTCCTCCTGGCCCCTTTCGGATTAGCGCTTTTCAGGTCCGATGCCCCTTCTGCAGGGTTGCGCCCCCTGCTGTCTCTCTCTCACACTCTCAGACTCCGGGTGCTCTCCCTTCATGTCTCGGCCCTCTGGCCAGGTCACTCTGGGTTTCCCCCCTTCCAGGGTATCAAAGTCTTTCCATAGTAACTGTCTCCAGCTGTCTTCTCAGTCACTGCCCAGGTGGTACCACTTCCCCAGTGGCTGGTGGGTAACCCGGACCCAGCCTCTGTTCCAGGTTCCAGCCCAGCAAACTTCTAATCCACAGCCAAGGTCTGCACCATCTTAAACCTCGCTGCCCTTTCCCTGCCACTCTCCCCCGGCTCCCTTCCTTCCATTGCTAACGTCCAGACAGTGGCTGCAGGCTCCTTCCCTGCAGCCCCCTTCTGCTGCCAGCTTCCTGGCTTTATCCCAGCCCCGCCTATTCCCGCTCAGCCGGGCTCCATCACCAGTCAGGGGTTACTTCAGCCGCTCAGTTCCCCTTAGCTGTGGCCTACACGGTTGACTGGCCCCTTCTCAGCCTCATCCCATCCTTTTTATATCCCTCCAAGCATCCATCCAGCCTTCCATCCATCTACCCATCCAGCCTTCCATCTATCTACCCATCCAACCTTTTCCATCCATGTCTTTTTATATCCATCCACCTAACCAACTTCCATCCACCTTCCATCCTTCTACCCATCCAGCCTTCAATCCATGCAACCTTCCACCCATCCATCCGTCTTCTTTACGTCCATCCACCCACACCTCCAGCCTTCCATCCATCTTTTTTATATCCATCCATCCTCACATCCAGACTTCCAGCCTTCTTCCACCCATCTGTCATTTTATATCCATCCATCCACCCACCCATCCAACCTTCCATCTGTCCATCTTTCTCATATCTATTCATCCATCCGACTCTCCTTTTGATATCCATCCATCCACACATCCAGCCACCTTTCTTTAATATTCATACAGCCAACTCTCTTTTTTTATAGCCATCCACCCATCCAACCACTATTTTTATCTCCATCCATCTTTCTTTCGCAGACAATCCCAACCCTCCGAAATCCAACCACACATTCCTGCGGAAAATCCTGCGGAAACACACCAAGAAGTATGAGCCAACCCCAGAGCCGCCAGGTGAGACTCCCCTGCCACCCCCACCCCACCAACCGACCTCAGGAACAACATCTTATCAGTGAGGGATCATCAGCTCAAGACAGGCTGGGAGGGGAGTGGGGTCTAGTGGTGAGAGTGGGAGGTAGCTGGGAGCCAGGACTCCTGGGTTCTCTCCCCAGTTCTGAGGCCACAGCAGGATGTCGTGGAGGAGGTGTGGGCAGGGAGAGGCTTGGCACAGCCCAGATCTGGGGCCTGGATCTGGGGCCTGCCCCCAAGCAACAAGGACACTTGTCCCTTGTCTGGCAGGTGAGGAGCGAACCGGGAACCTGAACTTCCGAAAGGCCCCGAGCGCCCCGCTGAAAGGTATGGAGTGAGGGGGCTGGGTTGGGGAGGGAGGTCAGAGGGAGGGTCAGGGTGTTGGGAGCAGAGGAGAGTGTTGGGGTGAGAGATGGGCCAAGGGAAGGGAGGGAAAGTTATGGGGAGGGACGGAGGGGTGGGAGAGAGGGTCGGGGGTTGGGGGCAGGGGCAGGGCTGGTGGGTCAGGTTAGGGGAGCTGGGAGAGGATCTTGGGGTTGGGGGCGAGGCAGGGGCAGAGATGAGGGTTGAGGGGAGGATTTGGGGGCAGAGATGGGGGAGTTGCAGAGGGATTGGGGGCAAAGATGGGGGTTGAGGGAGGCCTGGGGGAGGAGGGATTGGGGAGAGAGATGGGGGAGATGCAGAAGGACCAGGGGCTGGGAGGGCTGGAGGAGTTGGGGGGCGGATTGAGGTGTGAGTCACACAACCCCCCACCCCCGCTATTCCCCCCAGCTGTCCTGCAGCGCCACCGGGCCTCTCTGCTACGCCACACCCAGCAGCTGTGCACCAACGCCTGTGACGCCCGCTCCTGCGGCCTCATCGAGATCCGCTACACCCCGCTGCTGCTGCTGGATCACCCCGGCCCCGCCGCCCCCCCCGGGCACGAGCACCTGGCCCTGGCCGCCCGCCGCGCCCGCCTCCTCCCGCTCCACGCCCCCCGCCGGCTCCCCCTGCGCCACCTCCTGGCCCCGCTGCCCACCGAGACCCAGGCCCCCCGCCGGGTGGCCCTGAGCGGCGCCGCCGGCATCGGCAAGAGCGTGACCGTGCAGAAGATCCTGCACGACTGGGCGCTGGGCGCGGCTTTCCAGGGCCCCCTCTGCGCCTTGGATTTCTCCTGCCGGGAGCTCAGCGTGATGTCCAGCCCTGTCACCCTGGAGGGGCTGATCTGCACCAAGCGTCCCCACCTCCAGGAGGTGCTGCCCGAGCTGCTGGCGCGGCCCGGGGACCTCCTCGTCCTCGTGGACGGTTTGGACGAATTCCGGCACCCGTTGGACGGCGGAACTCCCCACCACCGGCCCGGCCACCCGGCCCACGTCAAGGAGCTGCTGCGGGGACTCATCGACGGGACCCTGCTGCCCGGAGCGGCCGTCGTGGTGACGTCCCGGCCGTGCCCGGCCCTCTCCGGCATCCCCTTTGATCGCCACTTGCTGATCCTCGGCTTTGACGAGGACCAGGTGGAGGATTACTTCCGCCGGTTCTTCCGGGATGCCGAGCGAGCTGCTGCCGTGCAGGGCTACATCTCCGGCCACCAAGGCTTAGCCGGGCTTTGCTTCATCCCCCTCTACTGCTTCATCTTATGCACCGCCCTGGGGGAGTTCTTCCCCGCCGGCAGGGCAGCTGACCCATCTCCGCCCACCACCATCACCGAGGTCTATCGCTGTTATATGGTCACCATCCTGGGAAACGGCTGGTCTCCGGAGCCGGGCGCCGGGCAGCTGGTCCTGCGCCTGGGGCGCCTGGCATACGCCGCCCTGTTGGCCGGCAAGATCCTCTTCACCCCAGCTGAGCTGCGGGAATTCGGATTCGACCCCCAAGACCTTCCGGGCACTTTCTTCAACCCCATCTTCTCCGGAGAAGACCAGCAGGTCTATTGCTTCTTCCACCTGACGGTGCAGGAGTTCCTGGCCGCGCTCTACTGCGTGGCTGCCCTGGATCCTGGCGCTGAGGACCTCACGCCCTGCCTGGATCTCTGGTGGGAGGGATCGGCCCAGCAGGACGGGGACCCGGAGCCCTCCTGGACGTCACCAAGTGAATCCAGTCTCCTCCACTCCACCAGGCAGCTCCGGAGGGGCCACCAGCCCCGGTGGGACAATCTCCAGATGTTCGCCAGGTTCTTCATGGGGCTGCTGACCTGCAGGATGGAAGGGAAGCTGGAGGGGTTGGCCGCAGGCTTCTCCGGAGACGTGCTGGGGCCCGTGGCGGACTGGCTGGGGAGGAAGCTCAGGGGAGACACCGAGCGGCGCCTGCTCTCGCTCCTGCACTGCGTGGCTGAGCTGCGCCAGGAGGGGGTGACGGGCCGGGTGGCCTGCGAGCTGGAGGACGTCAACCTCTTCAAGGTGACCCTCAACCCGGCCGACTGCGCCGCCCTGGCCTACGTGCTGGGGGCCGCCGAGCCCGGGCGAGTGAAGAACCTCAACTTGAGCTACAGCAACATGGGCATGGCCGGGTTGCGCAGGATCCGGGGGCTGCTGCACCGCTGCGAGGGGAGTGGGGGCTAGTGGTTAGAGCGGTGTGTGAGTGTGAGGGTGAGTGTGTGTGTGTGTGTGTCTGTGTGTGTGTGTGTGTGTGTGAGAGAGAGAGTGTGTGTGTGTGTGTGTGTGTGTGAGAGAGTGTGTGTGTGTGTGTGTGAGTGTGTGTGTGTGACTGTGTGTGTGTGTGTGTGTGTGTGTGCACACGTGCGCCACCCAGGAAGCCTGGATTCTAGCCCCAGCTTGGGGGCAGGGGTCTAGTGGCTGGGGCGGGATAGGAGCCAGGACTCCTTGGTACTATCCCCAGCTCTGGGAGGGGCNGATCCGGGGGCTGCTGCACCGCTGCGAGACACTGCAGTGAGTGAGTGTGTGTGTGTGTGTGAGTGTGAGTGTGAGTGTGTGTGTGTGTGTGTCTGTGTGTGTGTGTGAGTGTGTGAGAGAGAGAGTGTGAGTGTGTGTGTGTGTGTGTGTGAGAGAGAGTGTGTGTGTGTGTGTGTGAGTGTGTGTGTGTGTGTGTGTGTGTGCGCGCACGTGCGCCACCCAGGAAGCCTGGATTCTAGCCCCAGCTTGGGGGCAGGGGTCTAGTGGCTGGGGCGGGATAGGAGCCAGGACTCCTTGGTACTATCCCCAGCTCTGGGAGGGGCCCTAGTGGTTAGAGCAGGGGGGGGCTGGGAGTCAGGACTCCTGGGTTCTATCCCTGGCTGTGGGAGGGGAGTGGGGGCATAGTGGTTAGGGGGGGGGGGATTGGGAGCCAGGACTCCTGGGTTCTATCCCTGGCTCCGGGATTGGGGGGTGCCTGGTGCTCTGGTCCCCTCTCACGCTGTCCACGCCTCTGCAGGCTGCGCTACAATTCTCTGGACAAGGAGGCAGCCGTCATAGAGGCCGAGGTGCTGAGATCCCCCCAGTGCCAAGTGAAACGGCTGCTGTGAGTGACCATGGCCCCAGGATGGGGCACGGGCTGGCGGGGGGGGCAATGGGGCACGGGCTGGCGGGGGGGCAATGGGGCACGGGCTGGCGGGGTGGGCAATGGGGCGCGGGGCCTTTCCCCTCTAGGGGGCCCCACCTCTGATCCAGCCCCAGCATGGGGACTGGCTGGCTCAGGGGGGCAGAAAATGGGCTTTGGGCCCTTCTACCTCCATATGGGAATTGAGTTTGCCAGGTCTCAACCCCGTTCCCAGCAGGGACAGGGACCATCTCCCCCCTCGGATACTAACCGACCCCTTTGCTGGCAACCCCAAAAGAGATGCCAAGGGCTGGCTGGGCCATGGGGAGCGAGCCCCCCTCTCTGGGGTTCAGGGGTGGGACGCACCCAGAGTCGTGAGGCTGGGGGGGGATTTCTGAGCCGGCCCCTTCCCCACCCTCGGGTGGATCCCGTCGCTCTGCTTCCCTGCAGCCTGTGCGGGAACTGCCTGGGCTCGGAGGGGGCGAGGCGGCTGTGGGAGGCCCTGCGGGAGAACCGCACCCTGGAGGAGCTGTACCTGGACATCACCGGCATCACCGACAGCGGCCTGGCCAACATGCTGCCCTGCCTCCTGGCCAACAGCACCCTCCGGCTCCTGACGTGAGTGCCGGCAGCTGCCCTGCAGGGGGCGCTGTGCTGCGGGGGGGGGCTCTCCCTGGCGGTCAGGGCCGGCCCCGATTCCCCAGGCTGGCACTAGGGGGCGCTGTGCTGCAGGGGGGTGGGTGGGGGTCTCCCCTGGCAGGCAGGGCCGGCCCCGATTCCCCAGTGCGGCACTAGGGGGCGCTGTGCTGCAGGGGGGTGGGATGGGGGCTCTCCCCTAGCAGTCAGTTCTGGCCTCAATATTGCATCTCAGCACCGGGTGAGGGGTCCTTGTATAAACAGCCCGCACGCCCCACCCCAGAGGTGGCCGCATTTCAGTGTTGGGCAAGGGATCCCTGTATAACCAGCCCTCGTGCCGCACCCCAGCAGCAGCCGCATCTCAGCGCCCAATATATACAACGGCTCCACCCCTGCCAGCCCCTGGCGAGCAATCCCAGTATAAACCGGCTGCTGCACCCCAGAGGCAGCTGCATCTCTGCGATCCCCTGACGTATTGTCCCCCGCCCCTGGGCAGCATCGTGGGGAACCGGCTGAGCGAGGCCGGGCAGCGGACCCTGTCGGAGCTGAGCCATCGCAAGCCAGGCCTGAAGGTGATCAGCACGTTCGAGAGCGACATGGGCCTGCTCCTGGCCTACCTGGACTGGGTGGAAGAGATCAAGGCCGACCCCGACCAGATGGACGCCGTGAAGAACGCCGACGCCCTGCGCTGCATCGTCTCCGTCCTCCGGGACTTGGACGAATCCAGGGCCAGCCCCGAGGCCCGGGCCAGAATCCGAGAGCTGAGGAGAGAGATCAGCGCCCTCCTGGGGGAGAAGGAGTGAAAGGTGCTGGGAGCTGCATGTCTCGCTGCAAGGCTCCTTCCCGCCACCGGGGGGAGACACCCACTGAGATCCCCCATGATGCCATCTGGGAAAAGCTGTAGGGTAACTTAGGTGTTTAAGGGAGCTGGAAACAGGACACGGGGGCCTTTCCCCTGTAGGGGGCGCCGGCGCCCATCCGGGCCCAGGTTGGGGGACTGGCTGGCTCAGGGGGGCGGGGAATGGGACACGGGGCCTTTCCCCGCTAGGGGGCGCCGGCTCCCATCCGGCCCCAGATTATTCCCATCCGAATGGCTGTGTGTAATGACGGCGAGGGTCTCAGCTCCGTTCCCAGTAGGGCGGGGACCTCCATCACCCTCCCCTCCCCACCCCACGGACATTAAGCAGCCCCATTGCTGCCATGGAGTCTGAACCCCCTCCTCCCTCACCTGCAGGGCATGGAGATAAACTGGCAGAGGGATGTGGGGCGGGGCAGGGGGGGGTCTGCCTGGGAATTTCACAGCAAGACCTGGGACAGAACCCAGCTGCCTGTGCCTGGGAGTTACGGAGAATCCCTCTCATTCTGAGCACTATAGGGGACATGGTGCACGCTAGAACATATCTACTTCCCTGCCACAGGGGGTAGTAGTGAGTACATCATCAGATCCACGCTCCTCTGCTAATTTCAGTATAAACTGGCTCCGGGGTGGGAATGTTTTCATATAAATCCCCCTTAAAAAAGGGAGATATTGGTAAATATTGGTAATGAATAAATTTGTATTCCTAGTCATTGTTTGTATTGCTGTAGCCCTCAGAGCCTGAGTCCCGGGGGCTGACGCTGATGCCCCGGCATGGCGCTGGGGGGCGCTGTGCTGCAGGGAGCAGGGCAGGGTGGGGGCTCTCCCCTGGCAGTCAGGGCTGGTCCCGATGCCCCTGGGCGGCTTATTAGGTGCTATGGTGAAATATTGTCCCAGTTAGCTCAGGGAGTCTCTGGATGGATGGGGTGGGGGGTGTCGGATCATCCCACCCCTAAATCCTGGGTTGACCCAGTCTAGCCGGGCCCCCCTACTGCCGCCCCTTCTCCCTAGGGAGACCCCCCAAACTCCCCCTTCCCTACTCCAATACCCCAAGTTCCCTTGAACCATTCTCCCCAACCCATTCCCCGTATTTGGAGAGTCCAACCCCAGTTCACCCCCAAACACCTGGCACCCCCTCCCCGGATAGCCTGGCGCCCCCTCCCTCTCTGCTGCCCCAGAGACCCCAGGCTGGGGGTATGTGGATGGAGAGGGAGGTTCTGGGTGAAATTCCCATGGGGGAGCCACCCCTCTGCAGGGGGCATTGGGGTGCAATTTTCCCCCACTCCACTCTGCCCCCCCTTTTTGCTGCACGCTGGACCCCCCCCCCATTTCTGTGTGTTAAGGACCTAACCCGCAGACCAGAGCTCGATCCCCTCCTCGGGGGCCCTGATCCTTCTCCCCACACGCCAGGGGCCCTGATCCTGGCCTTCCCCTCCCCACAGTGGGCTGCCCACCCCCCCAAAGCCACATTAGCCCAGCTCCCCACTAATCCTGGTAGGCAGCGACTGGCTGCTGGGCCAGCTCCCCCAGCCCAGGGTGGCCAGGACAGGGGGCTGGAGCAGCTGCCGGTGGGGCAGAGCCCACCCCCCATCTCCTGTGCGCATTTGGGGGCATCTGGGCTACCCTAGCTGGCAGGAGAAGCTGCAGAGTTAGAAGTCTCTCCCCGCTTCTCGCTAAGCCCCGCCCCAAATAAGCGTAGGTCCCGCCCACATCCCAATAAGCCCCGCCCCAGCGAACCATAGTCCCCGCCCAACTACATCACCGCCCCTCCCCCCGTCATTTTCAGGTCCCGTCCCTCGCGCTCCAAGGCCACGCCCCTCCCCAAAGAAGCTCCGCCCTATCTCCTCCAGCCTTTCTCCAGGCCCCGCCCCATCTCGCCACAAGTTCCGCCCTCCTCCCGTCTAGCCACGCCCCACCGTGTGGCGCTGAGCGGTTTGTGCAGCCCACGGACCCGGGACCATGGAGGGGCCGAGCGGGGCCGCCCGGAGCGCGGGGTGAGGGGCGGGGCGCTGCCCTCCACCCCATAGACCCCCCAGCCAGGGACCCCCCTCCCACCCCATAGATCCCCCTTCCACCCCATAGACCCCCCAGCCAGGGACCCCCCTCCCAACCCATAGACCTCCCCCAGACCGCCCTCCGCCCCATAGACCCCCCAGCCAGGGACCCCCCTCCCAACCCATAGACCTCCCCCAGACCTCCCTCCGCCCCATAGACCTCTCCCAGGGACCTCCCTTCCACCCCATAGCTCCCCCCCAGTCGCCCATGGGACCCCCAGCCAGGGAAACCCCCCCCACAGCCCCCCCCTCTGCTTCATAGGCCCCATGGAACCCCCACCCACCATGCAATGCCTGACCTCCCCAGCCCCCATGGGACCCCCCTCTGCCCGTACACTCCCCACGGGACCCCCCCAGCCAGGACCCAACCCCCACCCCATAGAAACCCCAGCCAAGAACCCCCCTCCACCCCATAGATCCCTCCCAGCCCCTCCATGGACCCCTGCAGCCCCCCATGACCCCCCAGCCAGGGAACCCCCACAGGGCCCCCCTCCACTCTATAGGCCCCCAGCCCCCCTGGGACACCCCTCTGCCTCACAGACCCCCCAGCCAGGAACCCCCACCCCCATGGGATGCCTAATCTCCCCAGCCCCCCACAGGACATCCCAGTCCCCAGTGGGACCCCCCTCTGCCCCATAGTCTCCCCATGGGGCCCCCCAGCCAAGGACCTCCAGCCCCCCATGGGACCCCCCCAGCCAGGGACCCCCCCCTCCACCCCACAGCCTCCCACAGGAGTCCCCAGACAGTAACCCTCACTCTCCATGGGACGCCTGACCCCCCCATCCCCCACAGGACCCCCCTCTGCTTCCAATGGGGCCCCCCAGCCAAGGATCCCCAATCCTCTATAAGACCCCCTCCAGCCCCCCATGGGGACTGCCCCAGCCAGGGACCCCTAACCCCCCATGGGGCCAACCTGTATAAACTCCCATGGCATACACCCTCCAGCCCCATCAGCCCCCCCAGTCAGAGACGCCCTGCATGGGATCCCCTGCTCCATCCAGTACACTCCTCCTAGTTCCGCCATGGGACCTCCCTCCACCCCATAACCCACCCCCCCAGACCATCTGCCTCCCACAGGAACCCCCGTCCAGCCCCAGAGACTCCATCCATGGGAACCCCCATTCCATAGATCCCCCAACCAGAGACCTCCATGCCTCCCATCAGACCCCCTGTCCAGCCCCTTAACTCCCCAACCAGGGCATCCTGCCCCACATGAGAACCCCCCTTCCACCTTAAGAGTCTCCCTTCCTCTAGCCCCACCAGCCAGGGCACCTCCTCCCACAAACACCCCAGCCATCGTCCCCGCCCACGAGGAACACCCCCTCCATCCCCATAGGGAACCCTCATCCCACCAGGGATTCCACCAGCCCCCCCCCAGATCCTACACACACCCAGACCCTCTGCTCACCCCACAAACATGGCCTCCCAAATTCACATGCCCATAGCCACCCCCCCCCTCCACACACACACAGACCTCCCTCCATAGAATTCCCATCTCCTGTTGGAGGGGGTGGGATCTCTCTGTCTCTGACCCCCTTTTCCGTTCCCCCAGGCCCAGCTCCCCCAGCCCCATGGAGCCGCCCGCCTCGGACCAGACCGTGATGGAGAAGATGCCCGTTGTGCCCTCCTGCCCTACCCCCGGCTCTGCCACGCCTTGGATCCTGGGTCGCCCCTCGGCCGGGGCCCTGTCCTCCATCACCGTGCCCGTCCGGCTGGACGCCCTCGCCTACCTGCTCAACAGCGCCCTCCTGGGGGCCTACTCGGCCGTGCCACAGACGCCCCTCTCCGGCGGCCACGGGGCATTGGCCATGGGCCACGGCGGGCCTCCCCAGCATGCACTGGGCTGCGGGTGTCAGCCACACTACTGCTGCGGCCCCCAGCCGGCTCGGGTGGGCTGCTGTGGGTCTGGCGCCATGGGGCAGAGCAGCGCCGGCTGCTCCCAAGAGATACCCGGGGGCCGCGGCGATTGGCAGGACTCCTCTGCGAGACGGGACCGGCGAGGGTCTCCGTCGCCGAGTGGCTGGGGGGAGAACCGGCCAGCAAGGGGGCAGAAAGATGTCAGTCGGCCCTGGGGGGGGCAGAGGCCGTGGGGCGAGGCGGACTCCGCCCCACGGAAGGCGGGGCAGTGGGGCCCGGAGAGAGCCAAGGGCTCAGATTATGCGGCCAGGAAGCGGAACCAAGATGGCTGCCCGTGGGACGCCCCTGGGGCGAAGAGATGGTCTAGTGGGGGGGTGAAGAGATGGGGGTCCGGCGCAGGGGAAACCGAGGCAGCCAAAGCCGCCAGGGAAGATTGGGAGGCAGATTACGGGGGATCCAGCGCCCGAGCGAGCGTCTTGGAGAAAGCCCGGTCTTCCCAGCCCAACCTCCCAGCTTCCCAGGAAGGAGAAGACTGGGAAAAGGAGTATGAGGAGTCCCCTAAATCGGCGCCAGGGGTTCCCCCTCTTCCACAGGTGGCTTTGAAGGTTCAACCGGCCTCCCGCAAGGAGAGGACAACGCCCCACCCAGCTAGCAAGGACGGCAGCTTCTCCAGCTATCTCCAGAAGCTCTTCGCCGACCTGCGCGGGGGGTCCAGCACTGTCTCGGAGCCGCGCCGGGGGAGACAGCCCCCTGGAACCACTGCCGAACGTGGGACGCGGCTCCTGGAAGGAGGAGGAGGCCCGAGTGGCCAGGGGTCTGCCAAGCTCGGCAATTTCACGGCCCGGCACGTTGACCTCCCCAGAGCCGCCACGGAGAACGAGGACAGTGCGTGAGTCCTGGGCTGTGGAAAGGCCCGTCAGGGCTCCCGCCTGGGCCGAAGCTGGGGCCTCATGGTTCTCCCATCAAACCGGCCACCCGTTGCTGACTCCACCAGCCCACCGGGCTCGGCCGTTCAGCCAAGGGTTGGTTTGTTAATAACCCCGTTCTTTTTCATCCTCCAGCGTCTACCCATCATCCTCCATTCCTAACCTTCTTCCCATGATCCTCCATTCCTAACCTGCCCCAACAAGTCTTCTACCCATCCTCCTCCTTTCCTAGTCCTCTACCCATCATCCTCCTTTCCTAGCCCTCTACCATCCTCCATTCCTAACCTGCCCCAACAAGTTTTCTACCCATGATCCTCCCTTCCTAGCCCTCTACCCATCCTCCATTCCTAACCTGCCCCAACAAGTCTTCTACCCATGATCCTCCTTTCCTAGCCCTCTACCCATCCTCCATTCCTAACCTGCCCCAACAAGTTTTCTACCCATAATCCTCCATTCCTAGCCCTCTACCTGTGACCCTCCACCCCGAACAAGCCTTTTCCCCAGGATCCTCCATTCCCAACCTCTTGTCTTTCTCTGTCCAAAGATTTTGATGTTGATTTAGGTTTAAAAATGATCAGAAATGGGGGTTTGCCTAAAGAGCAACAGATAGAGCCAGTTTTCTGTTGTGTTTGTCTCTTTTAATTGGTTACTTTCCAAGATTTGGTTATGAAACAAACCCAAATCCCCTGTCTTCTACCCCAGAGTGCCAGGTCACGGGGGTTTGGTATCATTTTGTTACTAACTTGAACCTTTGTTTGTATGTCCGGGTTAGAAAATGAAACTCAAATTAGTCCCCCCCGTGTTCTGCAAATTAACACTATGGTTTGTGTCATGTGCTTAGCGTTGAGTGGACGCGTACATGTCACTCCAGGCTCTACCGTGACCTGCCTCGCTTCACAAGATCAGGGCCTAAATTTGTGATGTCAAAGGTCTGGAGCTTAGTCCTAGGTTTAAAAAAAAACACCAAAATATTCCGTGCATTTTACCCCCCCCCCCCCCCCCCCCCCCCCCCCCTCCTCCCCCCCCCCCCCCCGAATTCTTATTTTGTATCATCACGTTTGGAATTTCTCAAGATTTGTGGTTTTCTTTCTAGGTTTAAAACCACGCCAAGGGCCAGGCTGTTTGGAAGTCATGTTAGAGTTGACTCCCTGACAGTGTTAAGTTGTGTTTGCAAAGAGAGTTGGATTGTGAGTTGCTTGAACGTGTTGAAACGTTTCTCTGGGGAGATTATGGGTTTGAACTCAGCTCTCTGTGTAAGTCCGTATCGATTATATGGGTGAGCCAGTCACTCTGCTAACTACCCCAGTTCTCAGGGAGTACAGTCGATCGATTGCTAAAATATAGATGTTAGACAGGCAATACAATTTCTCTCGGCTGTATGGAGATTGAAGAAGTGAGTGTCACTTATTGCATATGCTGTATATGTGTCATATCTGCAGTATAACTTCTGTGCAGTACAAAGGAAAAAATGGTGAATTTGACTTCCTGCATTTACGATCTAGCAATCATTCGAATCTCCCGTTTTCACCGCTGTGTATCCCAGCGAAATTGTTTTTCTCCTAGAACTCTCTTTGTGCTACAGATTTATACACCGGTTTATACAAAACTTCAATCTGATTTGTTGCATCTAAGACATATAGATGCAAACATAGAAATTTGCCAGTTTCATCTATATAGCCCATGCATATATGATAGATACAGCCCAGAAAAATGATATCGTCATGATCTATATGCAAAATAATTCTACCCATTCTCTGCCATGTGTAGAGATTAAGATAGTGAATTTGAATGATTGCACGTTTGAATTATTGCAGAGAAATTATATTGCCCATAGAGTTCTATCTTGTGCTATCGAGAGGTTTCATTTCCATGTGACTTGTTGCACATGTGACATAGAGGTGCATTAATAGAAATCCAGCACTTGAATCTATATTGCATGTACATTATAGCGCATATCCGATGCATATTGCACAGAAATGATATTTTGCTGTGATCTCTGACAGGCTATATAGCCGTGTTTCTCAAACTGGGGTCGCCGCTTGTGTAGGGAAAGCCCCTGGCGGGCCGGGCCGGTTTGTTTACCTGCCCCGTCCGCAGGTCCGGCCGATCGCGGCTCCCACTGGCCGCGGTTCGCCGCTCCAGGCCAATGGGAGCTGCTGGCATTTTAATATATAGCACAGAGAAATGACACTACTCCGCAAGAAGGCAAGTGCACGCTGTAACTCCGTATAGGGGAGAGAAATACTGCGTCTGTGACGTCTGTTCCAGCAGTGGCTTCTGACCCCACTGGATGATGCCTCAGACATGCCTGTGTCTGAACACCAGCGAGCGTTATTGTGCGGTAATCGGGGTATTTTTAACAGAGGCCCTGAGACATTAAGAGCAGAAGATGCCTTCACGTTCATCCTGAAAGCAGCTAGAATCCGAGGAGCAAAGTGTTCCCCTTTGGTTATGGGACTTGGGGGTCGTTAAGTCCCTGATTATTTTTTTTAAGAGCTCATTAGCATAGTGCGTGTGTTTTACCTCAAGAAATAGTCTCAGAGCTTCTGGGGTGTTGTGCCTTGAAAGGGGACCGAGGTGGGATCCCTCAGGATGGGAGTCTAGGACCGGAAGCCAGTGCCCCCCAGTGGGGGCGGTGGCTGGGACCCGAATTGGACCCCGGAGAGTGGACACGGGAGGCTTTGGAATAACTGTCATTTAATGAAACATAGGACACGTTGGTGTCTGTTGAGTTCTCTGCGGTTGGGAATAAAGGTGTTGTTTGTATTTGCGCTGCGTTGGGTTTTCAGTGAGTCTATATTGATGGACATTACTTGGCAAGTTAGAGGATCAGGGAATGGGACACGGGGCCTTTCCCCTCTAGGGGACGCCGGGTCTCATCCGGCCCCAGGCCGGGGGACTGGCTTCAGAGGTGCCAGGAATGAAATGAAAATCTGCTCCTATTTTCAGTGGGCCAGATCCTGTAGACGCAGCCGGGGGCTTCCTTGTGCCGCTGGCTCCCCCGTTTAGGGGACAGGAGGAACGCAGCCCGTCCCTGAGCTGGGAGAGGAACTGGGGTTTGGGATCAAATTAGCTCTGTAGGGAGAAAATTGAGGGGTATCAGGAGGGGCCCTGTGCCTCACCCCAGAGGTGGCTGCATCTCAGCACTGGGCGAGGGATCCCTGTAGAAACAGCCCCTGCCCCAGAGGTGGCTGCATCTCAGCACTGGGTGAGGGATCCCTGTATGATACCTGGACACCCAGCTCCCTTCTCCCCCGCGCTGTCCTGGGAGGCCCCTCCAGGCTCAATGGAACTGACCGACTCATCAGGTTGTTTTGAGCCTCCCAGGGGCAGGACTGCTGGGCCTGCAGATCCCGGCTTCTGGAACCAGCTGTCCCTGCCGTGCCCCCCCCCCCCCCCCGCCCCCCCCCCCCCCCCCCCCCCCCGGCCCGTCATTGGCATTAAGGGGTTTACCGGCCTCGGCAAAACCGCGGCCGGCGGCTGGGAGAGGAGAGGGGTGACGGCCTCTGGGCTGTGCGGAGCAGAGCTGGGCGCTGGGGTCGGCACAGGTAGGGGGCACCACGGGGGGGGGGGGGAAGGGGGCACAGGGACCCACCGAGGGGCTCCCCCTCTGACCTACACATGCAGTGACCTGGGAGCAGAGACACCCTGATACACAGGCACACAAACCAACTGACACCCCCCCCCCCGCACACACTGGCCCTGGGAAACCCCCAGCCACTCACACATCCATGCAGCGATGCTGCTATGATACTCATCAATCCACTCCCCTCCCAGAGCCGGGGACAGAACCCAGGAGTCCTGGTTCCCAGCCCCAACCCACCAGACCCCACTCCCCTCCCAGAGCCGGGGACATAACCCAGGAGTCCTGACTCCCAGCCCCCACTGCTCTAACCCACAAGACCCCACTCCCCTCCCAGAGCCAGGGATAGAACCCAGGAGTCCTGACTCCCAGCCCCCACTGCTCTAACCCACAAGACCACACTCCCCTCCCAGAGCCGGGGATAGAACCCAGGAGTCCTGGCTCCCAGCCCCCACTGCTCTAACCCACAAGACCCCACTCCCCTCCCAGAGCCAGGGACAGAACCCAGGCGTCCTGGCTCCCAGCCCCCAACTCTAACCGGTTTTGTGCTGCCTGCAGGCTCAGGCAGGATGTACAGCTTCATGGCAGGGGGGCTATTCTGCGCCTCGGTCGGGAACATCCTGCTGGTGGTTTGCACAGCCACTGACTACTGGGTGCAGTACCGGATCCAGGGGGCTTTGGCCCACCAGGGCCTCTGGCGCTACTGTCTGGCGGGCAAGTGCTACATGCAGATGGAGAACATTGGTAAGGACCACTAGGGGGCGCTGTGCTGCCGGGGGCGGGGGGGGCTCTCCCCTGGCAGTCAGGGCTGGCCCCGATGCCCCAGGGCAGCACTAGGGGCACTCCCAGAGGCCCTAGCATTTCCTCCAAGAGGCATTCGGCTTCCCTAAATCCTCCCTTGAGCTGAGATTTTCATTTGCTTCCCCTCCTAAATTGTACTGAATTGTTGTGAATTAACCAGCCACTGTGCCCCGCCCCAGAGGTGGCTGCATCTCAGCACCAGGCGAACCAGCCCCGTACGGTGTTATGTGCGGCTGTTCCACAGCTGCCCTGCCCCAGAGGTGGCTGCATCTCCGTAGTAGGTGAACCAGCCCTGTGCAGCGTTGTGTGGCTATTCCCCAGCTTCCCTGCCCAGAGGTGGCTGCATCTGTTCTCCAGGCGAGCCGTCCCCTTCTAAACAGGAGCGGTTTTGAGTGTTTTCTCCCCGCTGCTCTAGCCTACTGGAACGCCACCCGGGCCTTCATGATCCTCTCTGCCCTGTCATGCTTCGCTGGCATCATCACGGGGATCTTGTCCTTCGCCCACCGATCCACCTTCGAGAGATTCAACCGGTCGTTCGCTGCCGGGATAATGTTCTTCGTCTCCAGTAAGTGTCTTCCCACTGCCACGGGGACCCCAGCTGGCCACCAAGACACAAGGAGGGGAACAGGGTCTAGTGGTGGTAGGGGGGAGGGGGTGGGCTGGGAGCCAGGACACCTGGGTTCTGCCCTGGCTCTGCAAAGAGTGTGGGGTCTAGTGGTTAGAGCAGGGGGGCCTGTGAGTCAGGACTCCTGGGTTCTCTCCCCAGCTCTGGGAGGGGAGTGGGGTCTAGTGGTTACAGCAGGGCATGTGGGGGGGTGTTGGGAGCCAGGACTCCTGGGTTCTCTCCCCAGCTCGGGGAGGGGCACGGGGTGTAGTGGTTAGAGCAGGGGAGGGGCTGGGAGCCAGGACGCCTGGGTTCTCGCCCGGCTCTGGGAGGGGCGCGGGGTGTAGTGGTTAGAGCAGGGGGGAGAGGGGAGGGGCTGGGAGCCAGGACGCCTGGGTTCTCGCCCGGCTCTGGGAGGGGCGCGGGGTGTAGTGGTTAGAGCAGGGGGGAGAGGGGAATTGCTGGGAGCCAGGACGCCTGGGTTCTCTCCCGGCTCTGGGTGGGGAGTGGGGTGTAGTGGTTAGAGCAGGGGGGAGAGGGGAGGGGCTGGGAGCCAGGACGCCTGGGTTCTCGCCCGGCTCTGGGAGGGGCGCGGGGTGTAGTGGTTAGAGCAGGGGGGAGAGGGGAATTGCTGGGAGCCAGGACGCCTGGGTTCTCTCCCGGCTCTGGGTGGGGAGTGGGGTGTAGTGGTTAGAGCAGGGGGGAGAGGGGAGGGGCTGGGAGCCAGGACGCCTGGGTTCTCGCCCGGCTCTGGGAGGGGCGCGGGGTGTAGTGGTTAGAGCAGGGGGGAGAGGGGAATTGCTGGGAGCCAGGACGCCTGGGTTCTCTCCCGGCTCTGGGTGGGGAGCGGGGTGTAGTGGTTAGAGCAGGGGGGAGAGGGGAGGGGCTGGGAGCCAGGACGCCTGGGTTCTCGCCCGGCTCTGGGAGGGGCGCGGGGTGTAGTTACACTTCCCAGGCATGTAGTGGTGTCTCTGGCCTCTTGTCCTGTCATCGGTCTCTGCCCCACCCCCTCCAGCGCTCTTCGTCCTGCTGGCCATGGCTGTCTACACCGGAGTCACCGTCAACTTCCTGGGCAAGCGGTTCGGGGACTGGCGCTTCTCCTGGTCTTACATCCTGGGCTGGGTTGCCCTGCTCATGACCTTCTTCGCAGGTACAGGCCCTTCCCCACTAGGGGGCGCCAGCTCCCATCCAGCCCCGGGGCGGTGGGGGCCGTGGGGGGCTGGCAATGGGGCCTTTCCCCTCTGGGGGTGGCAATAGGACACCTTTCTCCTCATCCAATTCCTTGTTTCACACTCCCTGTCCAGGAATGCCCCGGCTCTGACCAGTAACCCCCTCCCAGAGCCAGGGATAGAACCCAGGAGTCCTGACTCCCAGCCCCCCCGCTCTAACCGCTAGACCCCACTCCCATCCCAGAGAACCGGCTCCCAGCCCCCCCTGCACTAACCTCTAGCCCCCACTCCCCTCCCAGAGCCAGGGAGAGAACCCAGGAGTCCTGGCTCCCAGCCCCCCCTGCTCTAACCGCTAGACCCCACTCCCCTCCCAGAGCTGGGGAGAGAACCCAGGAGTCCTGAGTCCCAGCCTACCTGCTCTAACCACTAGACCCCACTCCCCTCCCAGAGCCGGGGAGAGAACCCAGGAGTCCTGGCTCCCAGCCCCCCCTGCTCTGACCACTAGACCCCACTCCCCTCCCAGAGCCGGGGAGAGAACCCAGGACTCCTGGCTCCCAGCCCTCCTGCTCTAACCACTAGACCCCACTCCCATCCCAGAGAACCCAGGAGTCCTGGCTCTCAGCCCCCCCTGCACTAACCACTAGACCCCACTCCCCTCCCAGAGCCGGGGAGAGAACCCAGGAGTCCTGACCCCTCAGTGCTGTTAAACAGCCCCTCTCTCCCCCTCGCAGGGATATTTTACATGTGCGCGTATCGGATGCACGGATGCCAGCGCGTGGCTGAGACGCGTTAAAACCTGCGTGATGGCGCCACAGCGAGTCGAGACACCTGCATCCCGGGGCGAGTGATACCTCGCCATTCCCCACCCCCAGCCTTCCAGCAACCCGTGACGGGACATCCCTGTAGCAAACGCCCTTTGTTCGTTTCATCGGATTCCAGGCCAGCTTCCTCCATTGGCGCTCGGTGCTGGAAGTAACCAGAGCCAGCCCCCTGCCCCCAACCACTTTAGAATCAAATCAGACAAAGGGAAGCATCGGTTACCCCACGTTTTACAGTCTGGGGGAAACTGAGGCACGGCGAGATGGACTGACCTGCCCGGTTTCACACAGGAACACAGCAGTAGTGCTGGGAATTAGAACCCAGGTGTCCTGAGTTCCCGGCGGGACCATCCTTCCTTTAGAACCGGACTTAAAATACCAAGCACCTGTGGCTGACTGAACTTGTGCTGTAGCTTTGATTGATAAGCAGACAGGCTGTGAACTTAAATTGGCCCCTGGAATTACAACTGCTCAGAAATTTCTCTCTACCTCCACGCCCCTCCTGAGTAACGTTACCTAAGACAACGTAGCAGCAGGAACCGCAGTTTTAAAGTTTTGTGTCTTTGGCCAGGCAGCTCCGATTTTTGCCTTTAACGAAGTTTTATGCATTGAATTTCCTTGGTTTTTCTTTTCTTTTTTTAAAGAAAAAGAATAAAGATCCTTAAAGCAGTTTGTTCCTTCGTTGATTTCTACCCACAAAATCACTAGTCGTGCTTGGAAACCCTTTGTGTGAAGTGCCTCAAACCCTAAAGCGGTTTTAAACCACTTCGCAGTGTTTGTAGTTCAATCCCAACGATGTTTTTTAAACAAAATTTTTTAATTTCCTAGGCTTTTTGGTCAAAGGAAAGCAACTTACCCTGTCTCAAGTGCCAAAGCGATATTAAACTGTGTTAAATATTTAGAATTAAATTATTATTAATTTGTATTTTCATAGCCTCGGACAGCTCCAGTCATGTACCAAGCCCCTGTCAAGCGAGGCCCTTACTCATGTTAAATTTCCTTTCTTTTTAATAACAAGTTTTTAAGGCAATTAAGCTGTCTCTAAAGCCAAAAAGGTATTACATATTTGTGCATAAATTATCACCCAGGGTCCCTCTTACTGAATTTCCTCTCCCCCTTTTTTTTTTAAGAAAGAAATTTTCTTTAGGCTGAATGAAGCTGTCTAAAAAACTGAAGACGCATTAAACCATTTTAAATATTTACATTAAACAGTTTGAAATCCTCACAAAGTTTTTACATTGAATTGCCTAGAATTTTTATCTTGAAAGAAATCTATCCAGCTATCAAAATGTTTCACAGGAATTTGTGGGTTGTGACGGGGAAAAGTCAAATCATTTCATTTTGGCAACGTGGAAGTGTTTCGTTTTGACTTTTACATTCCAAATATGACTTTTAGTATTACATAATCTTTAAGCTTGCGTCAATATAATGTGTATGACCTTGAATATTTGAATAGACTATTAAAAGCCTAAATGAAATGAAACGAAACATTTGGCTGGTCCCACGCAGACATTTTTTGGAATTTTCCTTTTGCGGCCAGTGTTCAGATTTTGACTTTTTGTTCCCATTTGGAACGAGCAAAATTCAAAATGTCAGAATGTCCCACAGAATAGAAATTCAGGCTGCTGACCAGCCCTCTGTTTGAACTTATGTTGAAATAATCACAACGTTTTTTGCACTGAATTTCCTAGGTTTTTAGATGTCTATAAAAATATAAATAAAAGCTAAGGAAGGGGAGAATTTTTCAAAAGCTCCTAAGTCACATATGCCCTTTCCCTCAAAGGTGCGTACGTAGGCACAAGTGCCAAAATACCTGTGAGGATCCAATGGGAGTTAGGAGCCTGCATACCTTTGGGATTCTAAGCTGCAGGGTCCTCAGTCATTTAGATTCTTTGGAAAATTGTATCCCAGATCTGCGAAGTGAATGAAGCTGTCTCGAAAATGGGGCAGTGGGAGAAACGGATTTAAAGCCGATCGTCCCTCTGCCGAGCAGTAGCAGATGTCTGGCCCCTTTCTCGGTCGCTTTCGCATCGGAGTTCAAATCGGCGCGGCAGAGATGGCAGTTTGCTTATTGCAAGCTGTTTGTCTGCGCCGTATACCCCAGGCCTGGACCGGAGGTGGCCAAAGCAGGCAGCCAAACCCCAGTCAGGAATCCCAGCGCAGCCACCAATGCCCGGGGCCCAGGACACAGCTGGGCCCCTGCCTGCTGGCGAGAGCTCCCTCTGCAGAGACATGACAGCACAGAGACGGACCCGGTGGCGGCGTCTCGAGACTGAACGTCAGCAGCACCGAGCTTGGCGGGCCGGGTGCACCCGCGCTCCCTGGGGACACCCCGGGGGAGGCGGGGTCACAGCCCCTAGCCGTGCTCCAGCCAAGGCAGGGGGCTGGGTTTGAGGCGCCCGATCCGCGCCTTACTTGGACGGTGGCACCACTGTTTTATAGGACGTGCCCCTCCTCCCAGCGGCCCCATCACGGTGCCTCCCTCCCGGCGGGTGCAGGTTACGGGCAGATCCAGGGGCGTAAGCGGCTTCGCCAGGCACCGGACCAGAGCTTGGCCACGTAGTCCACGAGCCAGTGGCTTGACGTGTGTGTGTGTGTGTGTGTGTCCCTGCTGGAGGGGCTGGGCCCAGCTCTGTGTGTGTGTTACCCTGGGCTCCCACAGACCCAAGCAGTGATCCCCTCCCCTCTTCCTGTTCCTACCCCTCCCCCAGAAAAAAAAACTGCCAACCCCCCCCCTTGTTCCATGGGGATTAAAGGGCCTGTTCTCAGAGCCGCCTGTCTGGCCCATCCCCACACTCCCCTCAAGTGTGCGTCAAAGGACTCCTGGGTTCTCTCCCCGGCTCGGGGTGAGGTGAGTGGAGGCTGGAGNCGGATTTAAAGCCGATCGTCCCTCTGCCGAGCAGTAGCAGATGTCTGGCCCCTTTCTCGGTTGCTTTCGCATCGGAGTTCAAATCGGCGCGGCAGAGAAGGCAGGTTTGCTTATTGCAAGCTGTTTGTCTGCGCCGTATACCCCAGGCCTGGACCGGAGGTGGCCAAAGCAGGCAGCCAAACCCCAGTCAGGAATCCCAGCGCACCCACCAATGCCCTGCTGGCGAGAGCTCCCTCTGCAGAGACATGACAGCACAGAGACGGACCCGGTGGTGGCGTCTCGAGACTGAACGTCAGCGGCACCGAGCTTGGCGGGCCGGGTGCACCCGCGCTCCCTGGGGACGCCCCGGGGGAGGCGGGGTCACGGCCCCTAGCCGTGCTCCAGCCAAGGCAGGGGGCTGGGTTTGAGGCGCCCGATCCGCGCCTTACTTGGACGGTGGCACCACTGTTTTATAGGACGTGCTCCTCCTCCCAGCGGCCCCACCCGGTGCCACCCTCCCGGCGGGTGCAGGTTACGGGCACATCCAGGGGCGTAAGCGGCTTCGCCAGGCACCGGACCAGAGCTTGGCCACGTAGTCCACGAGCCAGTGGCTTGACGTGTGTGTGTGTGTGTGTGTGTCCCTGCTGGAGGGGCTGGGCCCAGCTCTGTGTGTGTGTTACCCTGGGCTCCCACAGACCCAAGCAGTGATCCCCTCCCCTCTTCCTGTTCCTACCCCTCCCCCAGAAAAAAACCTGCCAACCCCCCCTTGTTCCATGGAGATTAAAGGGCCTGTTCTCAGAGCCGCCTGTCTGGCCCATCCCCACACTCCCCTCAAGTGTGCGTCAAAGGACTCCTGGGTTCTCTCCCCGGCTCGGGGAGGTGAGTGGAGGCTGGAGGGTTAGAGCAGGGGGTGCTGGGAGCCAGGACTCCTGGGTTCTCTCTCCAGCTCTGGGAGGGGAGTGGGGGCTGGTGGTTAGAGCAGGGGGTGCTGGGAGCCAGGACTCCTGGGTTCTCTCCCCAGCTCTGGGAGGGGAGTGGGGGCTGGTGGTTAGAGCAGGGGGTGCTGGGAGCCAGGACTCCTGGGTTCTCTCCCCAGCTCTGGGAGGGGAGTGGGGGCTGGTGGTTAGAGCAGGGGGTGCTGGGAGCCAGGACTCCTGGGTTCTCTCCCCAGCTCTGGGAGGGGAGTGGGGGCTGGTGGTTAGAGCAGGGGGTGCTGGGAGCCAGGACTCCTGGGTTCTCTCCCCAGCTCTGGGAGGGGAGTGGGGGCTGGTGGTTAGAGCAGGGGGTGCTGGGAGCCAGGACTCCTGGGTTCTCTCCCCAGCTCTGGGAGGGGAGTGGGGGCTGGTGGTTAGAGCAGGGGGTGCTGGGAGCCAGGACTCCTGGGTTCTCTCCCC
>QXTE01000521.1:295670-310247 GCA_003942145.1 Platysternon megacephalum
TGTCACGGAGTGTGGGGGAGTCAGGGCCCTGCACCCCCGGCTTCCTGCGATTCACCATGACTCTCAGCCAGCCAGTAAAACAGAAGGTTTATTGAGACGACAGGAACACAGTCCAAAACAGGTCTTGCCGGTACAGACAACAGGGCCCCCTTTAGTTAGGTCTATCTGGGGGCCCCAGGGAGGCCACAGCCCCGCTGGGAAGCCCAAGCCCCGTTGGGGCACCCCTCTTCATTTACCAGCCAGCTCCCAAAACTGAAACTTCTTCCAGGCGTCTCCTTTCTCCCTTCCCCCCGGCTCCTCCCCCAGCCTTTGTCCTTTGTCCAGATTCCCGGTCAGAGGTGTTACTTGGCCTTCAACCCCACTCCTGGGTTCTCATGTTACATGCTCAGGTATCTCCCTTCCCCCATGCAGGCAGTCCCAGCCAAGCTCCCCTGCAACCTTCCCCCTCAGTATTCAAAGAACACATCAAAACATTCCCACTTCGTCACATCTCTCCCCCCTTCGAGACCGAACTGAGCAGGGTCACTTCAGCCAGTGACCTGGGGAAGTTTGAACGTAGCAACGTTCCCATGGATGCCCCATCATCTCTCCCATTCCTTGGTGAGAATTACACCAGGCCCTTCCAGTTTTCTGTCCCCCTTTAGGTCGGGTCTGCTCGATGGCACTCGTAGTCCGCATGTGGGGAGGCTTATGCGGCCTGTGCCCTTTTTCCACCCCCATACCCGTGGGGTTCAGACTGGGATGGGGTCTTCTCCCAGCGTTCCAGTCTGGAGGACTATGACTCGGGCTCCCTTGGTGAAGAGTCCCCCTTTTGACCTTGGCCACCCCCTGGGAAGGCTCCTCTAGGCTGGGCAAGGGTCCTAAAGCTGTTTTCCCCTTGTTCCGGGCCTTCCTCACCCTCTGACAGGGGTCACAGGATCTGCAATACTGTCGGACCGTAACAAAGACCCCAGGCCAGTAAAAGTTCTGTAGCAGCCTCTGCTGGGTACGCCAGATTCCCTGGTGCCCTGAGAGGGGGGTGTCATGGGCCCAGTACAGCAGCTGGTGACGATACTTCCGGGGTACCACCAGCTGCCTCCTGACTCCTCCTGACTCCATTTCCCCTGGGGGAGCCCATTCTCGGTACAGGAACCCCTTCTCCCACAGGAACCTTTTCCGGCATCCTCTCCCCATGGTCTGTACCGCACTGAGGTTGGCCAGGTCCCTTATCTTCCGCAAGGAGGGATCTTTTTGCAACTCGGCCTGGAACTCAGCGGCTGGAACAGGGATGGGGATCTGCTCCCTTCTGCTGGCTGGGTCTGAGGCCGCAGCCTCTCTGAGTCGTGTCCCTGGGCGCTCCCTCCCCACCGGGTTAGGGTCATGCGCCTCGGGCAAGGTACCCTCCCCAAGGTCAGGGCGCAGTGCCCCTCGCTGGCTCTGCCTACGGGTCCCGACCAGGGCACCCTGGGGGTTGCTTGGCCAGTCCTCCAGGTCCCCCCCCATCAACACCTCAGTGNTCTCCTTTCTCCCTTCCCCCCGGCTCCTCCCCCAGCCTTTGTCCAGATTCCCGGTCAGAGGTGTTACCTGGTCTGCAACTCCCCTCCTGGGTTCTCATGTTACATGCTCAGGTATCCTTCCGTCCCCAATGCAGGCAGTCCCAGCCAAGCTCCCCTGCAACCTTCCCCCTCAGTATTCAAAGAACACAACAAAACATTCCCACTTCGTCACATCGCTCCCCCCTTCGAGACCGAACTGAGCAGGGTCACTTCAGCCAGTGACCTGGGGAAGTTCGAACCTAGCAACGTTCCCATGGATGCCCCATCATCTCTCCCATTCCTTGGTGAGAATTACACCAGGCCCTTCCAGTTTTCTGTCCCCCTTTAGGTCGGGTCTGTTCGATGGCACTCGTAGTCCGCATGTGGGGAGGCTTATGCGGCCGGTGCCCTTTTTCCACCCCCATACCCCTGGGGTTCAGACTGGGATGGGGTCTTCTCCCAGCATTCCAGTCTGGAGGACTATGACTCTGGCTCCCTTGGTGAAGAGTCCCCCTTTTGACCTTGTCCACCCCCTGGAAAGGCTCCTCTAGGCTGGGCAAGGGTCCTAAAGCTGTTTTCCCCTTGTTCCGGGCCTTCCTCACCCTCTGACAGGGGTCACAGGATCTGCAATACTGTCGGACCGTAACAAAGACCCCAGGCCAGTAAAAGTTCTGTAGCAGCCTCTGCTGGGTACGCCAGATTCCCTGGTGCCCTGAGAGGGGGGTGTCATGGGCCCAGTACAGCAGCTGGTGGCGATACTTCCGGGGTACCACCAGCTGCCTCCTGACTCCTCCTGACTCCATTTCCCCTGGGGGAGCCCATTCTCGGTACAGGAACCCCTTCTCCCACAGGAACCTTTTCCAGCATCCTCTCCCCATGGTCTGTACCGCACTGAGGTTGGCCAGGTCCCTTATCTTCCGCAAGGAGGGATCTTTCTGCAACTCGGCCTGGAACTCAGCGGCTGGGACAGGGATGGGGACCTGCTCCCTCCCGCTGGCTGGGTCCGAGGCCCCAGCCTCTCTGAGTCGTGTCCCTGGGCGTTTCCTCCCCACCGGGTTAGGGTCCTGCGCCTCGGGCAAGGTACCCTCCCCAAGGTCAGGGTGCAGTGCCCCTCGCTGGCTCTGACTATGGGTCACGACCAGGGCACCCTGGGGGTTGCTTGGCCAGTCGTCCTGGTCCCTCCCCCCCGCATCAACACCTCAGTGGGCAGATGGTGGTGTACCCCCACGTCCTTGGGGCCCTCCTTGGCCCCCCATTTGAGGCGTACCCTCGCCACGGGCACCTTGAATGGGGTCCCGCCTACCCCCGTCAGAGTCAGGTAGGTGTCGGGCACCACCCGATCTGGGGCCACCACCTCGGGCCGGGCCAGCGTCACCTCTGCGCCTGTGTCCCAGTATCCATTGACCTTCCTCCCATCCACCTCCAGGGGAACAAGGCACTCTCTCCGGAGGGACAGCCCCGCGCCCACCCTGTAAACCAAGAACCCTGAGTCTGGAGCATCCAGCCCTCCAGAGGAGCTGGCCTGGGGTCCTCCTCCCTCCTTAGCAGGTGGTACGCTGCCAGCCCCCCTGGCCTGGGAGCGCTGCCCCTCGTCCGGCTGGGTCTCTACCCAGTCAACCCTCTGTGGGTTGGGTCTGCTCAGTCTGTCCCTGAGCCTGAGGCACTGGGCCCGTATGTGGCCTCTTTGGCCACAGTAATAGCAGCCCATGTCCCGTGGGTCCTCTCGAGCGGGTCGGATTGACCGGACACCCGGTGTTCCCCTTTGGTGGGGGTTCTCCATATTTCCCCGCTGGGAGGTCCCATGGTGACTCTCTCTCTGCATTGTGGCGGGCCTACTCTTCTGGGACTCCTCCCTGTTATCCCCTGCCCGACTGTTCACAAACTCATCGGCCAGCTGCCCTGCGTGCTGCGGGTTCTCTGGCTTTTTGTCCACCAACCACAGCCTCAGGTCGGATGGGCACTGCTCATACAGTTTCTCCAGTACGAATAGGTCAAGCAGGTCCTCTTTAGCTTCGTCCCCAGCTGTCCACTTGCGGGCGTACCCCTGCATCCAGTTGGCCAGTTGTAGGTAGGTGACCTCAGGGGTTTTACGCTCACTCCGGAACCTTTTCCGGTACATCTCGGGGGTCAGCCCAAACTCGCGGAGCAGGGCCCTTTTGAACAGTTCATAGTCCCCTGCCTCTGCCCTTTTCAGTCGGCTGTACACCTCCACGGCTGGAGGGTCGAGTAAGGGGGTGAGAAACTGGAGCCTGTCTGCAGGGTCAACCCTGTGCATCTCGCAGGCATTCTCAAAGGCCGTCAGGAAGCTATCCATGTCCTCCCCATCCTTACGCTGGGCCAGGACGTGGTTATCAAAGCTCCTTGCAGTCTTGGGTCCCCCCTCACTCACCGCAGCTGGGGCCCCACTGCTCCTCAGCCTGGCCAGCTCCAGCTGACGCTGTTTCTCCTCATGCTGACGCTGTTTCTCCTCATGCTGACGCTGTTTCTCCTTCTCTTCCAGCTCATGCCGACGCTGTTTCTCCTTCTCTTCCAGCTCATGCTGACGCTGCTTTTCCCGTTCTTCCTGCTCCTGCTGCCTCAACTCGAGCTCTTTTAGCCTCCTCTCCCTCTCATATTCTAGCCGCCTCCGCTCCAGGGATGGGGAGCTCCGCCGGGATGAGCCCCTGCTGGCCGCTGGGGTCAGGGTGCCCTCAGTATTCATTGGGCTTTCCCCAACTCCTCCCCTAGGCATGGGTAGGCAGGGTCTCGGGATGTCCTCGGCAGCAGTCTGACCCCTCCCAGCCAGGTCAGGCCCCGGGGCCCATGCTGCGTCCGCCGGGCGGCGTCCCTCAGGGACAGGGATCGGTTCATCCAAGTGATCCGTCTCCTCCAGCTGGGCAATTAGCTGTTCCTTGGTGGACCTCCCAGTGCACAGCCCCCGCTGCCTGCACAGATCCACCAGGTCGCTCTTAAGGCGTTTAGCATACATCTTCCTGCTGGCCCCTCACAGGCTGGTGCTCTCAGCTTTCCACCGTTTCCAGGGAGACCCCTAGTGTGCCAGCCCTTCTTCAGGTCACCACCTCTTTGCCAGGGTCGAGCTGCAGCCTCCTCTGCCTCTGGGACCGCTTGCTGCAATCCCCAGGGGGACCCTGTTACTGCAAAAGTCCTTCTCGCTGGTCCCACACTCNCTGACGCTGTTTCTCCTCATGCTGACGCTGTTTCTCCTTCTCTTCCAGCTCATGCTGACACTGCTTTTCCCGTTCCTCCTGCTGCTTTTCCCGTTCTTCCCGCTCCTGCTCCAGTTCTTGCTGCCTCAACTCGAGCTCTTTTAGTCTCATCTCCCTCTCACATTCTAGCCGCCTTAGCTCCAGGGATGGGGAGCTCCGCCGGGACGATCTCCTGCTGGCCGCCGGGGTCAGGGTGCCCTCAGTATTCGTTGGGCTTCCCCCAACCCCTCCCCTAGGCATGGGTAGCCAGGGTCTCGGGATGTCCTCGGCGGCAGTCTGACCCCTCCCAGCCAGGTCAGGCCCCGGGGCCCACGCTGCGTCCGCCAGGCGTCGTCGCTTAGGGACAGGGATCGATTCATCCAAGCGATCCTTCTCCTCCAGCTGGGCAATTAGCTGTTCTTTGGTGGACCTCCCAATGCGCAGCCCCCTCTGCCTGCATAGCTCCACCAGGTAACTCTTAAGGCGTTTAGCATACATCTTCCTGCTGGCCACTCGCTGGCCTGTGCTCTCAGCTTTCCACCGTTTCCAGGGAGACCCCTAGGGTGCCAGCCCTTCTTCAGGTCACCACCTCTTTGCCAAGGTCGAGCTGCAGCCTCCTCTGCCCCTGGGACCGCTCGCTGCAATCCCCAGGGGGACCTTGTTACTTCAAAAGTCCTTCTCGCTGGTCACACACTCCCAGGGATTAATCGCCCCCTGAAACCGTCCCTCTCAGACTCTGCAGCACACCTGGTCCCCGTCAGTCCCCCTTCGCTTTACTGCTCCCCAGTCACTTACTGCAGGAAGCGCCGTCCACAGGGTGCAGTAGATCCCACCACTGCCACCAGTTGTCACGGAGTGTGGGGGAGTCAGGGCCCTGCATCCCCGGCTTCCTGCGATTCACCATGACTCTCAGCCAGCCAGTAAAACAGGAGATTTATTGAGACGACAGGAACACAGTCCAAAACAGGTCTTGCCGGTACAGACAACAGGGCCCCCGTTAGTTAGGCCCATCTGTGGCCCCCAGGGAGGCCACAGCCCCGCTGGGAAGCCCAAGCCCCGTCGGGGCTCCCCTCTCCATTTTCCAGTCAGCTCCCAAACTGAAAACTCCTTCCAGGCCTCTCCTTTCTGCCCTTCCCCCCGGCTCCTCCCCCAGCCTTTGTCCTTTGTCCAGATTCCCGGTCAGAGGTGTTACTTGGCCTTCAACCCCCCTCCTGGGTTCTCATGTTACATGCTCAGGTCTCCTTCCTTCCCCAATGCAGACAGTCCCAGCCAAGCTCGCCTGCAGCCTTCCCCCTCAGTATTCAAAGAACACATCAAAACATTCCCAATTCGTTACATCCCCCCACACACCCCACCCCATCCCATCCCTCCCTTCCTCCCTCCCCACCCCCATCCCAACCCTCTCCACATGCCCCACCCCACCTCTCCCCACACACACACCCCCAATCCCTCCATTCCTCCCTCTCCACACACCCCGCCCCATCCCTCCAGCCGTCCCCCACACTCCCATCATCCATCCAACTGGATCCATCTGCGGAGCTGCCTGAGGTTCAGGCCTCAGGGCTCTGGCTCAGCCCCGCGGCTCTGGGCCGGGATTGCCCCAGACTCATTCCCCACCCCCAGGTGCTTCCCGGATCCCTGCGCTGCCCCCCACGCGATGGTGTCTCCCCGGATCCTCAGCACCGTCCTGGCCCTGCTCAGCCTCCTGCTGCTGCTGGTGGCCCTGGGCTCCGACCACTGGCTGGTGGCCAATGGGTCCCTCCATGAGGGGCTGTGGAAGAGCTGCCGGAATTCGGTGTGTGGACAAATTTCTTCAGCATCAGGTACGGGCAGCCCGGCTCCACCAGGGAACCCACCGCTGCCACCAACGAGCACCATCGGGCAGGTCTGTCCCTGGCTGGGGGAGGGGAGTGGGGGCCAGTGGTTAGAGCAGGGGGGCTGGGGGTCAGGACTCCTGGGTTCTCAAAGCAGTTCAGTGCAGTGTTGTTCATTTAACCCGGTCCTTTGCTACAGTCTCTTTAAAGGTCACCAGGGCTTTCACACTGCTGGGCGTGATCGCTGGGTTTCTCTCCTCCTTCGCTCTCCTCGCCTCGTTCCTGCGCTCCCACCTCGGCTCCTTAGCTCTGACCCTGCTCTCCTTCCTGGGCAGCTTCAGTGCAGGTACGTCCCCCCTTTCCCTCTCCCCCGGGAACCCATCTCCCCCACCACCACTACCACAGCCAGCCGAGGGGAACCGAGCCCCAGCCTCCCCCATCCCTGAATCCTGCCCTGGGCTCTGGCAGCTCCCCCTGGTGGTGGGACGGGGCAGGGGCTGGGACTGAGCGTGGGCCGCACTGAGGGGTGTCCGTGCTGTTCCCTTTGCCCCAGGGCTCAGTGCCATGATCGCGCTGGCTGTGTACACAGGGGAGTTCGCTGGGGTCGTGAATGCCGCCCAGGGCCAAGTCACCTTCAGCTGGTCCTTCGGCCTTGGCTGGGCCTCCTTCCTCCTCTTCCTCATCACTGGTGAGTGCAACATAGGGGAGCGTCGAAAGGCAGCTGCCTCTGGGGTGGGGTGTGGGGGCTGGTTATGCAGGGACCCCTCGCCTGGCGCTGAGATGCAGCCACCTCTGGGGTGGGGTGAGGGGGCTGGTTATGCAGGGACCCCTCGCCTGGCGCTGAGATGCAGCCACCTCTGGGGCGGGGTGTGGGGGCTGGTTATACAGGGACCCCTCGCCTGGTGCTGAGATGCAGCCACCTCTGGGGTGGGGCACGGGGGCTGGTTATACAGGGACCCCTCGCCGGGCGCTGAGATGCAGCCGCCTCTGGGGTGGGGTGTGGGGGCTGGTTATACAGGGACCCCTCGCCTGGTGCTGAGATGCAGCCACCTCTGGGGTGGGGTGCTGCGTACCAGTAGATGATGCTCCCATTGCTGCTCTGAGCCCATTTCTCTTCTCTCCCCCAGGTGTGGTGACGCTGGTCGCCCCCCAATCCTCCTAGAGCCGAGTGTGGGCCGGGGGATGGGGCCGGGAGCCGTGCGGGCCGGACGGAGCCTGCAGCGTCCTGGGACCGATTCCCCCAACAGCCGCGAGCAGGGGGCTGTGTGTGTGTGTGTGTGTGTGTGTGTGTCCGTCCCTGCTGCCCCCTGCTGGACCCCCCAGCAATGAGACCCACCCCCCCTACCCTGGAGGCTGCTGCCACCCCCCACCCCCGTTCCATGGAGATTAAAGATCCTGTTCTCAAAGACTCCTCTCTGGTGATTTATTCCCACCACAGACACCCAGACTCCCCTCACATGTCCATCAAAGGACTCCTGGGTTCTCTCCCCAGCTCTGGCAGGGGAGTGGGGTCTGGGGCTTAGAGCAGGGGGTCTGGGAGCCAGGACTGCTGCTGGGCAGGGAATGGGACACAGGGCCTTTCCCCTCTAGGGGGCGCCAGCTCCCATCCAGCGAGTGTCTGGGGGGGGGGGGGAATCTGGCTGGCTCAGGAGTGAGGAATGGCCTCCCCCTGCCTAGTTACCATAATTACTCATAGACTCGTGCAGCCCCACAATAAGCCGCCTGTGATAAAGTGGGGGCTTTTCTTGGTTTTTCCTATGCTTTGCATGCAGAGGGGATGGGACTCAGTTTCCCTGGGGGTTACTGGTTTAATGAGGCGAGGGAAGAGGACGAGCAACGGAACGTGGGACCCCGGCGAACGGCCTGGAGAATGGAGACCCCAGCGGCTGCTGACCGGGCGGCCCAGCTCGGGAGTCACAGCCGGTTCTGGCCAGTGGGAGGACAATGGGCTGTGAAGAGAGGAGCCCGGTGACCTGAACAGCCGGTTCCAGCCGGAGAGGGACAGAGGACAGAAGAGGAGAGAGGAGGCCCAGGCGACCCTGTTTAGCTGCAGAGAAGACAGTGGACAGAGGGGGCTTGGAGCTGGTGATATCGGATGCCAGCTGGGAAGCAGGGGGGCTCTGGGGTGGAGAGGGGCAGCAGGCAGAGCCCACCTGGATGCAGGGGAGACTTAGATGTATGGTGCTGAGGGAGGCCAGGCCTGAGGCCCTGAGATTTTCCTGTGCTGTGTTCAGATGCTCAATAAACCTCCTGTGTTACGCTGGCTGAGTCGCTCCGGGCTAGAGAACAGGGGGCATTATTCCCTCTGGGAGTGGAGGCCCCGGGGATCCCGAGCGAGGGGACTCCCTGAGGGGGCCCACGGCAGAGACAGGCGTGCTAAGGCTCAGAGAAGTGCGGTTCCAGGAGGTGGAGAGAGAGCCGACCCCCGAGAAGGGCTGTCGCACTGAAGGGGGTTCCCCCCAGGGACCGTACGGGGCCAGGAGTGGGCACGACCTGGGAGACCGTGAGAAGCTCCACAGACGGATCCAGTTAGATCGATGCTGGGTGTGTGAGGGACGGATGGAGGGATGGGGCGGGGCGTGTGGGGAGAGGTGGATGGAGGGATGGGGCAGGGTGTGTGGATTGAGGGTGGGGTGTACTGGAGGGCAGGAGGGGGTGGGGTGTGTGGGGAGGGGTGGATGGAGAGATGGGAGGTGTGTGGGGCGGGATGGAGGGATGGGGCAGGGTGTGTGGGGAGGGTGGATGGAGGGTGGGGAGGACTGGAGGGAGGGAGGGGGTGGGGCGTGTGGGGAGGGCTGGGGGTGTGGGGGAGGGCTGGAGGGATGGGGCAGGGTGTGTGGGGAGAGAAGGGGTGGGGCACAGCCCGGCCTCCCCCTCTTCCCCCAGCACTGCTGCCTCTCACCCCCTGCACCAGCCTCATTTATTGCTCCGTTTGCTTCTGTGTCTTTTTGTTATTGGACATTAAATGTGGTTTTTAAAGTCATGAGCCTGTCGTCGTCGTTACTGAATTGGAACCAGGAGTCCTGGCTCCCAGCTCCCCCCGCTCTAACCCCCGAGACCCCACTCCTCTCCCGGAGCCAGGGAGAGAACCCAGGAGTCCTGGCTCCCCCTCTCCCCCCATTCTAACCACTAGACTTCAGAGGTGGCTGCATCTCAGAGCCGGGCGAGCCACATGGCATTGTTGTGCGGCTGTTCCCCAGCTGTCCCACCCCAGAGGTGGCTGCATCGCAGCACCAGGCATTATTTATCATGACCCTCTTCCCAGTGCTTTGGTACCCCTGGGCCTGGGCGGTGAGTGTCCAGCCACAGCTGAGGGTCTCGAAGAGTGACGGGACCCCCTGAGGGAAACCGAGGCAACATAAAACTCTTCAGCCCGGGGAGGAGCTGGGAATGGCTTTTATTTAGCTGCAGCAGTGAAAGGCTTAACACAGGCCGACCTGCTCGGCATAACTCTGTCTGGAGCAGTAGCTGCCTCACAGGTGCATTAGCAGAGTGGCCCCCAGCTGAGATGGGCGATGACGGGGAGGGGGGGGGATGCGGCACAGACACAGCCAAAGACAGTCCCTGCCCCAGCTGAGATCAGGGCCCCGTTGTGCCAGGCGCTGCCCACACACAGCGAGAGACCATCTCCGACAAGCTCACAGTGTAAGTAGCCAAATGCAGTGATATACTCCCCATGTTACAGCTGAGAAACTGAGGCACAGAGGGGGGGCCGGGACTTTCCCAGGGTCACACTGGCATTCCGTAGCAGAGCTGGGAATAGGACCCAGGCGTCTGGCATCCCAGGCTAGCACCTTAGCCACAAGGCAGGCCGGCTATCCCACCGCTGACACCAGTCTCTCTTTAGCTCACTCCCTGCAATGACCCTGTTCCCCTCTCTGCGCTTAGGTGTTGGCGTAGATGTGTTCCTCTGTGAATTGTTGCCCGTCACCTCTCCCCTGGTAGCATCTTCTTCCTCCTCCTCCTCCTCCTCCTCCTCTCCCTTTCTTCTCAAGGGCTCTCCCTCCTCCGGTGACGTCCTGTGCGAGGAGAGACCGGGTTAGCTGGGAAGAGTGGCTGCCATGCCCAGGGGAAAGAATGAATGGGGACACGAGTGGGGAGTGTGGAGGGGGGAAATTCCAGGAGTGGGGGAATCTGGGAGTGGGGGAGGGGGTCCCAGAGCCCATGTAGAGGGGGGGAGGGATCACATCAGGGTGCGGGCCGGGGTAGGTACCGGGGGGGTCTGGGATAAGCCGCTGGAGGGCCGGGAACCGACCTGTCTTTGGGAGGGCGCCGAAGACGCTGGCTGCTCGTAGGAGTTACAGACCTGCCCGTCTCCGGTCCCTTGGCACCGTCCGGCCCTGGCAGGGACCCTGCCCCCCTGCCTGGGGTGAAACCATCATCAACATCCCGCCTCTAGGCCCATCTAGCCTGGTGTCCCGCCTCCTTCCTCCTGCCCTGATCAGACACATGATTCCATCAATCCGATATCTCCCCCACACCACCGCCATCCCAGAGCAGCAGAGCTGCCTGTCGGGGGAGCCCAGGGCTGGCCTAGCAGGGGGCTGCGGGTCGGGAGTGAGGGGCACCGGAAGAGCTGAGGGGGGGGGCGGGGCGAGCCCAGGGCTGGCACACCAGGGGGCTGTGGGTCGGGAGTGAGGGGCACTGGCAGAGCAGTGGGAGGGGAGAGTCCAGGGCTGGGCTAGCAGGGGCTGCGGGTCGGGAGTGAGGGGCACTGGCAGAGCAGTGGGAGGGGAGAGTCCAGGGCTGGGCTAGCAGGGGCTGCGGGTCGGGAGTGAGGGGCACTGGCAGAGCCGTGGGAGGGGAGAGTCCAGGGCTGGCACAGCAAGGGGCTCTGGGTCGGGATTCAGGGGCAGCAGGTGGAATTTCACACTTCCAAGAAGTGATAGTTGATCTTGGGGGATCCATTTTTCCCCCCATTCCAGGCTACAGTTCCCACCAGACCCTTCTCCCATCCCCCCGAGTCTTACCTTCCCTTCACGNGCGGGGCGAGCCCAGGGCTGGCACACCAGGGGGCTGTGGGTCGGGAGTGAGGGGCACTGGCAGAGCAGTGGGAGGGGAGAGTCCAGGGCTGGGCTAGCAGGGGCTGCGGGTCGGGAGTGAGGGGCACTGGAAGAGCTGTGGGAGGGGGGAGCCCAGGGCTGGGCTAGCAGGGGCTGCGGGTCGGGAGTGAGGGGCACTGGCAGAGCCGTGGGAGGGGAGAGTCCAGGGCTGGCACAGCAAGGGGCTCTGGGTCGGGATTCAGGGGCAGCAGGTGGAATTTCACACTTCCAAGAAGTGATAGTTGATCTTGGGGGATCCATTTTTCCCCCCATTCCAGGCTACAGTTCCCACCAGACCCTTCTCCCATCCCCCCGAGTCTTACCTTCCCTTCACGACTTTCCAGGCCACTGCAGCCCCGGCACCAACCAGCACGAGGCTCCCACCAACCGCCGAGGCCACCACCAGTGTCAGGGAGAAGCCAGCTGCAAACCAACAGCTGGTGTCAGTGGTGGGATCGGCTGGGCGGCGATGGGCCCTACAGGGCTTGTAATGAACTGGTGGGTACGGCGTAGGGGGAGGGTCCCCTGAGCGGGAGAGCGGTCGAGGGCTGGCCTAGCCATGGGGACTGAGCCCCCTTCCCCACCTCTCCAGGGAGGCACAGAGGTGAAAGGGGGCAGGTGGGGACTGTGTGACTTATACGTGGGTTGCCATCTGTCTAAGTGGCTGGCACATAGCACCGTATTTCCTCACATATACATCTCTGCCTGAAGACGAACAGGCCACTGCTTTTAGCTAATGGCAAAACTGGATCCCATGCCCAGCCCCCACCAGTCCCCGGTACCTGCGGGCACAACGGGCAGCGCGGCCTGGCTCTGCCCGTGGGCGTTGGTGGCAGCGCAGGACACGTTGGCCAGGGCCCCGGCTGGGCCCCGCAGCTCCCCGCTCACGGCCGGGCCCCGCGCCCACGTGGTCGCTCGCAGCTCAGGGCCCTCGAAGTCCCCGGGGAGGGTGCGGTCGGGCAAACGCCACTCGAGGTGGGGCGGGGGGTTCCCCTCGGCCGCGCAGTGACACGTGGCCGCTCCCCCGGGCCCGCGGCCCCGCACCGTGCAGTTCCCCCACGGCAGCAGCATCGGCGGGTCTGCAACGGGATATGGGACATGTGGGGGGATTTGCCTCCTGGGACCCCAGTACCCTCCTATAGAACCCAGGAGTCCGGGCTGCCAGCCCCCGCCCCTCTAACCACTAGACCCCACTCCCCCGCCGGCGCTGGATGGGGTCACTCACAGCGGACGTGGAGCCGGACGGCTCTGTGGGTGAAGACCCCGACCACGGCGGGGTACGTGACGGTGCAGACGAGCTCTTTGCCGTCATCCCCCAGGGCTGGCGTGAAGCGGAGCTCGGAGCTGTAGGAGACGCTGCCGTTCGCCAGGGCGACCGAGACGTTCCTGGCTGTGTAGTCGAACCCCCCTGTCCAGGTGATTTGGGGAGGGGTCCCGGAGCAGGTCCCCGGAGCCTGGCAGGTCACATTCACCAGCTGTCCTGACAGCAGCACCTTGGGGACCCCCAGCACCGGCGGCTCCGTCAGCTCTAAGCAGGCGACACCATTAAAATTCAACTCAGTGGGGAATTACTGGGGTTAATCCCCGGAACTCCCTGCCCCTGGGTATTAGTGGGGCTAACCCGCGGGACTCCCCGCCCCTGGGTATTAGTGGGCTTAACCAGCGGGACTCCCTGCCCCTGGGTATTAGTGGGGCTAACTCGCGGGACTTCCTGCCACTGGATGTTGTTAATCTCCACAACTCCTCACCACTGGGTATTAGTGGGGCTAACCCGGGGGACTCCCCGCCACTGGGTATAAGCAGAGTTAATACGGCTGAGCTCTCCAGGGCCCCCTGGTCTCACCTGTCACGTCCACCAGCGGCTGGGTCTCCCGGTAGCTGAATTTAAAGTCTCCCTTCACAAAGCGGAAGAAGTAGTGGGCCCTGTCTCCGGCTTTCACGTCGCTGATGCGCAGGGAGCAGTCGTCCGGGGCGTCCCCCGCCAGGCGGATCCGGCCCCCAGGCTCCCGCAGGGCCCTGCCAGGATCTGTGGTGGCCACGGCTGGGCTGCTGTCCCTGTCGTTGTCCTTGAACCAGTATTTGTAGGCGATCCCGGAGGACTCGAAATTGGCTGTGAAATGACAGGGGAGCAGGACGCAGAGACCCTGCTGGGCCGTGACGCGGGATGGGACCTGGATCTGATAGACGGGCGCCTGGCAGAGCCGACCTGCACGGGAAACAGACCAGCTCTGCCAGTGCCCCTCAGTCCCGACCCGCAGCCCCCTTAGATCCACCCCCCGCCCCCACACAGAGCTCTGCCAGTGCCCCTCACTCCCGACCCGCAGCCCCCGATCCACCCACCCCCACACAGAGCTCTGCCAATGCTCCTCAGTCCCAACCCACAGCCCCCTTAGATCCACCCCCCGCCCCACACAGAGCTCTGCCGGTGCCCCTCAGTCCTTCCCTGGGGTGAGAGAATAAAAAGACACCAACAAGGGACCAGAGATTAAATATTGGAGGCTTGAGGGGAGTGGGGTTTAGTGGTTAGAGCCGGGGGAGGGGGAGCAGGGTGCCAGGACTCCTGGGTTCTCTCCTGGCTCTAAGAGGGGAGTGGGAGGCTAGTGGTTAGAGCTGGGGGAGGGGGGGCAGGGAGCCAGGACTCCTGGGTTCTCTCCTTGCTCTAGGAGGGGAGTAGGGGGCTAGTGATTAGAGTTTCCAAGTCACTGACGGGGGCCGGCTCTGATAACGAGACTCGATTTCTCGGGTGGGTCAATATTTGCCTTTATTAGCAGTACCGGGTTTACAATGGCGCCGGGCCCAGGCTCCAAAGGGGCCCCCGCCAGCTCTTCTCCGCCCCCCGCCTCTGTCCCGCCCCCACCGGCAGCCAAGCTCCCCCCTCCTCCGCCTCTTCCGCCAGCCCTTCTCCGCCCCCCGCCTCTGTCCCGCCCCCACCGGCAGCCAAGCTCCCCCCTCCTCCGCCTCTTCCGCCAGCTCTTCTCCCCCCCCCCCCGCCTCTGTCCCGCCCCCACCGGCAGCCAAGCTC
>QXTE01000521.1:311457-323341 GCA_003942145.1 Platysternon megacephalum
CCCCCCGCCTCTGTCCCGCCCCCACCGGCAGCCAAGCTCCCCCCTCCTCCGCCTCTTCCGCCAGCTCTTCTCCGCCCCCCACCTCTCTCCCACCCCCACCGGCAGCCAAGCTCCCCCCTCCTCCGCCTCTTCCGCCAGCTCTTCTCCGCCCCCCGCCTCTGTCCCGCCCCCACCGGCAGCCAAGCTCCCCCCCTCCTCCACCTCTTCCGCCAGCGCTTCTCCTGCCGCCGAACAGCTGTTTGCCGGCGCTCCAGTAGGGAGGGGGAGGAGGCAGAGAAGAGGCAGGGGGTGGGGGGCTTGGGGTGGTGGATGGAATCGGGGGAGGATGGAGCAAAGGCGGGGCCCCCACACTCCCCCTACCCGTACCACCCTCCCCCACCGTGAGACGCTCAGGGAAGGGGGCGGGGTGGGGGGCTGGGAGCACCCCTACGACACCAGCCCACACCCCCAGCCCCCTGCCCTGACTCCTGCACACCCCTCACACACCCCCACTACACCAGCCCTGACTCCTGCAGCCCCCCCCCCACACATCCCCACCTGCACCCCTCACACCAAATGGGAGATGCCCCAGGTAAGCGCTCCACCCCACAACCTCCTGCCCCAGCCCTGAGCCCCCTTCTGCACCCTAGCTCCTGGCCAGACCCTGCACCCCAGCCCCCAGCCCGCTCCTGCACCCTAACTCCCTCCCAGACCCTGCACCCCCAGCCCTGAGCCCCCTTCTGCACCCCAACTCCTGGCCAGACCTCGCACCCCAACGTTTTTTACATTTTTTTTATAAAACGCTCTTATCCAAAGTGCTTTACACTAGTTAGCTAACGGTACAAACAATATTTGGAAAGATCATTAAGTGGTTCGCCGAGACCCTCCGCGATTTTCAAGTGGTCTGTGGGAAAATAAGTTGGACGACAAGAACAATCCAGGTACCTCACTTTATTTTCATTTACTTCCTAGTACTTACAGGAGGATGAAGAAAAAAAGAATGAAAACCGGGGTGGGGGGAGATAAGAGAGAATGGTCTTTTTCTTGGCTGGGTCCCAAGGAGGGGCCCCCAAAATGAAGCTGAGCACAGGGCCCCACTAACCCTAAATCCACCACTGGGGCTGAGTCCTCCCCCACAGCTCCCCACGCTCCCCCCAAGCCCTGCTGCCTGACCCCTCACGTCGCCACCCCCCCACACACATGTTCCTCCACGCCCCGCTAGGGGGGCGCACCGGACTTTTCTGGTCAACTGGGCATTTGTTCATTGGCTCTCGCCAACTGATCGGCTGGCAAGAGCAAACGGGATCAATGCCCGATTTTGTCAGAGAAGTCAGGATGGCCGGGACAGAGCTTAAAAAGGGAACTGTCCCGGCCAAACGGGGACATATGGACACCCTGTCTCCAGGCAGGTGGGTCCTGAGGGAGTCCGGCCAGGGTGGGGGCAGACCCTGGCCTGGCTAGTCGCGCCACTCCGGAGAGGCCGGAGCGATTCCCGGCCCTGGCACTGGACCGGCCCCGCAGACGCCGTCCCCTTCCAGCAGGGCCGGTGGGTGGCCAGGGGGCAGGGTGTGAGGGAGTGGGTCTCTGGCGGTGTGTGTGTGTGTGGGGGGGGCTGCTGGCCAGTGGGGGGGTCTCGGGGGGCGGTGGGGGAGGTCTGTGTGTTGGGATGCTGAGCAGTGGGGGGGTCTGAGTGGGGGGCGGGTGTAGTTGTGGTGGTGGGCTGTGGAGAAGTGCATTGGGCAGTTGTGGTGCGGCTGTGTGGGGGGGTGCTGAGCGGGGGTATGTGTGTGGGCAGCCCGCTGTGTAGTTGTGGTGGAGGGTCTGTGTGGGGGGCTGCTGGGCGTAGGGGGGAAGGGGCAGGCTGGCAGCACAGGGCTGGGTGGGCCAGTGTGCGTCTGGCAACAGCCGGTTTGTAACCAGTGCCCTGCACTGGGCTGGGTGGAGCGGGGCCGGCCCCACCATGCTATGCCCCATTGCCCCTGGCCGGCCCCTCACTCTGGGGACTGACACCCCCCCCCCACCCCTCCCCCCGCCACGGGCCATGCTCCTTTGCCCCTACGGGGGCCCACAAATATGTTCAGCGCCGGGCCCACAAAAGGGTAATCTGGCCCTGTTTATTAGCCGGTGAAAGAGGAAGCGGCTTTGGGCCGTGAGCCAAGGGCTTGTGGGAGGGGAATTTTACTAACCAGCCCCCCTCTTCCTGGACATCTCATTCTCCCCACACAGAGCTCTGCTGGTGCCCCTCACTCCCGACCCACGGCCCCACAGCTCTGCCAGAGCCCCTTTAATTCCCCAAACCACAATTTATTTGTCCAGTATCAGGGATCTCCCTCCCCCCAAAGGGGGGGGGGGCGCAGCCACCCTGAAATCCCCCATCACCCCCCAATGTGGAAACCAACCAGGGGGAGGAACATACCAGGAACCAAGACTGCACCAACCCGCCATCTGCAGCTTCACGTGGTTTATCGACGTCCGAACAGCCCGAAGCACAAACCAAGCTCCCTACTGAAGAAACCGCAACCTAAGGGCAGTTCTCCATGTTTCTCGCTCAGACGTTTCCCATTTAGTGACCGTGCAAAGGAAGCCCCCGGTGCACCTCTTGCCACAACGCTCACGCGGAAGGAAAGCGTCTCGCTGCTACAGCGGGGGAAGGTGGAGGCGCTTGGTTTGCCAGGCCCATCAGCAAAGCCAGGGCTGACGACCCCAGTGAAAGGCTGCAGAACACCGAGCCCCTGGTCTGCAGGAAGCCGCCTGAGCCAGTCACGGTCACAGCCAGATTTAGAAGCACTTAATGCTGGAGACACAGCGCAGTGTCACACCCCAACTTGAGGCCAATGTGAAGTGCATTGTCACTTGTTAACCCTGAACAGGACCGGCAAACGCTCCCTGTCTTTCTGCAAGAAACGCAGCTGACTGGCTCGAAGCAGCAGAGCAACAGTGAAAGACTCGGCAGCTGGAAAAGTGAAGAACTCTCTCACTGCATTCAGACAACGTGCAAACATGGCTGAGAAATGCACCGTGCAAATGGGTGTCAAGTACTAAGTCACTGCGGACGTTCTCCTGATGTCCGTGGGAGGCCGGTAGATGCATTTCTAGATGTTCAGGTTATAGACGACACATCGGCCGCATCTCTGACAACCCACAGCTCAGAAGAGTTAAATGCTTGTAAATGGGACCCCAAAGAGATGCTGTTTGTGCATTTGATGGAGCTGCAAACTTCTCTGGAAGACATAGTGGAGTACAAGCTTTGCTCAGAGAAAAGTGTAACCCTAATCTCTCCTATACACACTGCAGAGGCTGTTTTAACTTCTGTACCCGGAAAGATAATGGAGCAAATAATTAAGCAATCAATGTGCAAACACCTGGAAGACAATAGGGTGATAAGTAACAGCCATCATGGATGTGTCAAGCACAAATCATTTCAAACCAACCTGATAGCTTTCTTTGACAGGGTAACACGCATTGTGGATAGGGGGGAAGTGGTAGATGTGGTACATCTTGACTTTAATAAGGCTTTTGATACTGTCTCGCATGACCTTCTTAGGAACAAACTAGGCAAATACAACCTAAGTGGGTGCATAGCTGGTTGGAAAACCGTTCCCAGAGAGTAGTTATCAGTGGTTCCCAGTCATGCTGGAAGATCATAACGAGTGAGGTCCCGCAGGGATCAATTCTGGGTCCAGTTCTGTTCAATATCTTCATCAGTGATTGAGATCATGGCATAGAGACTATACTTTTAAAGTTTGCAGACGATACCCAGCTGGGAGGGGTTGCAAGTACTTTGGAGGCTAGGATTAAAATTCAAAATAATCTGGACAAACTGGAGAAATGGTCTGAAGTAAATAGGATGAAATTCAATACGGACAAATGCAAAATGCTCCACTTAGGAAGGAACAATCAGTTGCACACATACACAATGGGAAATGACTGCCTAGGAAGGAGTACTGCGGAAAGGGATCTGGGGGTCATAGTGGATCACAAGCTAAATATGAGTGATCAGTGTAACACTGTTGCCAAAAAGTAAACATCATTCTGGGCTGTATTAGCAAGAGTGTTGTAAGCAAGACACACAAAGTAATTCTTCCGCTCTATACCACACTGATTAGGACTATTGTGTCCAGTGTTCTGGGCGCCACATTTCAGGAAGGATGTGGACAAATTGGAGAAAGTCCAGAGAAGAGTGACAAAAATGATTAAAGGTCTTGAAAAAGGTCATAGATCCTGAGGAAAGACTGAAAAAAAATGGGTTTGTTTAGTCTGGAGAAGAGAAGCCTGAGAGGGGACATGAGAACATTTTTCAAGTACATAAAAGGTTGTTACAAGGAGGAGAGAGGTCAATTGTTCTCCTTAACCTCTGAGGCTACGACAAGAAGCAATGGGCTTAAATTGCAGCAAAGGAGATTTAGGTTGGACATTAGGAAAAACTTCCTACTGTCAGGGTGGTTAAGCACTGGAATAAATTCCCTAGGGAGGTTGTGGAATCTCCATCATTGGGGATTTTTAAGAGCAGGTTGGACAAACACCTGTCAGGGAAGGTCGAGATAATACTTAGTCCTGCCTTGAGTGCAGGGGACTGGACTAGATGACCTCTCGACGTCCCTTCCAGCCCTACAATGCTGTAATCTATTCAAGTAGAACTAGTACGAGCTGCAGAATCTTGAAAAGACATTTAAAAATCCATAAATTCAATGTCTTCATTAGACTCTCTCTCAGCAAGCGTCAAAAATGCCTGAACGTCTTGGAGAAAATAGAAGATGCTCCAGGACTGAAGTTCAAATTAGTCCAACCTGGGAAAACCTCTTTCCTCGCCGAACAGAACGCCGTGTTCTGGGAGGAGTCGCCTTCTGCCTGCTCAGGAGCAGGAAGGAAGGAGCCTGCCGTGAAGGCCTGGCAGAACCGGGCACAGGAGAAGCCACCGAAGGGGAACTGACGGTACTTGTCAAGTCCAAACTTACAGCAAGGAGCCAAGAAGGCTGGAGCTGTCGTGCTTCATAGAAGGCTTGAGTAGCCAGCTCTAATGCGGGTGATGGTTTTACAGCTTGATTTAGAGCTAATAAAATGGCCGTGACATATTTTTCAGTTGTTACCATGGTGTCATACAGCCCCTGCTTGCCCTCACGGGCTCACCCCTCAGCCCTCACCCCCTGTGACTTCAAACACCCCCCGCCCCCATTTCAATTCCTGGGGAAAATACGGCTTTGAAAACATTCTTCCAACAGCTCTGCCGGTGCCCCTCACTCCCGACCCGCAGCCCCTGCTAGTCCAGCCCTGGGCTCCACCCCCCCCCCCTCTGCTAGAGCCCCTTTATTTCCCCAAACCATAATTTATTTGACCAGGATCAACACTTACAGCAGGAGGCATCTGGAACCCAGGACTCCTGGGTTCTATCCCCCGCTCTGGGAGGGGAGGGGAGGGGAGGTGAGGGGGGTGTAGTGGGTTAGAGGAGGAGGGGCTGGGAGCCAGGACTCCTGGGTTCTCTCCCCCGCTCGGGGGATTCCTGCCAGCCCAGCTGTCTCTGCTGTTGTTCTCTTACCCTGGCAGAGCAGTGCGAGGATGATTTCAATGCAGAGCTTGGTGGAAGGGGGCATCTGGCTGGCTCCTGGCACCCACATCCTCCCGCTCCGCGGCTCCGGGGGGCAGCCAGCGCCTGGACTCAGGGGCTCCGCGATTTGCTGCACTCAGGGGGTCCCAGATCACTGCATGGGGAGGTGCTGGTGGGAGAGAGGGCGGGGAAATGACTGAGCAGAGCAGGGGAGTGGGATCTAGCGGTTAGCATTGGGGGGGCTGGGAGCCAGGACTCCTGGGTTCTAGCCCTGGCTCGGGGAGGGGACTGGCGTCTAGTGGTTAGAGCGGGGCGGGGCTGGGACTCACACACAGGGTCTGTCTGTACTTACCCAGGGCCCGTGTGATCTGCGCCCAGCCCAGCGCTGAGCAGGCACCGAACCACAGTTACTGCAACTCCCCCCCCACAGGGAAACCACATCCTGCCAAACCCGCCCAGCCCCACACAGCGCAGACCCACGGGCCCCTCTAGTCTGGCGTCCCGCCTGCCCCCAGCCATGTGCACACAGAGCTGGGGGCAGTGCCCTGTCCCTGCGTCCCTCCCCCACAGCCTGAGCGCTCAGCCCCTGGGCCTCCCCCACACCCCGGCTCTGGTTTTCACACCAGCTGCTGGGAATGTGCACGTCTGACCGGGGTGGTGCTGTCCGGGGTGCGAGCTGGGCTGGGGAGCAGCCGTGTCCCCTCCCCCTTCCAGCTGCTTTGCTGGCGACCTGCCCCCCCTCCAGCCTCCGCCCACACCCAGCCTGTGGCTTGCGCCACGAGCCGGCTCCTCACGAATTAAACTGCAGAGCGACCCCAGCAAGTGCTCGATCCCTGCTTCCCTCCAGCTCCNTGGGAGGGGAGGGGAGGGGAGTGGGGTGTGGTGGGTTAGAGGAGGGGGGCTGGGAGCCAGGACTCCTGGGTTCTCTCCCCAGCTCGGGGGATTCCTGCCAGCCCAGCTGTCTCTGCTGTTGTTCTCTTACCCTGGCAGAGCAGTGCGAGGATGATTTCAATGCAGAGCTTGGTGGAAGGGGGCATCTGGCTGGCTCCTGGCACCCACATCCTCCCGCTCCGCGGCTCCGGGGGGCAGCCAGCGCCTGGACTCAGGGGTTCCGCGATTTGCTGCTCTCAGTGGGTCCCAGATCTCTGCATGGGGAGGTGCTGGTGGGAGAGAGGGTGGGGAAATGACTGAGCAGAGCAGGGGAGTGGGGTCTAGTGGTTAGAGCGAGGCGGGGCTGGGACTCACACACAGGGTCTGTCTGTACTTACCCAGGGCCCGTGTGATTCTGCCCCAGCCCAGCGCTGAGCAGGTGCCGAACCACAAACACTGTAACTCTCCCCCCCCACAGGGAAACCACATCCTGCCAAACCCGCCCAGCCCCACACAGCGCAGACCCACGGGCCCCTCTAGTCTGGCGTCCCGCCTGCCCCCAGCCATGTGCACACAGAGCTGGGGGCAGTGCCCTGTCCCTGCGTCCCTCCCCCACAGCCTGAGCGCTCAGCCCCTGGGCCTCCCCCACACCCCGGCTCTGGTTTTCACACCAGCTGCTGGGAATGTGCACGTCTGACCGGGGTGGTGCTGTCCGGGGTGCGAGCTGGGCTGGGGAGCAGCCGTGTCCCCTCCCCCTTCCAGCTGCTTTGCTGGCGACCTGCCCCCCCCCCAGCCTCCGCCCACACCCAGCCTGTGGCTTGCGCCACGAGCCGGCTCCTCACGAATTAAACTGCAGAGCGACCCCAGCAAGTGCTCGATCCCTGCTTCCCTCCAGCTCCCCGCTGGAGATCTGCCTCGTGCACGGCCCGGTCTGCTCCCGGTGCCGGACGGGTCCGTCAGCTCAGCAAAGGCCAATGTCCTGCCCCAGCCCTGTACTCCCCAACTGCGGTTCCCACCCCTGCCGGTGTCGAGGGAACATTAACACAACCTGATTCACTCCAGCACGATTTGTCGCATCCTAAGCTGTAGCGCGTTTCACAGGCTGGCTGTCCGTGCAGCCTGGGGCCCCCTCCTTCTTCGGTTCATTGGCTTCAGATGTCTCTTGGTGGTTTTGGTCGACACATGGAAGAAGAGGAGAGGTAAAACGCAGGGCACTGTCCCTTGTTTTCATACCGCTGTCCTCTTTGAGGAGTCCCCCAGCTGGGGTGCAGGCGACAAGCAGTGGATGTGGGATTTGAACCACCACAGCGATGAAAGGTACATTTCTTGTTTATACCTCCCCCCGCCCCCTCCTGGCTGGACAGTGGCTTGTTAACACCTGGCTGGGGCCTGCGTGCCTTTGGCTCTGAAAAACTGGTGTGTGGGCGTTACCCAGAATTACAGTAACAATCGTACTGTAGAATCTTATAACTTCATCCACAGTATTGCTACACGTATTTCAGCAGAGCAATAATGTTCAGCAGATTATGAGTTTCCGAATGACACCTCCAGAGGCATAAGTTGGCCAAGATTTAGCATCATTTTATGAAATGGGGTGAACATGGGGGGCAGGTTGTCACCCGTAGAGCTCAGACTCAGCGCAGCATGTCAGTGTGTCCTCCTTGTGCATTCACAGACACTTCCCAGCCCCCTGAGCCAGGCAGCCCCCCACCTGGGCGGGGGGGCGTGTTACAGATTGCATCCTATGCATCTTTCTTTGGCCTATTTCCAGACCCTTACACTTGCTTTTATTTGAATCTTTAGCTCAGCCTCTGTTAAAGAAAGTTCATTTTGGGTTTACTATTGTTAGGGGCCAAATCCTGAAGTTTGTGTTTGTATTATCACTGTTTATTGTATGTGGGTGGCATCCATGTTAGAATCCAAAATGGAGTATTGGTCATGTGACCGGAGGGTTAGCTAGACTGCTTCCCGCCCTTTTCAATGGTCAGCAGTGGCACAGTGGTAAACAAGGACCAGCTCAAACCGGTTCTGCGCGGGGATGCTACGGGGTTTCCCGCCTTAGACTCTTTCTGAGGCCGGCAGTGACCTCAGTGGGGGGCTGCCCATCCTAGAGGCCGGGGCGCGCGTCTTGCTCCAACTGGCCGTCTGGCCTCCGGAGCCGTTCCCCGCCACAGTCACAGCCGTTGCCATCCGCCTGCAGACGCCCGCGGCCAGACCAACGAGGGGGCGTCCCAGGGCTCCTCTGCCCAGGCTCGATACGAGCTCAGAGAGAGAGGCCCTGAGCGCCCGGCGGGAGGGCGAATGTGTGTGATCTCGTAACCCCATCTGGGGGTGATTTGGGTCCTGGCTTCACACCATGCGTCACTGGGTTACTGCACCTGGAGAAGAAGAAGTTTCGGTTAATGTTCACTCGCGTCCCTGGCCCCGCGTTGTACACAGCTCCCCAAATACACTTTCTGTTCGGTTTACACACGCCGGCCTTCACTCCGATCAGTGTCCATCCTAGGGAGCGGGAGGGAAGTGACAGGGTGGGGGGTGACGGCCAAGCAGATGACAGAGGCTGGTCTCACAGTACAGGGCTGAGAGCTCATTAATTGTTAGGGGCTCCCTGCTGCCTTCTCCATTCTAGTTCTTGTACCGAACATCATCAACCCGGCTTCTCTTTGGCCCCTTAGAGCGTCACCCCTCTGGGCGTATCCTGCGTCGGCCTCTGACAGCTTCACTCACTGGGCAGCGGCGTCACTGAAGCCAACGGGAACCACTAGGAAAGGGATAGAAAATAGTCTCATGCCTCTGTATAAATCCGTGGTGTGTCCCCCTTTGAATACCGCAGGCAGTTCTGGTCCAAAAAGGATCCAGTGGAGCTGGGAAAGGTTCAGAGGAAGGCGACCCGGCTGAGGGAGGGTTTGGGACGGTTCCCGTACGAGTTGGGTTGCTCAGCTTGGAAGAGAGATGCCGGAGGGGGGTCCTCGCGGGGGTCTGTTAGAGCACGTCGGGACAGAGCAAGCGAGTAAGGAAGTTTTATTTACCCCTTCACAGAACACGCGACCCAGGGGGCACCTGACGAAATGAACAGGCGGCGGGTTTCATGGGAATGAGACAAAGTACTTGTTCACACACACACCCATGCCGCGCACAGTTAACCTGTGGAACTCCTTGCCAGGGGATGTTGTGAGGAACAAACCTATAACTGGCTTCAAAAAAGGATGATCAGTTCCTGGAGGATCCATCCAATAGCAGCTGTTTGCCAAGATGGGCAGGGGCCCGGGGTGCCCCAAAACCGCTGGCTGCAGGGACCCAGGGGGGAAGACAGGCTGGAGCGCTGCACCATCCCCCTGCTCTGTGCCCTGCCCCTGATGGCCTGCTCCTGGCAGCTGCCGGAGACAGGGCTCTGGGCGAGATGGACCATGGTCTGCCCCATTGCGGCCGCTCCTACCACGGAGAGACCGGTGAGCCGGGGCGCACGGCTTCCTTTGTGGGGACAGGGCATGCACCGGCCTGACAAAGCTCGGGGGGGTGGGTGGGCTGGTCGCCATCTGACAGAGGGAAGGGTGGGGACTCGCGGAGCCTGCGGCAGTAGTGGGGGACAGGCAGGGTTCCCACCTGCAGACAGCAGGGGGCAGCAAATCCCCCCGGACGCCATGGGAAGCCCCCCAAAAGCGTCACCTCCCTCCTCGAACTTCTATCGGGTGGGCGGCTTATAACGGAGCTGACGTTCGTACGCCGGTCAATACGGTAGCGATGGACGGGGTCCGTGGTCAGGTTAGTATTGGGCCTGCGTGTGTATGTGAGTAGATACGGTAACCATGGGCCCTGTGGCATGGGGGGAGGGGGGCACAGAGCTACATTAGGCGGGTGGCTTATTGTGGGGCTGCATGTCTCTATGAGTAATTATGGTAACTAGGCAGGGGGAGGCCATTCCTCACCCCTGAGCCAGCCAGATTCCCCACCCCCACCCCACCCCCCAACACTCGCTGGATGGGAGCTGGCGCCCCCTAGAGGGGAAAGGCCCCGTGTCCCATTCCCTGCCCAGCAGCAGTCCTGGCTCCCAGACCCCCTGCTCTAAGCCCCAGACCCCACTCCCCTGTCAGAGCTGGGGAGAGAACCCAGGAGTCCTTTGATGGACATGTGAGGGGAGTCTGGGTGTCTGTGGTGGGAATAAATCACCAGAGAGGAGTCTTTGCGAACAGGATCTTTAATCTCCATGGAACATGGGGGGGGGGAGGGGCAGCAGCCTCCAGGGTAGGGGTGGTGGGTCTCATTGCTGGGGGGTCCAGCAGGGGGCAGCAGGGACGGACACACACACACACACACACACACACAGAGCCCCCTGCTCGCGGCTGTTGGGAGAATCGGCCCCAGGACGCGGCAGCCTCCATCCGGCCCGCACGGCTCCCGGCCCCATCCCCCGGCCCACACTCGGCTCTAGGAGGATTGGGGGGCGACCAGCGTCACCACGCCTGGGGGAGAGAAGAGAAATGGGCTCAGAGCAGCAATGGAACCCATGGGAGCATCATCTACTGGTACGCACCACCCCACCCCAGAGGTGGCTGCATCTCAGCGCCGGGCGAGGGGTCCCTGTATAACCAGCCCCTGCACCCCACCCCAGAGGTGGCTGCATCTCAGCGCCGGGCAAGGGGTCCCTGTATAACCAGCCCCTGCACCCCACCCCAGAGGTGGCTGCATCTCAGCACCGGCTGACCTTTAAAGAGACTGTAGCAAAGGAATGGGTTAAATCAGGGGTCGGCAACCTCTGGCACGCGGCTCACCAGGGTAAGCACCCTGGCGGGCNCGCCGCTCCAGGCCAATGGGGGCTGCGGGAAGCGGCGCGGGCCAAGGGATGTGCTGGCCCGGCCCACCAGGGTGCTTACCCTGGTGAGCCGTGTGCCAGAGGTTGCCGACCCCTGGGTTAAATGAACAACACTGCACTGAACTGCTTAGAGACCCCAGGAGTCCTAACACCCAGCCCCCCTGCTCTAACCACTGGCCCCCACTCCCCTCCCCCAGCCAGGGACAGACCTGCCTGATGGTGCTCGTTGGTGGCAGCGGTGGGTTCCCTGGTGGAGCCGGGCTGCCCTTACCTGATGCTGAAGAAATTTGTCCACACACCGAATTCCGGCAGCTCTTCCACAGCCCCTCATGGAGGGACCCGTTGGCCACCAGCCAGTGGTCGGAGCCCAGGGCCACCACCAGCAGCAGGAGGCTGAGCAGGGCCAGGACGGTGCGGAGGATCCGGGGAGACGCCATTGCGTGGGGGGCAGCGCAGGGATCCAGGAAGCACCTGGGGGTGGGGAATGAGTCAGGGGCAATTCCGGCCCAGAGCGCAGGGCTGAGCCAGAGCCCTGAGGCCTGAACCTCAGGCAGCTCCACAGATGGATCCAGTTGGATGGATGATGGGTGTGTGGGGGACGGCTGGAGGGATGGGGCGGGGCGTGTGGGGAGGGTTTATGGATGGATGAGGTGTGTGGGGGACGGCTGGAGGGATGGGGCGGG
>QXTE01000521.1:328692-340411 GCA_003942145.1 Platysternon megacephalum
CGCGAGTCCCTCCCCCTTCCCTCTGTCAGATGGCGACCAGCCCACCCACCCCCCCGAGCTTTGTCAGGCCGGTGCATGCCCTGTCCCCACAAAGGAAGCTGTGCGCCCCGGCTCACCGGTCCCCCCACAGTAGGAGCGGCCGCAACGGGGCAGACCATGGTCCATCTCGCCCAGAGCCCTGTCTCCGGCAGCTGCCAGGAGCAGGCCATCGGGGCAGGGCACAGAACAGGGCGATGGTGCAGCGCTCCAGCCTGTCTTCCACTCCCCCCTCCCCCGGCTTCCCACAGCCAGCGGTTTCCGGGCACCCTGGGCCCCTGCCCATCTTGGCAAACAGCTGCTATTGGACGGATCCTCCAGGAACTGATCGCCCTTTTTCGAAGCCAGTTATAGGTTTGTTCCTCACAACATCCCCTGGCAAGGAGTTCCACAGGTTAACTGTGCGGGGGAGGGGTGTGTGAAAAAGTACTTTGTCTAGTTCCCATTAAACCTGCCACTTGTTCATTTCGTCAGGTGCCCCCTGGGTCGCGTGTTCTGTGAAGGGAGGTGGGGGCCCCAGGCTGCACGGACAGCCAGCCTGTGAAACGCACTACAGCTTAGGATGCGACAAATCGTGCTGGAGTGAATCAGGTTGTGTTAATGTTCCCTCGACACCGGCGTGGGTGGGAACCGCAGTTGGGGACTACAGGGCTGGGGCAGGACATTGGCCTTTGCTGAGCTGACGGACCCGTCCGGCACCGGGAGCAGACCGGGCCGTGCACGAGGCAGATCTCCAGCGGGGAGCTGGAGGGAAGCAGGGATCGAGCACTTGCTGGGGTCGCTCTGCAGTTTAATTCGTGAGGAGCCGGCTAGTGGCGCAAGCCACAGGCTGGGTGTGGGCGGAGGCTGGAGGGGGGGCAGGTCGCCAGCAAAGCAGCATCTTGGGCTGGAGGGGGGAGGGGACACGGCTGCTCCCCAGCCCAGCTCGCACCCCGGACAGCACCACCCCGGTCAGTCGTGCACATTCCCAGCAGCTGGTGTGAAAGCCAGAGCCGGGGTGTGGGGGAGGCCCAGGGGCTGAGCGCTCAGGCTGTGGGGGAGGGACGCAGGGACAGGGCACTGCCCCCAGCTCTGTGTGCACATGGCTGGGGGCAGGCGGGACGCCAGACTAGAGGGGCCCGTGGGTCTGCGCTGTGTGGGGCCGGGCGGGTTTGGCAGGATGTGGTTTCCCTGTGGGGGGGGAGAGTTACAGTGTTTGTGGTTCGGCACCTGCTCAGCGCTGGGCTGGGGCAGAATCACACGGGCCCTGGGTAAGTACAGACAGACCCTGTGTGTGAGTCCCAGCCCCGCCTCGCTCTAACCACTAGACCCCACTCCCCTGCTCTGCTCAGTCATTTCCCCACCCTCTCTCCCACCAGCACCTCCCCATGCAGAGATCTGGGACCCACTGAGAGCAGCAAATCGCGGAACCCCTGAGTCCAGGCGCTGGCTGCCCCCCGGAGCCGCGGAGCGGGAGGATGTGGGTGCCAGGAGCCAGCCAGATGCCCCCTTCCACCAAGCTCTGCATTGAAATCATCCTCACACTGCTCTGCCAGGGTAAGAGAACAACAGCAGAGACAGCTGGGCTGGCAGGAATCCACCGAGCTGGGGAGAGAACCCAGGAGTCCTGGCTCCCAGCCCCCCTCCTCTAACCCACCACACCCCACTCCCCTCCCCTCCCCTCCCCTCACAGAGCGGGGGATAGAACCCAGGAGTCCTGGGTTCCAGATGCCTCCTGCTCTAAGAATTGATACTCGTCAAATAAATTATGGTTTGGGGAAATAAAGGGGCTCTAGCAGAGTGGGGGGTGGAGCCCAGGGCTGGACTAGCAGGGGGCTGCGGGTCGGGAGTGAGGGGCACCAGCAGAGCTGTTGGGAGAATGTTTTCAAAGCCGTATTTTCCCCAGGAATTGAAATGGGGGCGGGGGGCTGTTTGAAGTCACAGGGGGTGAGGGCTGAGCCCGTGAGGGCAAGCGGGGGCTGTATGGCACCAAGGTAACAACTGAGAAATATGTCACGGCCATTTTATTAGCTCTAACTCAAGCTGTAAAACCATCACCCGCATTAGAGCTGGCTACTCAAGCCTTCTATCAAGCCCGACAGCTCCAGCCTTCTTGGCTTCTTGCTGTAAGTTTGGACTTGACAAATGCTGTCAGTTCCCCTTCGGTGGCTTCTCCTGTGCCCGGTTCTGCCAGCCCTTCACGGCAGGCTCCTTCCTTCCTGCTCCTGAGCAGGCAGAAGGCGACTCCTCCCAGAACACGGCGTTCTGTTCGGCGAGGAAAGAGGTTTTCCCAGGTTGGACTAATTTGAGCTTCAGTCCTGGAGCATCTTCTATTGTCTCCAAGCCGTTCAGGCATTTTTGACTCTTGCTAAGAGAGAGTCTAATGAAGACATTGAATTTACGGATTTTTAAATGTCTTTTCAAGATTCTGCAGCTCGTACTAGTTCTCGTTGAATAGATTACAGCATTGTAGGGCTGGAAGGGACATCGAGAGGTCATCTAGTCCAGTCCCCTGCACTCAAGGCAGGACTAAGTATTATCTCGACCTTCCCTGACAGGTGTTTGTCCAACCTGCTCTTAAAAATCCCCAATGATGGAGATTCCACAACCTCCCTAGGGAATTTATTCCAGTGATTAACCACCCTGACAGTAGGAAGTTTTTCCTAATGTCCCTAAACCGCCCTTCCTGCAATTTAAGCCCATTGCTTCTTGTCCTATCCTCAGAGGTTAAGGAGAACAATTTACCTCGCTCCCCTTTGTAACAACCTTTTATGTACTTGAGAACTGTTCTCATGTCCCCTCTCAGGCTTCGCTTCTCCAGACTAAACAAACCCAATTTTTTCAATCTTTCCTCAGGATCTATGACCTTTTTCAAGACCTTTAATCATTTTTGTTGCTCTTCTCTGGACTTTCTCCAATTTGTCCACATCCTTCCTGAAATGTGGTGCCCAGAACTGGACACAATAGTCCTAATCAGCGTGGTGTAGAGCGGAAGAATTACTTTGTGTGTCTTGCTTACAACACTCCTGCTAATACAGCCCAGAATGATGTTTGCTTTTTTGCCACGGTGTTACACGGTTGACTCATATTTAGCTTGTGATCCACTATGACCCCCAGATCCCTTTCCACAGTACTCCTTCCTAGGCAGTCATTTCCCATTTTGTATGTGCAACTGATTGTTCCTTCCTAAGTGGAGTACTTTGCATTTGTCCTTATTGAATTTCATCCTATTTACTTCCGACCATTTCTCCAGTTTGTCCAGATTATTTTGAATTTTACTCCTAGCCTCCAAAGTACTTGCAACCCCTCCCAGCTGGGTATCGTCTGCAAACTTTAAAAGTGTTCTCTCTATGCCATGATCTAAATCACTGATGAAGATATTGAACAGAACCGGACCCAGAATTGATCCCTGCGGGACCTCACTCGTTATGATCTTACAGCATGACTGTGAACCATTGATAACTACTCTCTGGGAACGGTTTTCCAACCAGCTATGCACCCACTTAGGTTGTATTTGCCTAGTTTGTTTATGAGAAGGTCATGGGAGATGGTATCAAAAGCCTTATTAAAGTCAAGATGTACCACATCTACCACTTCCCCCCTATCCACAAGGCGTGTTACCCTGTCAAAGAAAGCTATCTGGTTGGTTTGACACCATTTGATCTTGACACATCCATGATGGCTGTTACTTATCACCCTATTGTCTTCTACGAAGTTGCAAATTGATTGCTTAATTATTGCTCCATTATCTTTCCGGGTACAGAAGTTAAAACAGCCTCTGCAGTGTGTATAGGAGAGATTAGGGTTACACTTTTCTCTGAGCAAAGCTTGTACTCCACTATGTCTTCCAGAGAAGTTTGCAGCTCCATCAAATGCACAAACAGCATCTCTTTGGGGTCCGATTTACAAGCATTTAACTCTTCTGAGATGTGGGTTGTCAGAGATGCGGCCGATGTGTCGTCTATAACCTGAACATCTAGAAATGCATCTACCGGCCTCCCACGGACATCAGGAGAACGTCCGCAGTGACTTAGTACTTGACACCCATTTGCACGGAGCATTTCTCAGCCATGTTTGCACGTTGTCTGAATGCGGTGAGAGAGTTCTTCACTTTTCCAGCTCCTGAGTCTTTCACTGTTGCTCTGCTGCTTCGAGCCAGTCAGCTGCGTTTCTTGCAGAAAGACAGGGAGCGTTTGCCGGTCCTGTTCAGGGTTAACAAGTGACAATGCACTTCACATTGGCCTCAAGTTGGGGTGTGACACTGCGCTGTGTCTCCAGCATTAAGTGCTTCTAAATCTGGCTGTGACCGTGACTGGCTCAGGCGGCTTCCTGCAGACCAGGGGCTCGGTGTTCTGCAGCCTTTCACTGGGGTCGTCAGCCCTGGCTTTGCTGATGGGTCTGGCAAACCAAGCGCCTCCACCTTCCCCCGCTGTAGCAGCGAGACGCTTTCCTTCCGCGTGAGCTTTGTGGCAAGAGGTGCACCGGGGGCTTCCTTTGCACGGTCACTAAATGGGAAACGTCTGAACGACAAACATGGAGAACTGCCCTTAGGTTGCGGTTTCTTCAGTAGGGAGCTTGGTTTGTGCTTCGGGCTGTTCGGATGTCGATAAACCACGTGAAGCTGCAGATGGCGGGTTGGTGCAGTCTTGGTTCCTGGTATGTTCCTCCCCCTGGTTGGTTTCAACACTGGGGGGTGATGGGGGATTTCAGGGTGGGTGCGCCCCCCCCTTTGGGGAAATAAAGGGGCTCTGGCAGAGCTGGGGGGCCGTGGGTCGGGAGTGAGGGGCACCGGCAGAGCTGTGGGGACCCCAGGGCTGGTCTGGCAGGGGGCTGCGGGTCGGGAGTGAGGGGCACCGGCAGAGCTGTGGGGACCCCAGGGCTGGTCTGGCAGGGGGCTGCGGGTCGGGAGTGAGGGGCACCGGCAGAGCTGTGGGGAGAATGAGATGTCCAGGAAGAGGGGGGCTGGTTAGTAAAATGCCCCTCCCCCAAGCCCTTGGCTCCCAGCCCAAAACCGCTTCCTCTTTCACCGGCTTATCAGAGTTGACCACCATCAGTGACTTGGAAACACCCCCCACCCCCACTCTAACCACTAGCTGCCCACTCCCCTCTTAGAGCCAGGAGAGAACCCAGGAGTCCTGGCTCCCACTCACTGCTCTAATCACTAGACCCCACTCCCCTCAAGCCTCCCATATTTCATCTCTGCTCCGTTGTTGGTGTCTTTTTATTCTCTCTCCCCAGGGAAGGACAGAGCTCTGTGTGGGGGCGGGGGTGGATCTAGGGGGGCTGCGGGTCGGGACTGAGGGGCACCGGCAGAGCTCTGTGTGGGGGCGGGGTGGATCTAGGGGGGCTGCGGGTCGGGACTGAGGGGCACCGGCAGAGCTCTGTGTGGGGGCGGGGGTGGATCTAGGGGGGCTGCGGGTCGGGACTGAGGGGCACCGGCAGAGCTCTGTGTGGGGGTGGGGTGGATCTAGAGGTGATACCAGTCAGCTCTGTGCTCTTGGGGAACCAGGGCACAGTATCCAGCCTGTCCAACTCATGAAAGACACCAGCCTCTGCTTGAACCAAAACCGATCAGAGAAAGACTTACAGAGAGCAGTGAAGGGTGGTGGGAGACACACCTAGACCCCTCCTGACAAGGGTGACAAGAACAAAAGCAACTCCCCTTACCTCATCTGCATGAAAGATGGGACAAGGAGACATCTCCATTAGCATACAGAATGGAGAACAGAGAACCGCACAGAACTCTGGGACCAGAAAAGCAGGAGAGCAATGCATCATGGGGGATCTCTGCTCCAGATGCTAATGAACCTACGCCTGCACACACCCAGCTCAGCAGTTATCAGACCAATTCTAGTAATGAATCCTTGATTGAGATCCAAACTACCGAAGCAGCCTAATTGCACTGTGAGCTCCCTGGAAGGAACATCACCCATAGCCAGGAGTGATCAGCTCCTATTATCTAGCCTAAAGAAAACCCTTGAGTCATCAGCTTACCCATAAACAAATCCAGTGTTCTCCCTTGGACCATTATTATTTCCCTACAAGAAACCCCTGTCTATGTTCAAGTCAGTGCTCTGATGCCTGGATCCAAACTCTGCATCGGTTCCACTGGGACTTCATCTTCTCCTGACTGATCGTGCTGGGGGCTCTGCCTGTCTCCAGCACTCAGGACCCCCATCACCTGGGAACCCCGACCAGCTCAAGCCTCATGGAGTGGGTGAGATCCCAGCTCTCTCTCTCTCTGTTTTCTTTTCTACCTCAGGCAGGGATCGTTTTCCATATGAGTTTTGTAACCTTCAATAATGTAACTGTTATGTTGGTCTATGACAGGGGTAGGCAACCTATGGCACGGGTGCCGAAGGCGGCACGTGAGCTGATTTTCAGTGGCACTCGCACTGCCCGGGTCCTGGCCACCGGTCCGGGGGGCTCTGCATTTTAATTTAATTTTAAATGAAGCTTCTTAAACATTTTTAAAACCTTATTTACTTTACATACAACAATAGTTTAGTTATATATTATAGACTTATAGAAAGAGACCTTCTAAAAATGTTAACATGTATGACTGGCACGCGAAACCTTAAATTAGAGTGACTAAATGAAGACTCGGCACACCACTTCTGAAAGGTTGCCGACCCCTGGGTTAGGCTCCTTGTGTAGTTATCACTATTATTCTATAAATAACTTTTATGGTTAAGCTGGTTGCTTCTCTCTCTCTCTCTGAACTTTGCTCTTTTGCATTTTTAGCTTCCCCCATTTACTCTGCAGCAACTCTCCTCTTACCTAAGCTAAAGATCCCGGCAGCACCCAAAAATCCTGTGGGGTTTGCTCTTCAAGTGGGTTACTCCCAGAACAATTGTAACGTGACAGTGGGGACAGGGACGTGCTGAACCTGGAACATACGAGGGTGGCAGCCTGGAAGTGCTGATTGACCCGGTCCACTCAGACTTGTGTGTGTGTGTGTGTGTGTGTGTGTGTGTGTGTGTNGTGTGTGTGTGTGTGTGTGTGTGTGTGTGTGTGTGTGTGTGTGTGTGTGTGTGTGTGTGTGTGTGTGTGTGTGTGAGAGAGAGAGAGAGAGATTCTGGGGTTGGAGGAACCCAGCGCTGGGGAACCGAGGTCCTGCAGGACAGCTTCATTGGGAGGGGACGTGCAGAAGGGAGGAGTAGAGCTTCATATGAAAACACACGTGTCCAATTTAGTGCCCATAAGGGGGTGGTAGCAGCTGTAAGGTTGAGAGAGGATTGTGATTTGGAGCCCCCTGGGAAAATAAAGATACCCCCTGATGCTGTCCCCCAAAACCCATTCAACCCCAATTGGCCACACAGGCATAATGTTGCCCCTGTTTCCACAAGGGAGGTTAAACGCATAGTTGCAGGAGCCGATCTCCCCACAACAGAGCTGGTCACGGACGTAGTAAGGTGATCTCCTAGTCAAGCCAAGGCTATTGCGGAGAGACTGTGGCCACTGAACCGTGGCATGGCTGGCTCGTATTTGGCAAATGTACCCCTCTGCTGACGGCATGGACTTAACCAATTGGCTCAGTCATGCGCCTCTCCTTGTGATGCGGATGCTCTGGGCATAGGCATAGGTTCTTGGGAGCGGACTGCCCCTGGACCCCGGGAATGGATGATAAGTGCTCTTAAAATATTACTGCCTGCGGCTTCCCTTAAGAAACTGTATATCCTGGAAGAGCAGAAACCAGGAGAGGCCCCAGAAGCTTACCTAATTCGAAAGAAAATGCTGGCAGCTCTCTCTGATTCATTACCCCGGAGAGAAGAGAATGGGATTGTCACTTTCCAGTATCAGGGACATGAATTAGTACAGAGCACTTATGCAGGACTAAATTCTCAGACAAAACTGACCATGGGGACAGTGGATATCGAACACCGAACCTGGAGTGAACTAGTGGCAAAAATCAAAGAGGCAGGAGATTTGCTGCAAGAAACTTGTGTCTTAAAAAGACAAGTCAGCAAAAAGACTTCCTCGCAGCCCGTGCAGGCTGTCACATTTACAAATAATGGTCCTCACTCGGCCAGGCGCCCTCCCAATGATAACCCCACTGCCTCCCACAACCCTGGGCAGCGCCGACCCAAGGAGACCCTTAGGAACATGATTTGGATGGAGCTGGTGAAGTTCGGGCAGAATATGGGAAAATATGATCGCCAGCCCCTCAGCATCCTGATTAATGCTTCGTCTCAGTGTCACGGGGTGTGGGGGAGTCAGGGCCCTGCACCCCCGGCTTCCTGCGATTCACCATGACTCTCAGCCAGCCAGTAACACAGAAGGTTTATTTAGACGACAGGAACACAGTCCAAGACAGGTCTTGCAGGTACAGGACCCCCTCAGTCCGGTCCATCTTGGGGGACCAGAGAGGCCAGAGCCCCTTCTAGGCTCCCCTCCATTTTCCCAGCCAGCCCCAAACTGAAAACTCTCCCCCCACCTCCTCTGCCTTTGTCTCTTTCCCGGGCCAGGAGGTCACCTGATCTCTTTTTTCTCCAACACCTTCAGTTGGCATCTTTGCAGGGGAGGGGCCCAGGCCATCAGTTGCCAGGAGACAGGGTGTCGGCCATTCTCTGTGCAGACAGCATCACACTGGCCTCCTAGGGCTCTGCAACAATCACACACCCCTAGACACTCGAGAAATGCAGAGGGGAAACTGAGGCACCCACACAGCACTCAGAGAAAACATTAAGAACATTCCCACTTTGTCACACTCAGGTCATGCGGAAAACGGAGTTAATGCAGGGAGCCCCCCCACAACCCACTGCCCCGGTACGGAGTGCATCCCCCACGCCCACTCCCTGTCAAAGCCAGATCCCTGCCCCCTCTTCTGAGTGGAGGCTCTCGAGGGAGTCGGCCGAGCAGTAGGGGTGCCCGGTTCCCCACGGGCCTCCCCAGCTGATCACAAGACTTCAGCACGACGTACGGAGGAGACCCACTGTGAGGGCTACAGTGGGGAACCCAGGGATGTTAGCCCAATTGCCAGCGGACAGGATCTCCGGAGGGAGACCCACCACTAAACAGGTTCAGCTCGACGGGTATGAGGGAGAAACTGTCTCCCATGGTTTATCTCTTGGGAGTGGCGAAGCCATCCCACCCTCCCAGTGTTTGTCTGTGAACAGCCATGTGGTCTGTGACAAGGGGCAGGGAAGTTCAAACTGTTTGTCTAGTCAGAAAAGCAGTTTCACTGCTGGGGGAGAAAATGTCTCCAGTGTCCTGTCTGTGGAGCAGTTTATCTGCTGGCGGAGAGTTTGTCTCCAAGCTTCAGAATGTGCCTCTCAGTTTATGCTGATTGAGGGTATGTGAGTTGTCTCAGAAGTTGTTCTGGACTCAACTGAAACCCAGAAAGATGCTCAGGAAGATGTTTCTGTAGAGCAGCCCCCAGCTGAAAAGGGAAAGGACAAAATTTCTGGGGAAAATGGATTGTTGCCTAAAGCTGCTCCTGAAGGAATAAAACCTCATGCTGATGTAAGCAGAGTCAGGATGAGCTCTACCCTGATATCTGGTGGGGAGCTGTGGAAAAGGACTTCAGGGGCTGATCTCGTTTGCATGGGCCCACCCACCCCGGCTAGCATGATGGGACTGCCTGCCCAAATGGTCACTTTGGCTGCTGTGGGATCCCCAGTCTCTGTGTTATTGGGGCAGGCATAATAAAGGGTTGTTATCCTGGTTACGTGAATCAAGGACAGTAGAACTGTACTTGGCATTTTATGCCGGAGGGACTCGCCCTCAACTAAGCAGCACTTGCTATTCAGGGGACATGGGTTTGAAAATCCAGTGACCTGAGAGAAGCTGTGTGTGTACCTGGCAGTGTAGATGGGTTTCTGAAAGCTCTAAATTCTACTTTGACCCCTTCTCTTTCCACTGAGTAATGGAGCTACTTTTCACTCGATCAGGAGTCTTGTTACGTGCTGCAGAGCTCAAGTCACTGATAGTTAGGTCTAAACATTAGACTTGCTTTGGGTGAGTGGTTGTGAGGGTGCCAGCACTGGGGCCCCTCTGCTAACAGCTGAAAACATTGAAGGGCTGTGTTTTGGGTGGGGGGCAGAGAGGCATGGCTAGCAGCGTGGCTGGTGGAGGGGAGCGGGTAGCGGGACGGTTGGGGGAGAGGTGCAGCGGGCGGTGAAAGACTGTAGCTCAACCCCATGGAGAGGCGTGGCAATCAGCCAACCCGAGCAGCAGCGGAGCATGTAAGCTGCTCCCCACCCCCCCATACCTCCCCCCACTTCCCCCCAGGCTGGGAGGTGAACTCTGCAGATGAACTTCTGAACTCTGGGGGCTGCACTGACCAAGGACAGAAACTGCGGGAGGGGTGACTGTTGGGTTGCTGGACCCTGCGGGGAAAAGGACACGGCCAGACTTACTTGGGGGTGGGTCTTTGGCTCATGGTTTGTGTTATGAATCCTGTTTGTGGTGTTTCCCCAACATAATGCCGCAATGTTTCCCTCCTTTATTAAAAGGCTTTTGCTACACTCAGACTCCGTGCTTGCGAGAGGGGAAGTATTGCCTCTTCGAGGCGCCCGAGGGGGTGGTGTGTAATTGACCCAGGTCACTGGGTGGGGGCTCGAGCCGGTTTTGCATTGTGGTATTGAAACGGAACCCCTAGATGCTGAACCCGGCCCTTGTGGCTGCCAGCTCTGACGGGCAGGAGGGTTACACTAGCTTTTGCAAGCAGTTTGCTGCAACTGCAGGGTGTGGAAGTGAGTTGATTGAGTTAGCTCAGAATGAATCCTTGCCTCTAGCAAGCAACCGTGTAGGTGCTGAGAAATTTGGTTCAGTTTCTAGCTGCCAAAGTTTCTCGACTGTGTATGAATCCACTGACTTTGTTTTAGAAAGATCCAGGGTGGAAGCCGTCCCTACGAACACCAACACTGCCTCTGCCACTGCTAGGCAGCTCTTTACACGCACCTGGGATGGCCGCTGCTCTGTTGTGAATCGGGCCAGCCCCAGCGTCTGTCAGGTACAAATCCTGAATGGGAAAAATGGGAAACCCTGGCGGAAATGGTTTCATTCTTCACAGCTCAAAGAATGGAAGGATAAACCACCTGACCCTCAAGACTGTCTTCTCCATCCTTCTTGACTCACAGGTCGTGCCCACTCTTGGCCCCGTGCGGTCCGTGGGGGGGTGCCCCTTTCAGTGAGACAGCCCTTCTCGGGGGTTCACTCTCTCTCGGGGGTCAGGCCCCTCCACCTCCTGGAGCCGCACCTCTTTGAGCCTTAGCACGTCTGTCTCTGCTGTGGGCCCTCTCAGGGAGTCCCCTCGCTCTGAACCCCCGGGGCCTCCACCCCCCGAAGGGGTTGATGCCCCCCCCGTTCTCTAAACCGGAGCGACTCTCAGCCAGCGTAAAACAGGAGGTTTATTGAGCGTTGAACACAGCACAGGAAACTCTCAGGGCCTCAGGCCTGGCCTCCCTCAGCACAGCACATCCCAGTCTCCCCTGCATCCAGATGGGCTCTGCCTGCTCCCCCTCTCCAGCCCCGAGCCCCCCTGCTTCCCAGCTGGGCATCTGAGATCACCGGCCCCAGGCCCCGCCTCTGTCCAGGTAAACAGGGTCATAAACCGGGTCGCCTGGACCTCCTCTCCTTACACCCCATTGTCCTCCCTCTGGCCAGAACCGGCTGTGACTCCTGGGCTGGGTCCTTGGGTGATCAGGTCACCAGTCGCTGGGGTCTCCATCCTCCAGGCCATTGGCTGGGGTCCCAAGTT
>QXTE01000522.1:2421-21851 GCA_003942145.1 Platysternon megacephalum
GGCTGGCTGGACCCACTGATCTGTTGGGGGGGGGGGAGATACCGGCTGGCTGGACTCACTGATCTAATGTGGGGTGGCAAGGGGGGCGGTACCAGACTGGCTGAGCCTGTGGGTCTGACCTAGGGTTGCCAACAGTCCCTTATTACAAGGGACGTCCCTTATTTCTTCATCTCTGTACAAGACGGGGAGTTGTCGAGTGCTGCAGAAAGCAGCAAGAAATGCCCCTGGTGAAAGTAGAAGTGCTGCATGATACACGGGGTTCACAGCTTGGGTCAGTAGTTCTCAGCACACACACCCCCATTGTCCCAGCGCCCCAGCTGCTCGGTGTTCTTATTAATGGTCATAATCCTAGCGGGGGGAGGGGTGTAACGACCGAAACTGCTACCGCTCCAGATTTGCTACTTTGGCTGCACTGAGCATGCCCGGCCGAACTGAGCATGCCCAGTAANCAGCCCTGCCCCAGCCATGCGATGTTTGGCTGTTCCGGGGCGGACTCAGTGCCCAGGCTGGGAACGCCCCTGGGGGGCGGAAGGAGATATCCTTGCCCTGCAGCGGAGTGGGACGTATCGGGGGCCAGCTCACCCCGCGGGGGACTCCCCAAAATGCTCCGCCTGGTTCCCGTCCGGTCCGGGTCTCGTGTTTACAAAACCCCAGGACATCCCGCCTGCTCCTGAGCCCCTGGAACCGCCCCTGGCCCTGAGCGCCAGGTGTCAGGAACGGTAAGTAGCACATTACTCACTTCCTGGGCCAGCTGCCTCCAGAAAGGGGAGATTCGGAGACAACCCGGACAGCTGGCACCCCGCTTCCCAGCCCCCCCTCCGCTGGTAGGGCTGGGGGAGCCCTGCCCAGAAAGATGGGGGGCTCTGGGGGACAATGACAGGAAACGATTTGTTGCAGCGGCGCTGGAACAATGTGCCCAGTGGGGGTGCTGAGAGCTCGGGAATTGTAAACCCTGGAAAACCACTTCCAGCCAGGGGGTGCGGCAGCCCCTGTGGTTTAGTCACCAGCCCCTGGCCGGAAAGGGCGATTTCTCCATTTCCCCCCGTTTTAATGAGTTAATTAACTAGTTTCTCTCCTGCTGAATTATTTTTACCGCCATGTTACTGTATGTCACTTCCTCCAGCTCAGAAAGGGAGACAATTAACGGCTGGGACGCGGGGCGGGCTGACTTTCACTTTGACATTTCTTCCTTCTTTCTGTACTAGGGAGGGGAAAAAGTCTGAAAAGCAGCCAAAAGTTGGGCTTTTTTTCTGCTACTTCAAAGCAAAACACAGTGTGGAAAAGCCAGGTAAACGCGGGGGGTTCTTCCCTGGCAGGTTTTGGTGCTGACGGTTTTGTTTCCTGTAGAAAGCAAAAATAATTTCTTAAGAGAAAATGCTGATTTTGCAGGAGGCCTCGTTGTTTCAAAGGGAAAGCTTTTGGCTGAAGAACTGACCTGTTGGGGGCTCACGGGTGTTGTGCCTTCCCAGGTCCCATGCGGATGAGGAGCCCGGAGCCCGATGGCCCCTCTGTGCGGTGACCAGTGCTCTGTGACAGTGCCAGGAGACGTCTGCCAGAGGCCCGCAGGATGGAGAGCGCCCGACACCGCTTTCAGGCCATACCAGTTGCCTTCTGCCTCCTCCTGGGCATTGGGACAGCAGCCCCAGGTGAGACTGGCATGTGTGCCAAGGGGACACCAAACCAGCGCTCCCCCACATCCGGTGCAATTTCATAACTGCTGCATCTTTGTTCCACATCCCAAGGGTGGCACAGGGCACAAAACAACTCGGGTGGCCAGTGCCCAGCGAGCCATGGGCGGCTTGAACCCTCACAAGGTGCTGGGTGCTGTTGGTTAGCAGGGGGCAGTGCCCCGAGATACACCCGCCACCCTCTACTGGGGCTCGTCTACACCCCACAATTCGCCAACGCAAATGGGTTAAAAGCTCTCTAGTTAAACTGGCCCTACCACCAGTGTGGGCACCTCTCTGGTGGCTTCCCACTAGTTCTCCCAGTTGGCCTCAGGCCTGGAAATTGATGAGTGTGAGCTACGTAGCTAAAAGCCAAGTTTAAACCGGTTTAAGAGCGTGCACACGTGCAAACACACACCCGCAGGTCCAGTTAAATCTATTTCACATCACGGCTGTAGCTAGGCCTCCTCATTCTGGGGTTGGTCTGTAATAACACACTCACACGCTGGTTTGACACTTCTTCAGCGCATAGGATGAGCCCACAAGGGGAGCAGAGTTGAGGTTGTTCAAGCCTCTGGAAATCCGACAGCTCCTGACTTTTGAATGCTTGATTAGCTACCTAGTATTCTTTTGATGTAGTGTCATTGGAGGTAATTACTGTTACAGTAGCACCTAGAGCTACCATAGTGTCTGGCGCTGCGCAGACACACGGTGGCCGAGCTTGGGGCCCCGTCGCGCCGGGCGCTGCGCAGACACACGGTGGCCGAGCTTGGGGCCCCGTCACGCTGGGCGCTGCACAGACACACAATGAAAGACAGTCCCTGCCCCAAAGAGCAAATACTCTAATAATAGCAGCTAGTTCTTATCTAGCACTTTACAGCAGTAGATTTCAGGGTGTCTTGCAGAAGAGACCAGTATCATTATTCTCACAGTACACATGGGGAAACCGAGGCACAGACAGGGAAGTTCCTTGCCCACATTCACTCAGCAGGCCAGTGCAGAGCCAGGAATGAACCCAAGACTCCTGCCTCCCAGGCCAGCGCTCTAGTCACTTAGCCACAGTGCCTCTAAAGAAGCCTGGATCTTTATCCCTGTGTCCCAGCAAGGGCGTTGAGGCAGAGAGGGATGCAGTGACTGGCCTGCGGTTACACCATGGGTTGGTGGCAGAGCTGGGAACTGAGACCGCCAAGCTAGCCACCCCTCGGCGGGGACTCGCTGAACATCAGCCTCCTCCCCGTCCCATGCTCTCTGACCAGATGCTGTTTTCTCCCCCAGAGTCATTCCATGTGCTGGGTCCCACCAGCCCCGTCTCTGCCCCACTGGGGGGCACTGTGCTGCTGTCCTGCCACCTCTCCCCCATGCTCAGCGCCCAGGCCATGCAGGTGAAATGGAGCCGGCCCCAGCTGGGCCAGGACGTCCACGTGTACCTGCCAGACAGGAGCGAGGTGCAGGGCATGGGCTACCAGGGCAGGACGGAGCTCATCATCCAGGGCCTGGCCCATGGGAACGTCTCCCTGAGGATCCAGGACGTCCGGCTGTCAGATGAAGGGCAGCACTTGTGCGAGGTCCGGTCACCCACTCACTACAGCACGGCCCTGCTGGAGCTCAGCGTGACAGGTGAGTGGCTCCGACAGCGTGTGGCTCACTCCCACGGGCGCGCCGGGCGTCGCAGTGCAATGGGGGATTATGACATGGCCTCGGACCCATGCGCTGTCCTGCTGCATTTCACCTGCAGATTCAGGAGCGGAGATTTCCACAGTTGTCCTGGGGATTTGGGTACCCAGCTCCCATTAAAATTCCCTGGGATGCCTCCCTTTAGAAGTGCCATTCCCAGAATCAAAGGCTTAAAATTGTGGGGGGGCAGACCCCCAGCTGGTGTCTTTAGCTCCATTGAAGTCAATGGGGCCAGATCCCCAGCTGGGGTCAATGGGGCCAGATCCCCAGCTGGGGTCAATGGGGCCAGATCTCAGCTGGGGTCAATAGGCTGTAGATCCATTCGCGTCAATGGGGCATATCCACGGCTTTGTAAAGTGCTTTGAGATCACTGCTATCACAGATGTGTTAGTCATTCTTACTGTGTTAACTTTTTGCTACTGATTCTCCATCCCCCAGGCTCTGGCTCAGACCCTGTCCTGCACATGACTGGGTACAAGGACTGGGGGGTGGAGGTCTTGTGTCTCTCTGCGGGGTGGTACCCGGAGCCCCGTGTGCTCTGGAGGAATGGCCGCGGGGAGACCCTGAGCCCCGAGTCTGAACAGAAACCGCGCCGTGACGACGGCCTGTTTAACGTCTCCAGTTCCTTGGTGGTGACTGAGAGCTCGGACCCAGCACTGACCTGCACCGTCAGAGTCGGCTTCTCCGGCCCGGAGAGAGAGACGACTATTCGTATCACAGGTGGGCTGCCCACACACCCCAGGTTCCTCCCTGATGCTTACCCACGTGGCTTGGCCTCATTGCAGACAGGGGGTGACTCCGTATTGACCCCAGGGGAGCTGAGATCAGAATCCAGCCCTGCCCCCATTGCAGACAGGGGTGACTCCGGATTGACCCCGGGGGAGCTGAGATCAGAATCCAGCCCTGTCCCCATTGCAGTTGGGGAGTGACTCCAGACTGACTCAAGGCAAGCTGAGATCAGAATCTGGCCCTGCCCCCAGTGCACTTGGGGGGTGACTCCAGATTAGCCCACGGGAGCTGAGCTCAGAATCTGGCTCTCAGCCCTCAGTACCTCCATTGACTTTACCTTTCCCAGCAAAGTGCTTAGGAGCGCTCTCGCTGCTCCTCTGAGAAGCTGCAATGTTTGTTCTCCCTCAGGGCTCTTCCCCAGGCATGCCCCGGAAATGAGAGCCTTTCTCATCTTTCTACCAGTATCTGTCTTCCTCGTGACCTTGGCTGTTTATCTCTTCCGAAAGCTCCAGGTACTCAAAGGTAACAATCTCATTCCAGGCAGTGCAGTAGGGAATGTGTTTCATTGAGAGGCCAATACTTCTTCCTAGGGGAACGTGTGGGTTACAGACAGAAAATTCCATACAAACTACTTCTTTCCTGGAAGGCGGAAGTTAGTCACCCCTGTGCAAACAAAGTCAGGGCCCCATCGTACCAGGTGCTGCACAGACACACACAGTGACCGAGATCAGGGCCCCATTGCACCAGGCACTGCACAGACACATGGTGACAGCCTCCCTCCCCTAAAGAGCAAAATAAAATAAAGAGTCAAAATAAACAAAGGGTGGGAGGGGAAACTGAGTCAAAGAGAGCGGCAGTGTCTTTCCCAAGGTCTCCAAGCAGTTCAGCAGCAAATCCAGGAACCGAAGTCAGCACTTCTAAAGGCCTGTTCAGTGCTCTAACCATTGGCCCATGCTGCCTCTTTGGCTTAATCAGGGTAAAAGCTGAGAGGAAGGAGAGAGATAAGCCCAAATGATTGTGCCTAAGCCCTGCCCAGCACCATGGATCCCAGGGAAACTGGCCATCAGGCGAGCCAGTCCCTGCACTCTGCGTGGCCAGCCACATCTTCCTCTCAGGCTTGATCGCCTGTATGGCCTCTGGCAATGAGGCACTTTCTGGAGGGTTTCCGGGAGCACAGACCTGGCTAAGAATTCATTCCTAGAGGGTGAAAATGGACACCCACTGGGGGGCTGGGCCAATGGATTCTCCCTGGCTGCCCCCTCTAGGACGTACGTACATTTCCCCAGAGCCACAGGCACCCCTTGGTCTGTCCCAGGAGGTGGGAATGGGATGGGAGTGGCGTGCGTGCTCAGTGGGGAGGTGAGGGAGAAACAGCCATAGCGGGGCTGTAGAGATGAGCCACACAGAGCGCAGGAAATCCCCCTTGAGTGTCGCTCCTGCTCACAGCCTCACCTCTTCCTTTCTCTTCCAGAGGAGGCGTCCAAAGAGCGCGGTGAGTATTCCCGGCACACGATCACTTGTGTCTCTGTAACATCGCCTCAGCGCCCATCACATAATAGTTTATCGGGGCAGAACCGAGAGATCCCACCCGAGATCAGGGCCCCGTTGTTCCAGGCGCTGCACAGACACACAGTGACCGAGATCAGGGCCCCGTCACGCCGGGCGCTGCACAGACACACGGTGACCGAGATCAGGGCCCCGTCGCGCCAGGTGCTGCATAGACATACAGTGACCGAGATCAGGGCCACATTGTGCCAGGCTCTGTACAGACACCTGCATAGCCAGGAAGGAGGCTGAGGGACCTGGAAGAGGGTGAAGGACCAGAGATGCTTCAGAGGCTGGAGTGGGGAAAGCAAAAGATGCTGTCTAGGGTCAGAGTCAGCTGAGGTGGAGAGAGATCTGCAGGGGATGGCACCCAGCGCGGGATGGGTCCAGACCCACAGCTGCTGCCAGTTGCTGTGATCATGTTCACCCAAATGGAGCTACGGTTGAGTGACACCAGCTGGGGGTCTGGCCTGCTTGCTCCCAGTTTTCTCCGGTTGCTGGAATCAGACTCCCGCCCAATGAGTGTGCGAGCTGTGGTTCAGTATAGGGCTCCTGAGCAAATGGGAAGGAATTTTCCTCAGTAAAGTTTCAAAAGATTTTTAAAAAAACTTTTCCTAGTGTTTTTTTAGCGAACAACTGAAAATATTTGCAAACCAAAACTGTTTCTTTACTTTAAAAAATAGTGGTTTTGTATTTAAAAAAAAAAATGGAGAATTTTGAACAAAATGAAAACTTTCATTGTGGAGAAAATGGCTGGGTTTTGTTTAAAAAAACCCAAAATTTAGATGGGATTTGTTTCATCTGCTCTTGCTGCTTCCCCAGCTAATTGTCACCTCCTTTTTTATCATTGCAGAATGGAGGCAATTTCTTGATAAAGGTAAAAAAAAAAAAAGTTTTCTACTTCTCTCCGGTACTCGCATGGTTTGACTCCTGCTGTCTCTGAGCCCCTCCCTGTCTTTCATGTATTGACTATCACAGGCCAGAGGTAGGGCTCGAAGGAACAGGCCTAACTCCCTTTGGTGCCTAAGTAGCTGTGAGGAGCTGGGCCTAAAAGTCTTGACCACAGTCATCACACGGAAAGCCTGGATCTGAGCTTCCCGGCTGAGCTCAGACAATGGATCTTTCCCAGGCTAGGACGGATGTTATGAACTGGGGCATGGGCAGCCAGGCCTCATGGTTGGAGCTGGAGTCAGTGGCTAGAAACGGTGCTGCTGGTCAGAGCCGGAGTCAGGGCCAAGGGTCAGGAATGGAGCAGACTGGGCAGGACAGGGGGCAAGGCTGGGAGCAGGGCTGGCCCAGGAGAGATCACAGCTGGGGGCACATGGGTTGAGCAGCCTGAGATCTGTTGTTGCTGGTGGGCTGACATCCGCGGGTGATCAGGCAGCCCTGCGGTGGCTTGGCTGTGCTCACAGGCTGCCTGGAGACCTGGGGACAAGTGCTGCTTCCAGCCCTCCCTCCTGACCCCGGGAGCTCTGCTAGCCGCACACAGACACTGGGTAATACAAAGCACAGGACACCACTGCGATATCCTTCAGCTTTCCCCAGCAACAGCATGGAGATGCAGTGACCTCTGTAGATAGCCCCGGTGAGATTCTTCCTGGGCACAGGGCTGGTGGAAAAGAGGGGTCTGTTCCCATGGAAAAGTCCAAGAAGAAAGATTTTTCTCTTTTTTTTTTTCATTTTTGTTCGTATTTTCTGTGGATAATTCCGACTCTCCGTCGAAATGTCAAAACCTGAAACATTCCAGCCGAAAATCTCCCTAGTTTGGTTTTTGGATGAAAATTATTTGGCTTCTGACCAAAGTATTCTGCATTTTAGATTAAAATGATCTGGTTTGGGGCCAAAATATTTTGGGCAAACACTGGTTTTGGGACCAAAGCGTTCTGGATGAAGGTTGTCTGGTTTTTTGGCCAAAATATTTTGGTTTTGGAGCATCTGGTATTTCAACAAAGCATCCACTCTGTCCCCAGAAAGCAGACATAGAATTTTAGAACATAAGAATGGCCAGACTGGGTCAGACCAAAGATCCATCTAGTCCAGTATCCTATCTTCAAACAGTGGCCAATGCCAGGTGCCCCAGAGGGAATGAACAGAACAGGTAATCATCACGTGATCCATCCCCTGTTGTCCAATTTTTCCAGCCAAAAACTGTTCCCATGGAAAATATCCCACCAGTCCTGGTGGATCCTGTGTCCCATTCAGGGGTCCTCCCAAAAGAGGTTGACTACTTGGGTCAGAGAAGAGCCAAATCATGCTTAGCTCCATTTTACAGATGGGGAAAGCGAGGGGGAGGGAAGGGAAGTGACTGGCCCCAGGTCAGCCAGCAGGCCTGAGCTGGGAATAGAATCCAGGTGTCCTAGTGCTCTACCCACTAGGCCCCGTAGCGAGAGACTTGAGGAGCTGAGCAGAGAGGAGGTACTGCTGTGACTTGCCCTAGCGCCCGTATCCATCTGCCCGTAGTGTCCCTGTCAGCAGCAGAGGTGACGCTGGACCAGAGCACTGCCAACCCCTTCCTGGTGCTCTCAGTGGATGGCAGGAGTGTGACGTGCGGCATCCTCTGGCAAGACGTCCCCAAGAGCGACCAGAGATTCGACCCCCTCCCCTGCGTCCTAGCCTCCCAGTGCTTCGCAACCAGGCAACACTACTGGGACGTGGAGGTGGGCCGGTGGGGAGACTGGGCCATCGGGGCAGCCCGGGGCTCCATGGAGCGCATGGGGGCGTTCCGGCTGTCCCCGGATGTGGGGGTCTGGGCCCTGCAGTGCCAGGATGGGGAGTGGAGCGCTCTCACCTGTCCTGAGACCCTGCTGCAGCTGGAGTCAGCACCCAGGATAGTCCGGGTGCACCTGGACTGCGAGCGGGGGAGCCTGGCCTTCTACAACGCTGAGGGCATGTCACACATCTTCACCTTCATCGTCTGTTCCTGGGAACCTCTCTTCCCCTTCTTCTTGCTCTGGACCTCTGGGACGCAGCTCACCATACTACCTCCGGGGCAGAGAAAGGCCATGGAGATGGACAGGACAACATTAACACCCAAACTGGGGAAAAGGCAGGGCAGTCTTACAGAACTTCTGGTCATGCCAGGGCAGAGTTAAGGGTGTTTGGCTGGGAATTCCCTTGCGTTCAAAGGGGCAAAATTAAGAGTGCTAAATTCCTTTGTCTTCCAAGGGGCAGAGTTAAGGGTTTTTAACCAGGAATTTCCTTGCAAAGGGACAGTGTTACAGATGTTTGCCCAGGGATTTCCTTGCTTTCAAATAGCTGCTTGGTTAGAATTGAATTCTTAATTTACATGGCGATGCTGAACAGAGTTAGATCGTGTCTGCTTTTGGCAGTTGGGTGATCCTCTGACTTTTGTATTGTGCCTTAAAACATCTGCCCAAAATAGTTATTACTGAAATGAACCTATTTTACTGAGGGCTTTTTAAAAGGCATGTTTTATTTCAGTATTTGAACTAATTTTGGCTACAGCCAGCGAACCAGGCACAATCAGACTTTCCTGTGGAGATGCAACTACTACCAGTAGCGGCGCCAGCTTTGCCGGCGCCCTAGGCGGCGGCAGGTCCCGCCCCCGAAATCCCGCCCCCAACAGCGGCGGCGGAAGGTCCCGCCCCCAAATTTCTACGGGCGGCGGGGGGGTCGCCTAATGGGAGCGCCGGCCCTGACTACTACTCAGTATTACCAGCCGGCAAAACTCCAAAGCTTAAATGTTTACACAGCAAACTTTATTTGTAAACTTGTTTCATTTTTCCCTGGAATCAACCTAAGTCTACATAAGGGTATTTAACTATGACATTAACATTGAGATTCACAGCTCATTCTTTCTTAGCACGGGAAGTTCCCATTTGAGATCAGGGCCCTGGTGTGAGGGGCTCTGCACAGATACATGGTGACCGAGATCGGAGCAGAGCTGGGAACTCTCCCCATGTTTATTGAGTTCCGATCCAATGCCTTAACCATGAGCCCATTCAGCATGCACAGCCGGGTGCTGGCTGGTGCCCATGCAATTCCCCTCATTGGGCAGAGAACCTGAGACATATGTGAGGAAACCTCCTGGGCAGCTGTGATAGCACAGGCTGGGGTTTTGGGGGGGAGGGGCTAATCTTTGGGGCGGCGGATTCCAGCCTGTGGCAGGATGTAGTGAGAGACTGTGATACAAATGGAGCATGAAAAATCCTCTTGTCTTGGTGCTTTTATCCCCCCCCCCCCCCCCCCCCCCCCCCCCCCCCCCCCCCCCCCCCCCCCCCCCCCNACTTGACTTTGTCTGTCTTTGCTTCAGCATCTTTGGTTTGTTTATTTCAGTTCCTTTCTGATTCACTTTTGGGAATGAAATGAAATGAACAGCAGAGATTCTTGACCCCTGGGAATCACAGGGGGCAGGAGGCCCTTAACGCCTATCTGGCCAGGAAAAACAGGGGCTAATTGTCATGGTTTGATCCTCGACAAGTCCCACGTGGCCTTGGAAGAAAGCAGAGTCCGGGGCCAGTCAGGACCAGAGCAGACCAGCTCTGCTGATTTTGGGAAGGAGGCAGTTCAGATGCTGGAAGCTACTGATCAAACTTTTATTCCAGCCTCCAGAGTGAAAGGAGACGCACGTCTGACTTCTCTCTTCTGGGAGCCAGACGCACCACTTGGGGTGGCCCTGTGACAGCAGCCAGGCCTGCTTGTGCGCGTGCATTTACAATGATTGTGCACACAGCACGGTCTGTGCAAAATCCGAGCCCAACCGGCCACCTGCTCCCTGTGTGCAACACCCCCCCACACATGACCGTTACCATGGTGGTGCGGAACACGGAACTATCCGTGCAAACCCAGTGCACTCATGGGCGGAGTTGGGTGGGAATGGGGGGGCATTGCTCCCCCAACATTGTATATGTTGATAGTGGGGGGGACAATGTAAAGGTTTGTCCACCCCTGAACAGCTTGAGTCATGCCCCCCACAGGGCAGGCCCCCCGCCCCGTTACCCTCAGTCTCCCCTCCCAGAAAGCGGGGCGGGGCTGGCAGTTTACCTGGCCTCCAAAGGGGGGGCCTACTCTGAGTCAACAGGAAACCCACGGGAAGTTCCCATCTGAGATCAGGGCCCTGGTGTGAGGGGCTCTGCACAGATACATGGTGACCGAGATCGGAGCAGAGCTGGGAACTCTCCCCATGTTTATTGAGTTCCGATCCAATGCCTTAACCATGAGCCCATTCAGCATTGTCTGGCCCTGCACCCACCCCATGGCCCTGGTTGTGACATTATTAATATGAACTGGGACCGTATAGATCATTGTTGCAACCAAGGTCCTGTAGTGGCACCAAATCTTGTATAAAGGGGATCAAATAAGGTGTTTAAGACAAGGTTATGGTTGCTGGTTATGATTATGCTGTCTGTATGCATGTATCATTTTTGTATTTAAAGTTACAAGTATTGACTCTATACTGTCTGTATTTCAAACTTGTGCTATGCTTCTGGGTGACACCCCAGATAATATGGCATCAGCACTGCCTAGCCTGTTTGATGGCCCATTAAGGACCATCAGCTATACAACTGACCCACTGAGAGAAGGCAGATACAGCTGGTGACTCAGCAAGGCATGCAGGGACCTGCCTATGGAGAGAACTCTTAAGGTTTTTCTATGCCATGTGCTGGGTGGCTTGTCTTTGGGACAAAGAAAGCAGAGATCACATGACAAGAGACTATAAAAGGCTGCTGCAGCTTCTCCATCTTGTCTTCAATCCTGCTTCTTTCTTCTGGAGGGACTTTGCTACAAACTGAAGCTCTGAACAAAGGACTGAATGACCCATCCCAGCTGGGGATGTACTCCAGAGACTTGATTTGAACCTGCAGTTTATTCCACCACTGCTACAAGCCTGAACCAAGAACTTTGCCTTTACTGTATTTAATTGATTCCATTTAACCAATTCTAGCTCTCATCTCTATCTTTTTCCTTTTATGAATAAACCTTTAGATTTTAGATTCTAAAGGATTGGCAACAGCGTGATTTGTGGGTAAGATCTGATTTGTATATTGACCTGGGTCTGGGGCTTGGTCCTTTGGGATCAGGAGAACCTTTTTTCTTTTACTGGGGTATTGGATTTCATAACCGTTTGTCCCCATAACGAGTGGCACTGGTGGTGATACTGGGAAACTGGAGTGTCTAAGGGAATTGCTTGTGTGACTTATGGTTAGCCAGTGGGGTAAAACCGAAGTCTTCTCTGTTTGGCTGGTTTGGTTTGCCTTGGTGTGCAAAGGAACCCCAGCCTTGGGCTATAACTGCCCTGCTTTAAGCAATTTGTCCTGAATTGACACTCTGTTGGGTCCCACCAAAGCCAGCATCGTTACACTGGTTAAATTCCCCTCACCCATCAGTTCCCTGTGCGAAATCTGAACAAACACCAGGACAGGCGCCCGGCCCCACGGCCCAGCAGTGACCCCCGGCCGGCCCAGCCCTACAGCCCCGGGCAAGCTTGCAATTTGCCCCGCCACGCGCGGCCCTGGTGGCCTGGCTGGAGCTGCCCCCATACAGAAGTCAATCTAGGCCTATGTGTGCGCTCCCTGGCCTGGGCCTGTGCGTGCAGAAAGCCAGATTGCTCAGCACAGCCCAGGCCTGCCTGCCCCTGTCCATGAGCCACAATGTGGTAGCAGCTGCTAAGGAATGAGGGATGAGCTGAGTTATTGTCTGGCCACATGGGGAGGGCAGAGGGAAGTGTGGGGAGGGGCCCGTCTCCCGTCTCTGCTCTCAGAGCCCCCTCCCCATATGTCACGCTAGCAGTAAAGGGCTCTCAACTCAGGGCAACAGCCTGAGTGGGGTCAGAATCCAGGAGTCCTGCCTCCCATTCCCCCTCCCCCGTTCTAACCCACCAGACCCCACTGCCCTCCCAGTGCCAGGCATAGAACCCAGGAGTCCTGCCTCCCAGCTTCCCCCACTCTACCCACTAGACCCCACTGCCCTCCCAGCACCCCTGGGATAGAACCCAGGAGTCCTTCCCCCCCATGCTATAACCACTAGACCCCACTGCCCTCCCAGAGCCAGGGGTAGAACCCAGGCGTCCTCACTCCCAGTCGCTGCCCCTGCTGTAACCACTGGACTCTACTTCAGCAGCACCTGGTCCTGCACCCAGGCTTACATTTTTCCTGGACTCTGCTCCCAGCCCTGGAGGGAACGGCCAATCCAGTAGCCTCTCACAGCAAATGGGCAGAGAAGGGGGAATCCGCCATGCAGCCTGGCATATGCGCGCACACCCCCCCACACCCCCACACAAAGCCCTGCACCAAGGCGGAGACCCAGCAGTGCCAGCGGGGCACTGGGGTGGGGGGAATGGCTGGGGATTGTGTGACAGGGAGACCTGGAGCCAGGGGAAGGGCTGGTGAGAGACGGGAAGCATGTGTATGGGGAGAGGGGGTGATTGGGTCACTGGCCAGACCCCCCCCAATAAATACAGCCCCCCAACAACTGAAGCAGACCCTCCCCTCCCGGAGTCCATCCCCGGCCCTGCCCCAGATGCCCTGCCTGTCCCTTGTCCAGGCCCCTCTGCGCTCCGGGTCTCTTCTCTCCTCACTTCCCTGCGGTGAGCTCAGAGTTCTGTACAATGGAGGCCAGCAGAGTTATGGGGAAACTGAGGCACGGGGCAGGGAAGTGACTGGCCAAAGGTCACCTAGCAGCCAAATGGGGAACAGACTCCCAGGGTCCCAGGTCCATGCTCTAGTCCAGCCTGCCACCCCCTTCTCTCTATGATCTGCCCAGCACCATTGAGTCTGGGGGCCCCATCCCAGTGGGGGGGGATCTGTGGCCGTTTCTCCCTGTGGGGCAGGTGAGGGGGCCCAATCCCTGGAGATTGGGCATCCCTGATGTCCCTGGCACTGTGGGCAGAGGAGCTGGGCTTCCCTGGCAGGGGCACTAGGACCTCCCTGGCATGGCTCTGTGCATTTCCCCCCACCCCCCTGCCTGGCCTCTCCAAGGAGCCCATCTCCCAGGCAGATGGGGGAGCTGCCGTGGGGCCCGCAGCCCATCAGCGCAGCCTGCGCAGTGTGATGTGGCAGGTGAGAGCATCTCTGGCCTGGGGCCCTCCATGTCCCTGGGAACGCAGCAGGGAGCGTATGTGTGCGTGTGTGCGCACACGTGTGTGTGCATGTGCGTGTGTGAGTGCAGGGCGGTGTGCACATGTCCCCACTTGCGCTGCGGGTAGAGCCAGCGTTCACAAGTGTGCAAGTGTCCGTGCAGCTGGTGCTGAATTTGTGGCTGTGCACATGTGTGCATGTGCACAATTAAAATGTCAGTGCATTTGTGAATGGTTGTGTGTGTGTGTGCACGTGTGTGTGTGTGTGAGAATGGTTGCGAGGGGTATGTGTGAGGGATTGTAGTTTCCTATGCACATGCAGTGTGTGTGGTTTGTGCAGTAAGTGTGTGCAGAGGAAGATGTGGTGCAGTGTGTGAGTGCGCACGGTGTGCAGAGGGTGAGTACAGTACAATGAGTTTGTGTGCAGAGGGTGAGTGTGATGAGTATGTGTGCATGCACAGTGTGCAGAGGATGAGTACAGTACGATGTGTGTGTGTGCAGAGGGTGAGTGTAATGAGTATGTGTGTGCACACTGTGCAGAGGGTGAGTACAATATGATGTGTGTGTGCGCAGAGGGTGAGTACAGTACAATGAGTGTGTGTGCAGAGGGTGAGTGTGATGAGTATGTGTGCACGACAGTGTGCAAAGGGTGAGTACAATGCGATGAGTGTGCTGCAGTGTGTGTATACAGTGTGCGCGTGCAGTTCAAGAGGTCTCTGAGGCTAGGCTGCATGGACTGGGTGTCACCCCCTGTGCCCAGCACATCCAGGGTCACTCACCCACTGGAGAGCGAGGCACAGACTCTGGGGACTGGCTGGCCCTAGTGGGTCAGGGAGGGAGAGACCACAGCTAACCCTGCAAACCCATCACGCCCCACCCCCAGGCTTCCACTAACACTCACCCAGGGGCAGGACTGGGCCTGGGGTTGCAGGGGGCTGTGGATTGGGGTTGAGGGGCGCCGGCAGGGAAGGGGGCTCCCAGGGCTGGGCTAGCAGGGGCTGCGGGTTGGGGGTGAGGGGCACTGGTAGGGCAGAGGGCTGGGCTAGCAGGGGCTGCGGGTCAGGTTTGAGGGGCACCGGCAGAGCTGGGGGGGGTTCGGGCTGGGGTAGCAGGGGCTGCGGGTGAGGGTTGAGGGGCACCAGCAGGGCTGGGGGGGGGGGGCGGGGGGGGGGGGGGGGGGGGTCAGGGCTGGGGTAGCAGGGGATGCGGGTGAGGGTTGAGGGGCACCAGCAGGGCTGGGGGGGGTCAGGGCTGGGGTAGCAGGGGGCTGCAGGTCAGGGTTGAGGGGCACCGGCAGAGCTGTGGGGGCAGACTGGGCTAGCAGGGGATGCGGGTTGGGAGTGAGGGGCACCGGCAGAGCCAGTCTCTGCACACACCGCCCCCCGCTAAGCTCAGCTGGCGCTGGAAGGCAGATCACAGCCGCTGCCTGTTCCGAGATCAAAGCGCCCCTGGGCTCCTGCAGCTGAACAGGGCGCAGCGGGGAGCGGGGCTGGCAGCTGAGGCTCTGATTAACCCTGCGCTGCCCAGGACCTGTGCCACTCTGCCCTGGCATGGGGGGGAGGGGGAGTTAACCCTTGCATGGCTGAGAGGTGGTTGGGGAAGAAGGAGCCCAGTGCTGGGCACTGCAGAGGCCAGGCCAGAGTTGGGTTGGGTGTGTGTGGTGGGGCGTCCCATGGGGGTTTCTCTGGGGCAGAGTCATGGAGGAGAGGGGTGGGATGTACTGGGTGGGTGGGAGGGTGTCAGGATTTCTGAGTCTACGTATGTCCCTCCAGGCCCATCACAGCAGCATCTGGGCCCCCTGCACTGGCCCCTCACTGAACACTCTGGGGCAGGGCCCCACCAAGATACAGAGAGGAAACTGAGGCACAGGGAATGGGGCAATGTCTGGCCCAAGGTCACACTGGAAGTCTGGGACAGCGCTGGGGATAGAACCCAGGAGTCTGGCTCCCCAGCCTCTCTGGGCTCAGGTTGAGGGGCATGGGGCTGTAGCCATGGGGCATAGGTGCTGGGCGGGCAGGGGTGGGAGCAGGGATTGAGGGAGGAGCATTGAGTCCAGGGGTGGGAGGGGAGTAGGGGTGGGGGAAGGGCAGGGGGATGCCAGTGGGCAGGACTGGGGAGCACCCCTGATATGAGGGAGGGGGGAACAAGGGCTGGGAGGGGGTGGCTAGGAAGTGCCCCTAGATCCTCTGCAGAGCTCCAGTGGTGGGAGGGGGAGGAGGTGGGGCCGAACATGAGGCTGGTGTGGGGCCATGTGTGGGGAAGGGGGTGGAGCTGGTGCGGATGGAGCGGGGTTGGTGTGGAGGGGGGGATGACTAGGAGTGGGGGGGGGGGGGCTGGCTGTGGGGGAGGGATGGGGCCATCCATGTGTCTCTTCTCTGGGTGAGCGGTGCCAGGAGGGGATAATCCACCGATCGCACTAATCCCCACCGTGGGCCAGGGGGAGGGGCAGAAAGGCCAGACACACAGACACAGACGGACACACAGACACAGGTGGACACACAGACACAGATGGACACACAGGCGGACGCATAGACACAGATGCACATACACAGATAGACACACAGACACAGGTGGACACAGACACAGATGGACACACACACAGACACAGCCAGACACACAGCCGGACGCACAGACACAGATGCACATACACAGACAGACACACAGACACAGATGGACGCATAGACACAGGTGGACGCACAGACACAGGTGGACACAAAGACACAGGCAGACACCCAGGGGCACACCCAGACCCCAGGGAGTTGCAGATGCCATTGGGGGAGGGGAGGTGGAGACACACAGGCCCTGTGTCCCCCCATCTACTCCCCATACCGTGGGCTGCCTGGGCCACCTGGGAAGGCTGTGTGTGTGTGTCCCTGCTGCCCCTTGGAGGTGATATGTGTATGTTTTGGGGGGAGAGGATTGTGTGTACAGGATGGGAGATTGTGTGTGTGTGTGTGTGTGTGTGTGTGATGGGTGAGACGGGGACAAGTTGTGTGTGTGTGTGTGATAGGATGTATATGTGCATGCCTGTGTGTGTGCATGTGTGATGGTGTGTGTGTGAACACGTGACAATGCATCATGTGTTTCTGCATGTGGAGGCTCTATATTTGTGTGGGTGTGTGATGGTGTGAGTGTGTGTGTGCATGTGACAGTCCGGTGTGTGCACATGCATTTGAGTGTGATGGTGTGTGTGTTTCTGTGTGTGCAGACTCTGTGTGAGTGTGCACATGTGTGATGGGCTGTGTGTGTTTCTGTGAGTGTAGGCTCTGTGTGGGTGTGTTACAGGATGTGTTCCTGTGTGTGTGACTGTGTGTGTGTGTATGTGCATGTGTGACAGTGTATGGTGCGGTGTGTCTGTGTCTGTGTGTGTGACAGTGTATGACAGGGAGGTGATTCTGTGTGTGTAGGCTCTGTGTTTGTGTGTGTGTATGACAGTATATGATGTGTAGGCTCTCAGTGTGTGTGAGAGAGACAGTGTGTGATAATGTTTGTGTGTGTGTGTGAGAGAGAGAGAGAGACACACACACACACACACACACTTCGGGCTCAGCCCCAGCCGTGTGTAGCTCTGCCACTGGTGATTTCATCTCCATGCTTGTGTTGCCCTGGCTGACACCAGCTATGTGTGTGTGTGTGTGTGGGGGGGGTGTTGTGTGGGGCTGGGGGGCTGATGGAGACAGGGCTGAGCCGGGAGTGGCTGGGTGCATGGGCAGGACGGGCGGGGGATGGGGCAGAGGTTTGGTGCCTGTGGTCATGCGGCAGGAGGGGGTGTTGTAGAGGTGTGGGGTGGGAACTGCGTGTGCTGGGGGCGTCAGCAGCAGCTCCTGGCCCAGAAGCCCCCCTCCCACAAACACCCCTCCCCCACCAGCACCACAACCGCCTGCAGTACCACAACACAGCCCTCCCCCACTAACCCCCTCCCCTCATCCCTGCCCCATTGCATCCCCCTCCCCTCACCCCCTGCCCCATTGCATCCCCCTCCCCTCATCCCTGCCCCATTTCCTCCCCTTCCCCTCACCCCCTGCCCCATTGCCTCCCCCTTCCCTCATCCCCTGCCCCATTTCCTCCCCTTCCCCTCACCCCCTGCCCCATTGCCTCCCCCTCCCCTCACCCCCTGCCCCATTGCCTCCCCTTCCCCTCTGCTCCCTCGCCTCCCCCATCCCTCCCTTCCCCTCCCCCAACCCTGCCCTTCTTCCCCGCCCCCCACCAGGGCGCTCAGCACCATGGCCAGCTCTCGGCCGCAGCGCCGGGCTGCCCGGGGGCGGCCGGTCGGTGGCTCCCAGGCGCGGCGGGCGAAGTGAGCTGCTGGGAGCGCCCCCCCCCCTCCCCCCGCCGGGTGTCTGGGCAGGGAGGGAGGGAGGCTCCCCCGCTCCCCCGCCCCACTCCCCTCCCCTCCCGCCGTCTCCGCCGCCTCCCCCGCCGGAGAGAGCAGGCGCCCGGCGCGGGCTGGGGAGGGACCGAGCGACCCACCGAGCCGGCCCCGCCTCCGCCCTCCCGGCCCGGCCCCTGCCCCGGCCGAGCGCCGCGCCCAGCAGCCCCGTGCGTCCCGGAGCGCTTGGGCGCTGCGCCCCCGTCCGCCGGGTCCCTGCGCTCCCGGGAGCGCACCAGCGCCGGGCGCCCCCCGGCCCCGGATCTCCCCGGTCCCCGCATCCCCAGAGCCCTCCCCAGGACCGCGCCGCCTCCCCCGGGCACCATCGGCGCCTTCCGAGCCCAGGTAGGGATACGCCGGCCCCGCGCCCCCGATCCTGCGGCGGGGAGGGACAGGGGGGCAGGCGGGGAGGGAGCTTCGGGTGTCCCCCTCCCAGGGAAGAGGGGGGAGCGGAAGGCTCCTACCGGGGCTCGCTGGCTGCGCTGGGGAGGAATGGGGCGCGGGGGGGGGACCTAGTGGCCGAGCTTGGGGGGGGGGGAGGAGAAGGGACGAGGAGGTGGGGAGAGCAGGGGCCAGGCCTTGATGGGCGGAAGGAGGGGGGAGGCCAACCAGGCCTGTGGGGGAGACCATGGGAGGGAGGCAGCTGAAGGAGGGGACAGCCCAGGGAGGGGAGCTGGGGTGGGGGAGAGCCCAGGTGGGGCGACGGGGGGATAAAGGAGGGCCAGGGTGGGCGTAGGGGGGAACCAGACAAGTGGGTATGGCCGGTGGTGAGGAGGCAGGATGGTGCCAGGACTGCAGGGGCTGTGCCCACGGGCCGGGCCGGGATGCCGGGCAGGGGTTAGATCCCCTCGCTCCAGTGACAACCCAGACACTGCCAACTCGATGGGCACCTCCTCCCCGCTGCCAGAGCCCAATGGGCAGGGCTGGGGTGCGGGGCAGAGGATCGGAGCAGTGGATGGGGTGAGGAGAACAGGCCAGGGGATGCTGGGTAATGGACAGGCCCCACCTGTCACCCCCACTGCAGGGTTCTGTCCCTGATCCACTGCCCCCAACATGAGCTCCACCCCCAGGTTGCCCAACTGTGCTGGGATCCTGCCCCCCCACCAGCCTGCAATCCCTAAACTGACCGCCTCCCCCACTGCTGGGATCCCTCCTTGCCCCCCCCCCCAGACCTGTGCTCCCCCACGTTGCCCCCCACCCTAATTGCTGGGATCCCTCCCGCAATCCCCCCCGACCTGCACTCCCCGACACCGCCCGCCTCCCCCTCCGCTGGGATCCCTCCCGCAATCCCCCCCGACCTGCACTCCCCCACACCGCCCGCCTCCCCCTCTGCTGGGATTTCTTCCGCAATCCCCCCCGACCTGCACTCCCCCACACCGCCCGCCTCCCCCTCCGCTGGGATCCCTCCCGC
>QXTE01000522.1:24285-76327 GCA_003942145.1 Platysternon megacephalum
CCCCCACACCGCCCGCCTCCCCCTCTGCTGGGATCCCACACCCGCTCCCCCTGGCCTGCATTCCACCTCGGGGCCCACCTCCCCCACTGACAGTATCCCACCCCAATCCTCCCCGGACTGCGCACCCCACACCACCAACCTCCCGCTCTGCTGGGATCCCTCCCACAATCCCTCCCCCCACCGCCTGCGCTCCCCATGCCGCCTGCCTCCCCATCTGCCGGGATCCATTGCCCGACCCCCCCAGGCCTGCGCTCCCCACGCCGTCCACCTCCCCCTCTGCTGGGATCCTGCACCCAATCACCCCCGGCCTGTGCTCCCCACTCCGCTCACCTCCCTCATTGCCGGGATCCATTGCCCGACCCCCCAGGCCTGTGCTGCCCACGCCGCCCGCCTCCCCCTCTGCTGGGATCCTGCACCCAATCACCCCCGGCCTGCGCTCACTACACCGCCCACCTCCCTCATTGCCGGGATCCCTTCCCCGCATCCCCCACCCGGCCTGTGCTGCCCACGCCGCCCGCCTCCCCCTCTGCTGGGATCCCTCCCCTGATCCCCCCCGACCTGCGGTCCCCAGGCCGCCCACCTCCCGCACTGCTGGAATCCCTCCCCCGATCCCCCCACCCAGCCTGTGTTCCCCACGCCACCCGCTTCCCCCACTTCTGGGATCCCTCCCCCAATCCCCCCCGGCCTGCGCTCCCCATGCCGCCCGCCTCCCCCACTGCTTGGATCCCTCTCCCAATCCTCCCCCAGCCTTCGCTCCCCACGTCCCCCACCTTTCCCTCTGCTGGGATCCCTCCCCCGCAGCCCACTCTCCCCATGACGCTCCCCAGGCCACCCAGCTCCCCCACTGCTGGGATCCCTCCTGGTATCCCCCCGGCCTGTGCTCCCCAGGCCACCCACAGGTGCTGGGGGTACCAGGAGGACAATGCGAACAGCGCAGGGCTGGGCTAGCTGGGGGCTGCAGGTCAGGACTGAGTGGGGATGGGAGTGTAGATCTAGTTTTTGGGTGGGGGAGGGCAGCGCTTGGCTGATGAAGACACTGAGTCCTGGCGAGTTATTTATTCCTTTCCAAAGTGCTGAGTCCCACGTCTCTATAAATATCCTGTAGTGGATGTCTGCTCCCACAGGGCCCTCAAGGGCAGGAGTCAGCATGGAGAGAGCAGTGCCCTGTGGGGTCGCCATGCTGCGAGCTTCCTTGCAGCAGTGCCCAGATGGGGCCCAGTGCTGTGAGTTTCCCCACAGCAGCGCCTTGACTGTGCCTAGCTGGGACTCCAGTGCGCAGGGTTTGTAGGGTGGTGTGGGGAACCCCCTGCAGGTGTGGAGGGAGGGGCAGGAGCGCCACCAGCTTTTTCGCTGCCCTAGGCGCCGGAAGGTCCCGCCCCCGAAATGCCGCCCCCGACAGAGGCGACGGAAGGTCCCGCCCCCAAAATACTGCCGACAACCGGGGCGCCGGCGCCCCCCAAATGTTAGCGCCCCGGTCGCCTAATGGGTTGCGCCGGCCGTGGGGAGGGGCCAGAGGCTGGGGGAGGAGCCTGTGTCCTGTGCAGGCCTGGGGCTGGCTGAGCAGGTAACTAGGCAACCGGCTTAGGGATTGTTGTCAACTGCGATTAGTGCCTGGGATAATTACCCCACTGGGGCTGGGAGGAAGCAAACAGTGGGTGGGGGGGGAGGGGCATCGCCCCCCAGCTCTGCCAGTGCCCCTTACTCCCAACCCACAGCCCCCTGCTAGCCCAGCTCTGCCGGTGCCCCTCACACCCGACCCGTAGCCCCCTGCTAGCCCAGCTATGGACACCCCCAGCTCTCCCAGTGCCCCTCACACCCGACCCGCAGCCCCCTGCTACTCCAGCCATGGACGCCCCCAGCTCTGCCAGTGCCCCTCACACCCGACCCGCAGCCCCCTGCTAGCCCAGCTATGGACACCCCCAGCTCTCCCAGTGTCCCTCACACCCGACCCGCAGCCCCCTGCTACTCCAGCCATGGCCGCCCCCAGCTCTGCCAGTGCCCCTCACACCCGCCCCGCAGCCCCCTGCTACTCCAGCCATGGACGCCCCCAGCTCTGCCAGTGCCCCTCACTCCCAACCCACAGCCCCCTGCTAGCCCAGCCATGGATACCCCCAGCTCTGCCAGTGCGCCTCACACCCGACCCGCAGCCCCCTGCTACTCCAGCCATGGACACCCCCAGCTCTGCCAGTGCCCCTCACTCCCAACCCACAGCCCCCTGCTAGCCCAGCCCTGGGCCCCCCCCCAGCTCTGCCGGTGCCCCTCACACCCGACCCATAGCCCCTGCTACTCCAGCCATGGACTTGCCCCAGCTCTGCCTGTGCTCCTCACTCCCGACCTGCAGCCCTATCATTTGCTACCAGCCCGAAACCGAAACCCTGGTTCTCAGGATTTATTCAGTGCAATAAAAGATTCATGAGCCACAATTGCTTCTGTCCCAGTTTATCAGGGACTCCACCCAGCCCCCGCTCCCCTCGCCCCCTCCCCTCCGCCCAGTTCCCTCAGCTCCCCCCGCTCCCCTCGGCCCCTCTCCCTCAGCACCCCCCAACCCCCTGCTCCCCTCGGCACCCCCTGCCCAGTGCCCTCAGCTTCCCCCAGCCCCCCACTCCCCTCATCACTCCCCGCCCAGCGCCCTCAGCTCCCCCCAGCCCCCTGCTCCCCTCAGCTGTGGGGAGGCTGTGGGAGTGTGTGTGGTGTGTACAGTGTGTGTTTGTGTGACTCCAGATTAACCCCTGGGAGCTGAGCTCAGAGCCCGGCCCTGCCACCCTGGCAGTCAGGGGTGACTCCGGATTGACCCCTGGAGCTGAGTTCAGAGCCTGGCCCTACCCCCATTGCAGTCAGGAGTGACTCCGGATTGACTACTAGAGGGGCCAGCTGAGCTCAAAGCCTGGCCAATGTGCCCTGCGTTCCAGGCTGGGCCCCACCCAGCTGTGCTGTGGTATCAATAATAAATGCTGGGGCCGACCCGCTGCAGGCCATGCCCATCTGGGTTCTGGGATTTCCTGTGCAGTGCAGTGTCCGGCCTTTCTTCTCTGGCCCTGGACCCGGCCCGGTGGCATTAACTGCTTCACTGCCCAGCCCCTCAGCACCCTGCCCCGGAGCCACCGCGGCACAGAGCCCAGCCAGACTCAGCATGGGCTGCTCCTCCCTGGCCAGCTGCGTCCAGCTCGGCGGGCAGCCAGCACCATCCCAGCAGTCGCCACAGTTCAGCACGTCGCCCCTTGCTGCACCAGCCCGGCTCGTCCCTGCACTAGGTGGGGCCCCTGCTGAGATCCTGGGGGGTTATATTTCCTCCAGGACCGGGACACCCCCAGCTCTGCCAGTGCCCCTCACACCCGACCCACAGCCCCCTGCTACTCCAGCCATGGACACCCCCAGCTCTGCCAGTGCCCGAGTTGTGTGCCACCCTGCTGAACCCAGTGGGGTTTCAGTCGCCTGCTGCTTCCCACCCCAATCCCCAGCTCCCCTGCCTGGCTCCACCCAGCTCCCCTGCCTGGCTCTCCCTGGCTCCCCTGCCTGGCTCCTCCACAGCTCCCCTGCTTGGCTCCCCCCCTCAGCTCCTCCACCTAGCTCCCGCCCCTGGCTCCCCCTGGCTCTTCTGCCTGGCTCCTCCACAGCTCCCCTGCCTGGTTCCCCCCCATAGCTCCTCCACCTAGCTCCCCTGCCTGGCTCCCCGCTGGCTCCCCTGCCTGGCTCTCTCCCGGATCCCCGGCTCCTCCTCGGTTCCCCTGCTGGGCTCCCCCCCCCCCCCCCCCCCCCCCCCCCCCCCCCCCCCCCCCCCCCCAGCTCCCATGCCTGGCCCCCCCCCCCCCGGCCCCGCCCCCCCCCCCCCCAGCTCCCATGCCTGGCTCCCCCTGGCTTCCCAGAGCTGGCTGCTCTGAAGTGCTGGGGGCCCCATGTCCGCAGCCCAGCGGGTCACCTGCTCGGCTGGGGCCCACGCCCTCAGCAGCAAAGGACACACACCTCTGCTGCCTGGCTAAATAGCCCTAGATCTGCCCGTGACTCATCCACAGGCCTGGGGCGCACACTGGGCTGGGCTGCACAGGTGAAGGCCCCATTGCCATGGTAATTGGTAACAATGAACCAGCAACCTCTCCAGTTGTGCGCTGCAATACAGGGTGTGGGGCAGGACTCCTGGGTTCTGGAAGAGCTTTTTGTGAGATTTTTCTGACATTTAGTGGTTAGAGGGAGGAGTGGGGCGGCAGGAGGCCTGGGTTCTGCTATGGATTTTCTGTGCTTCACTTTCCCCCGCTGTGAAATGGGGGTGAGTGCCCCTTGCAGGCGGTCTCCGTGGTTTGCAGAGGAGCTCTGATTAGAGCTAGCTGAACATTTCCCCCTTTGGTGTGAGAATCCACAGCAGCCACTGGGTGTAACCTGCCCCCACGCTGGGCTCCCGTAACCAGAGGTCGGCTCCAGCCCCAAAGCAATAGTCTCACCACCCTTCCCTGGACGTTGTGCTCATTCGCGCTGGTGGTGCTGCATGTTCCCCTCTGAGGAACCTGCCCATCACCCGTGGACTCCTGCCCAGCTCTTGGCCTCGGCTATGTCCTGTGGCAGCGGGTTCCACAGGCTCATTGCGCCTAGCGGGAAAAGCTTGGGAACCCCCCACCTCACAGTCATTGAGCCCCCCCTGGTTATGACGTGGCAACACGTTGGGCTGATGCAGCCAGCTCTGGGCAGCGACCCTCACAGCCACCCCCCATCTAGGAGCCAGGCTCGCACGGGGGCCGGTTTGAGCTCAGACTAGTGTCTGGGCCATGTGTAAGTGTAGTGCAGGCGGGGGGGGTCCAGATACCCCAGGCCGATCCCGCCCCCCTCCCCCCCCAGGGATATTTTACCCGCGTTGCTCACTTTGCACCCAGCCCCAAAGGAGGCCATGTGGTGAGATATGCAGGGGTCGGGGAAGCCATTTCGGGGGGGCTGGCGGAGCAGATGGGGAGGAGGCCAGGTCGTTTCTAAGAGGGGTGTTTGTGTTTCCAGCTTTCAGGGCTGGTTGGCGGGTGCCACGGTGTCGAGCAACTGCCCTACACACGGATCCAGCCCCAGGCTGGGAGGGAGAACAGACCGGCACCACCCACCACACGCCTGCTGCAAGGTATGGGGGGACTGCACAGGTCCACCCCAGGGAGGACTGGCTCGTGGCTGTCCCTGCTGCTCCCTGCTGGGCGGGATGAGTCCTGGGGTGTGCGTGTCTGTCTGTCCCTGCTGCCCCCTGCTGGACGAGATGAGTGTTGCTGCTGGTGTGTGTGTGTGTGCGCGCGCGCAGAAAGTGACGCTGCTGCCTGCCCTCTGCTGGCATGAGTTGTCTGTGTAAGTTCCTGCTGCCCCCTGCTGGACGAGATGAGTTGTGTGTGTGTGTGTGTGTGTGTGTGTGTGTGTGATGACCCCTGCTGAAGGCAATGAGATTTACTCAGCATGTGTTTGTCCCTCCTGTATGAGTCCTGCTGTGTTTGTGTGTGTGTCCCTCCCAGCTGCCCCAGTGGGAGGGAACGAGCCCTGCACTTTGTGTGTTTGTGTAAGTCACCCTCAGCGGCCCCTGTGGGCATTGCTGTCTCTGTTCGTGCTGGGACAGGGCATATCACACATTACCACTGCCACAGGCATTTGGGGTACTCTAGCAAGTACCCCACAACCACTAGACCGTACTCCCCTCCAAAGAGCCAGAGCTAGAATCCAGGAGTCCTGGCTCTAAGACATCCCGTGTCTCACCCACTAGATCCAATTCACAAACCGACAGGAGGGGCACCGATTAGATATGGTAGGCTCAGGGTCAGGGGCAGCTCTTCCCCTGTAATGGGCACAAAGGGGGTGGGGGGCAGCAGTGGGGGCAGCTATTCCTATGCAATGGTGTCACAGACTCACTGGTTGTGCCCACTCTTGGCCCCGTGCAGTCCCTGTGGGGAACCCCCTTCAGTATGACAGCCCTTCTCGGGGGTCCACTCTCGAAGGGAACTGCACCTCTCTGAGCCTTAGCACGCCTGTTTCTCACTGTGGGCCCCCTCAGGGAGTCCACTCGCTCTGGACTTCTGGGGCCTCCACTCCCAGAGTGAATAATGCAACCCTGTTCTCTAGACCGAATGACTCTCAGCCAGCGTAAAACAGGAGGGTTTATTGAGCGTCTGAATTGAGCATAGGAAACTCTCAAGGCCCTCAGGCCTGGCCTCCCTCAGCACAGCACATCCAAGTCTCCCCTGCATCCAGGTGGGTTCTGCCTGCTCTCTCTCTCTCTCCAGTCCTGAGCCCCCTTGCTTTCCAGCTGGGCATCTGATATCACCTCCCCCAAGCCCCGCCTCTGTCCATTGTCTTCTATCCAGGTAAACAGGGTCACCTGGGCCTCTTCTCCTCTCTGCAGTCCTCTGTCCCCCTCTGGCTGGAACCCACTGGTCAGGTCACCGAGGTCCTCTCTTCACAGCCCATTGTCCTCCCACTGGCCAGAACCATCTGTGACTCCTGAGCTGGGCCTCTCGGTCACCAGGTCACCAGTCGCTGGGGTATCCATTCTCCAGGCCATTGGCTGGGGTCCCAAGTTCTGTCGCAGGTCCTCTGTAACAACAAACTCCCTCTCCCATCACCTTGTTAAACCAGTAACACCTAGGGAAACTGAGTCCCACCCCCTCTGCATGCAAACCATTGGAAAAAACAAGGAACTCCCCCTGCCCCCCCAGTTCATCACAAATGGCCACATGGGGGCACTGGGGACTAGGAATATGTAGATATTCACAGGATCTTCCGGTGCTTATTCTCTAACTCTGCCATTATGCCCAGAATCTTTAACCTTTCCCTCTGTGGTGCTTACTGCGTCATTCAGAACTTTTTAAAGCCCTGGGAGTGAGGTCTAGTGGTTGGGGCAGGGGGGCTGGGAGCCAGGACTCCTAGTCCTATCTAGCTGTGGTCTTTCAGAAAGGCTCCAGAGGTAATCCTGGCAATTACAGGCCAGTGAGCCTAACCTCAGTACCAGGCAAATTGTTTGAAACTATAGTAAAGATCAGAATTGCCAGACACATAGATGAACATGACTTGTTGGGGAGGAGTCAACATGGCTTTTGTAAAGGGAAATCATGCCTCACTAATCTACTAGAATTCTTTGAGGGGGTCAAGAAGCATATGGCCAAGGGTGACCCAGTGGATACAGTGTATATGACAGGGAACTGTAAAATCATGACGGGTGTGGAGAAAGTAAATAAGGAAGTGTTATTTACCCCGTCACATAACACAAAAGCTAGTGTCACCTGATGGAATGAATAGGCAGCAGGTTTAAAACAAACAAAAGGAAGTATTTCTTCACACAATGTACAGTCAACCTGTGGAACTCTTTGCCAGAGGATGTTGTGAAGGCCAAGACTATAACAAGGTTCAAAAAAGAACTAGATAAGTTCATGGAGGATAGGTCCATAGAATCATAGAATATCAGGGTTGGAAGGGACCTCAGGAGGTCATCTAGTCCAACCCCCTGCTCAAAGCAGGACCTAATCCCAACTAAATCATCCCAGCCAGGGCTTTGTCAAGCCTGACCTTAAAAACCTCTAAGGAAGGAGATTCCACCACCTCCCTAGGTAACCCATTCCAGTGCTTCACCACCCTCCTAGTGAAAAAGTTTTTCCTAATATCCAATCTAAACCTCCCCCACTGCAACTTGAGACCATTACTCCTTGTTCTGTCATCTGGTACCACTGAGAACAGTCTAGATCCATCCTCTTTGGAACCCCCTTTCAGGTAGTTGAAAGCAGCTATCAAATCCCCCCTCATTCTTCTCTTCTGCAGACTAAACAATCCCAGTTCCCTCAGCCTCTCCTCATAACTCATGTGCTCCAGCCCCCTAATCATTTTTGTTGCCCTCCGCTGGACTCTTTCCAATTTTTCCACATCCTTCTTGTAGTGTGGGGCCCAAAACTGGACACAGTACTCCAGGTGAGGCCTCACCAATGTCGAATAGAGGGGAACGATCACGTCCCTCGATCTGCTGGCAATGCCCCTACTTATACAGCCCAAAATGCCGTTAGCCTTCTTGGCAACAAGGGCACACTGTTGACTCATATCCAGCTTCTCGTCCACCGTAACCCCTAGGTCCTTTTCTGCAGAACTGCTGCCTAGCCACTCGGTCCCTAGTCTGTAACAGTGCATGGGATTCTTCCGTCCTAAGTGCAGGACTCTGCACTTGTCCTTGTTGAACCTCATCAGGTTTCTTTTGGCCCAATCCTCTAATTTGTCTAGGTCCCTCTGTATCCTATCCCTACCCTCCAGCGTATCTACCACTCCTCCCAGTTTAGTGTCATCTGCAAATTTGCTGAGAGTGCAGTCCACGCCATCCTCCAGATCATTAATGAAGATATTGAACAAAACCGGCCCCAGGACCGACCCTTGGGGCACTCCGCTTGAAACTGGCTGCCAACTAGACATGGAGCCGTTGATCACTACCTGTTGAGCCCGACGATCTAGCCAGCTTTCTATCCAGCTTATAGTCCATTCATCCAGCCCATACTTCTTTAACTTGCCAGCAAGAATACTGTGGGAGACTGTATCAAAAGCTTTGCTAAAGTCAAGGAATAACACATCCATCAATGGCTATTAGCCAGGATGGGCAGGGATGGTGTCCCTAGCCTCTGTTTGCCAGAAGCTGGGAATGGGCAACAGGGGATGGATCACTTGATGATTACCTGTTCTGTTCATTCCCTCTGGGGCATATGGCATTGGCCACTGTCAGAAGACAGGATAATGGGCTAGATGGACCATTAGTCTGATCCAATCTGGCCGTTCTCATGTTCTTACCGCAGGCTCTGGAAGGAGTGTGATCTAGTGGGTTAGAGCAGGGGAGCTGGGAGCCAGGACTACTGGGTTCTCTGCTGGCTCTGGAAGAGCAGTGAGGTCTAGTGGGTTAGAGCAGGAGTAAGGTCTTTGGGAGCCAGGACTCCTGGGTTCTTGCCTTGTCGTAACTCTGTGGCAGTTGGCCCTCTGTGTAATCATGTGAGGGACAGGTTGTATGCCCCTCCCCTATCCCCATTCTCATTGCCTCTTCCCTCCACCCCTGCAGATGCTGCTCCTGCTGCTGAGCATAGTGCTAATTCCAGATCCTGGCTCTGGGGCGCTGGGACTCAACAGCACGACAGGTACATGGGACCCACTCCCCCTCCAGCCTCGCATGCTGGGCCAGACCCACCAGGCTTCTCCACTCACCCCACCCCCAAAAGCCCCATAATCTACGCCAGGACCCCCCATGCCAGCGGTGCTCAGTCCCCAAGGAGCCCCCCCCCCGACTCCCACATATACCCCTGCATGTACCCCCGTGCGCACGCAGACACACTCAGCTCTGCACTCCTCTCCTCTGTGTACGCACGTGCACGTGCTCACACACACTTGGGGATGCACACGTACACAAGCATGGGGAACCCAACAAAAGTACACACGCGCGAGGACGCCTCCCCCTGCACACACACTTGCTCTTCCCCCACCCACCCCGCTCCTGTCCCCCCAGCTCAGCCGGAGGCCCCCCCACCTGACGGTGCCCCGCTCTGCGCCCCCCAGGCTGTGAGATCATCCACCCGCCGCGGGACGGGGGGATCCGGTACCGGGGCCTCACCCCGGACCAGGTGCAGACAGTGCACTTCCTGCCCTTCGACTATGAGATCGAGTATGTGTGCCGGCCCGACCGCGAGATCGTGGGGCCCAAGGTGCGCAAGTGTCTGCCCAACGGGACCTGGACTGAGATGGGCCATGCCAGCCGCTGCCGTGAGTCACCCCCGGCCCCCACGCCCACCCTGGGGACGGGACACAGGGCCTTTCCACCCTCAGGGGCACCAGCTCCGATCTAACCCCAGGGCGGGGGCATTGGCTGGCTCAGAGGGGGTGGGGAATGGGGCATGGGGCCTTTCTCCTCTAGGGGGCGCTGGCTTCCATTCAGCCCCAGGCTGGGGAACTGGCTGCCTCAGGGGGGCAGGGAATGGAGCATGGGGCCTTTCCCCTCTAGGGGGCGCCAGTTCCCATCTGGCCCCAGGGCAGGGACTGGCTGGCTCAGGGGGGCGGGAAATGGGGCAAGGGGCCTTTCCCTTCTAGGGGGCGCTGGCTCCCATCCGGCCTCAGGGCGGGGACTGCCTGGCTCAGGGGGTGGTGAATGGGGCCTGGGGTCTTTCCTCTCTAGGGAGTGCTGGCTCCAACCCAGGCCGAGGGTGGGGTGTCTCAGGGGTGGGGCTCTGGCTCTGACTGTGCCCCTCCGCGGCAGTGCGGACCTGTCCCAAGATACACCTGAGCTTGGAGAACGGGCAGGTGGTGCCGCGCGGCATGGAGCGGGTGCCTGTGGAGGGCACCTGGGTGGAATATCACTGCAACCCTGGCTTCCGCCTGGTGGGTAGCGCCCGCAGCAACTGCACCAAGCTGGGGCGCTGGAGCTTCCCCAAACCTATCTGCGAACGTGAGTCAGGGCACGGGGGGAGGTGAGCAGAGGGGGCCCCTTAGGGGCATGTCTGGGGTGAGTGGGGCAGGGTCCGTGGCTGGGGAGAGGGCAAGGTCCGTCTGTGTGGGTCTCTGGGGTGAGGGGTGTGTGGGGCAGGGTCCCAGGGGTGGGCCAGGGTCTGTGTGTGGGGGTCTTCGGGGTGAGGGGTGTGTGGGGTAGGGTCCGTGGGGTGGGGCAGGGTCTGTGTGTGTGGGTCTGTGGGGAGAGGGGTGTGTGGGGCAGGCAGGCCCTCTCAGAGGTCCAGGCCACTTCCAGCTTTTGAGGCCGCTAGCCATAATAAAAATAAAAAATGACGACACATGAAAACAAAATAAGGCACCAAAAAAAGCGTGAGACATAATTTGAATATTTTTGTATTTAACAAATGCTTTTCTAGCCTTTTTCTGTGCAAATGCACTAATTATTGAGGAAAAATCTAGCTTTCGTGCAATGTCACAGTTGATATTAAGCATGGCGAGCCCATTCAAATACTCTTGTCCCATAGTTGAACGGTGATAGTTCTTTACCTCTTCAACACGTTGAAGGTGCGTTCACCTGAAGCCACTGATGCAGGTAAACTGACAAAAATACACAATACAATTGTGATATTAGGAAACACCCCAGAACATCCAAGGGATAGCTCAGTGGTTTGAGCATTGGCCTACTAAACCCAGGGTTATGAGTTCAAGCCTTGAGGGGGCCATTTAGGGATCTGGGGCAAAGATTTGTTGGGGGATTGGTCCTGCTTTGAGCAGGGGGTTAGACTAGATGACCTCCTGAGGTCCCTTCTAACCCTGATATTCTATGATTTCTTGAAGCAATTCCTTTGGCTTGCAAACCAATTTAAAGTTCATGGAATATATTTGTTTGAGGAAGATGACCTCATCACTAAGATCTTTTGAGATTTCTTTGTTGTACTGTTGCTGAAATTGTTCAGCTGCAGAAAGTAGATCTTCATTACTCAGTCTGTTGAACTGCCAAAGAAACCCAAAAAGGGTACAAATTAGTCTCAGTGACTCAAATCGATATGTAAGACCTGATTGAATAGAGTCAATGATGACAAGGAAGACATTGACCCTATAATGCTGCTTGGCATCGGATTCAGTAGGTAAATTGCAATTCGTGGAGAACTCAGATGAAATGCCAATATTCTGTGCTACTAATCTGGATTCAGTCAGGATCACATCCTATTGTTCACAAATCTGTTTAATGTCATTGATAAGACTTTCAGTGTTATCCCTCTCAACATCAAGTGTAGCATTGTGTGCTTCAATTACCAGATGAGTTTGGTGGATCATTGTAAGTAGCTTCATCCACAAAGATGACATCAGAATGCATTCAAATTTGGACATGTGCTTCTGAATAGACTGAAGTTCAGTTCAAGCCTGTGCAGTGATATTGAGAGATTCAAGCTCATTTAAAGCTTTTCTCACTGAATTCAAATGCTGCACAACTGGTTGAACACCATCAATCCGTGCAGACCATCTAGTTTTGGACATCCCATGCAGTGAAACAGGAAGATATTGCTTCAGAATTTCCCACCTTTGTGGACTGCTACTGAAGAGACTGTACATTTGCTGAACAGTTCCAAAGTAAATAATTTCCTCCTTGCATGATTCAGCACAGTCAACACCTAGAAGGTTTAGTGTGTGGTTTCCACAGCAGGAGAAGATTTTGAGCTGTCTACAATCTTAACATATCGAATAACCATAGTAGTATGTTCCTTGTGAGAACAATCTGGAGTGGCATCAACAATGATTGAAAAATACTTGGCATTTCGAATCTCATCAAGAATTGTTTGTATGAATTGACCCACATAGCTCAATACACTTGTTTTGTATGCGTGTGGAGAGATAATTGACTTGCATGTGCTTTTGACTCTCTTGAGATTCTCGAACACGTTTAACATGCTCTGGTCATATTTGCTGAGGAGCTCTACTATGCTTAGAAAGTTTGCATTTACACGATCACCAATACGTGGTTGACTGGAAGCAAAGAAAGCCAATCCCTGCTCAGAAAGAAAAAGTATGACATTCAGGATGTGCTCAAGAAGTTTTTTCCAGTTATTAGTTTATGTAGAGAGTTCAGTCAAGAGTAAATTCTCAACTGAACTTTCAGCTGATGCTGCCCTACTTGCTGATTTCCATGCAACATAGTTTTCTTTGTGTGATGTTGAACTCATGTGATGGTATTCGGTCACAGAATTATAGAATCATAGAATATCAGGGTTGGAAGGGACCTCAGTAGGTCATCTTGTCCAACCCCCTGCTCAAAGCAGGACCAATCCTCAACTAAATCATCCCAGCCAGGGCTTTGTCAAGCCTGACCTTAAAAACCTCTAAGGAAGGCGATTCCACCACCTCCTTAGGTAACCCATTCCAGTGCTTCACCACCCTCCTAGTGAAGAAGTTTTTCCTAATATCCAACCTAAACTTCCTCCACTGCAACTTGAGACCATTGCTCGTTGTTCTGTCATCTGCTACCACTGAGAACAGACTAGACCCATCCTCTTTGGAACCCCCTTTCAGGTAGTTGAAAGCAGCTATCAAATCCCCCCCCATTCTACTCTTCTGCAGACTAGATAATCCCAGGTCCCTCAGCCTCTCCTCATAAGTCATGTACTCCAGCCCCCTAATCATTTTTGTTGCCCTCCGCTGGACTCTTTCCAATTTTTCCACATCCTTCTTGTAGTGTGGGGCGCAAAACTGGACACAGTACTCCAGATGAGGCCTCACCAGTGCTGAATAGAGAGGAATGATCACGTCTCTCGATCTGCTGGCAATGCTCCTACTTATACAGCCCAAAATGCCGTTAGCCTTCTTGGCAACAAGGGCACACTGTTGACTCATATCCAGCTTCTCATCCACTGTAACCCCTAGGTCCTTTTCTGCAGAACTGCTGCCTAGCCACTCTGCCCCTAGTCTATAGCAGTGCATGGGATTCTTCTATCCTAAGTGCAGGACTCTGCACTTATTCTTGTTGAACCTCATCAGATTTCTTTGGGCCCAATCCTCTAATTTGTCTAGGTCCCTCTGTATTAGGGTGACCAGACAGCAAGTGTGAAAAATTGGGACAGGGGGTGGGGGGGTAATAGGAGCCTATATAAGAAAAAGACCCAAAAATCGGGACTGTCCCTATAAAATCGGGACATCTGGTCACCCTATTCTGTATCCTATCCCTATCCTCCAGCTTATCTATCGCTCCTCCCAGTTTAGTGTCATCTGCAAACTTGCTGAGGGTGCAATCCACGCCATCCTCCAGATCATTGATGAAGATATTGAATAAAACGGGCCCCAGGACCGACCCTTGGGGCACTCTGCTTGATACCGGCTGCCAACTAGACATGGAGCCATTGATCACTAACCGTTGAGCCCGACGATCTAGCCAGCTTTCTATCCAGCTTATAGTCCATTTATCCAGCCCATACTTCTTTAACTTGCTGGCAAGAATACTGTGGGAGACCGTATCAAAAGCTTTGCTAAAGTCAAGGAATAACACGTCCACTGCTTTCCCCTCATCCACAGAGCCAGTTATCTCGTCATAGAAGGCAATTAGGTTAGTCAGGCATGACTTGCCCTTGGTGAATCCATGCTGACTGTTCCTGATCACTTTCCTCTCCTCTAAGTGCTTCAGAATTGATTCCTTGAGGACCTGCTCCATGATTTTTCCAGGGACTGAGGTGAGGCTGACTGGCCTTTCAACTTCCTCCAACCTCTGTTGATGCTCCATCCTGATTGATCAGAGAGAACTGATGCATTTGCAGCATTTTTGTTCAAAATGAACCAGGGTGCACAATACAGAGATTGTTTTTCCGTACTCCAGCATAACCAGTCTCTTGTGCAGGTCTCACCATTTGGAAGAGTTTTTGAATGTCAGCAGATAAGTAGGGAAAGCAAGCTTATCAGCATCTCATGGAATGTTACTTGGGATTTCAAAACAACTAATTTGAAGAAAAGACTGCATTTGGGCAGCATTGCTCTTGTCAATAATTCCAATGTCAGTCACAGTCAAACCTGTAGTACTCATGAATTGCTCTTGCTGCGTAAGATCTACATCTTCCTGTTGCTGTTGAGTTTCTTGATCGTACACAGGATCTTCTGCTGGATCTGTTACTGTTGGCACACCTCCTTCTTGACTACTGTCCTCATGTTCAGGTATTGGCATTGAAATATCACCTGTTGCAGTTGTGGAGTTTTCATTTTCTGTAGCATTGTTTGTTGGTTAAGGTGTGTTTTCCAGTGGTTTGAGAAATGAAGTTATTTGCTTTGAGCTCTTAGCTGCTGCTTCACTCAGTTGTTTTCGCCGTCTCTTGCTTGTACCACTTTCAAATCTCCTCTTCATAGTGATCTATCTGATCAATATGTAGCCTATCCACACTTGAAATATTCTGCTGTAAGTAAGTAGCTTATCTACACTTGAAATCTTTTACTGTAAACATGTACACAAGTGCTGAATGGTACACAAATGCTGAAAAGACTTAAAACGAATGAATACTAATGAAGAACACAAAATGAAACAGTCAGACAGGTTATTATCCTTATCACTGAATCAAACCTCAAGCACGCAAGGTATAATATAACAGGCTGAGCTGAAGACAAAGGGATGACATATAAATAGTAAACACAGACACGGATACAGACAGAGGGATAATGTCCAAAAATTTCAAACGTGTGCCCTCACGAAACTCACTGTTCAAGTTTGTCCTCAAAAATGTTCACCTTGAATCTGGGCCTATAGACTACGAAAGCCTATGATGATGGCCAAGCTACCGAGCTAGGGCTCAACCAACCAACCAGTCACCTCTTTTAGCTACTATATGAGGAATTCTCACACATAAATAATTTCTTAGTCAACTAGACGTAAAACTATAAAGACACTAAAATGTAACAATTCTCTACCTTTTTAACACACACTTGATCCAGCACCAGCCACTAGTAGTGGTTTGTTTATATAATCAGCTGATCTGAGAGGACACGTTCATCACGGTCTAATCTTGTGCCATCAGGACCGATATATTTTTATTAATATTTATTGAACATTTTAAACTCTTTAATATGATAAAATCTATATCAATTAACAAAAAAAGTATGTCTTTTACCAAATCACATCTCTTATTTGCTTAAATTTGCAGCTCTAAGCTGAGAGTGTGTGTCACATTTTGGTCCGATAGGGATGTGCATAAAAATAAGTTGCGAAAGTTATCAAATGTCAAAAAATTAACAAGTGTCTACATTTGAGACCCCCTTTGACCTTGAGGCCCAGGCCAAATGGCCCTCCTGGGCCCACCTCCGATTGGCCCTGGGGGCAGGGTCTTTGGGGTGGGTCAGAGGCCATGTGTGTGGGTCTGTGGGGACAGAGGTGCATGAGGCAGGGTCAATGGAGTGGGCCAGGGTCTGTGTACAGGGGGTCTCTGGGATAGAGGGTATGTGGGGCAGGGTCCATGGGGTGGGCCAGGGTCTGTGTGTGGGGGTCTCTGGGGAGACCTGTGTGTGGAGCAGGGTCCCTGGGGTGGTCCAGGGTCCATGTGTGGGGGTCTCTGAGGTGAGGGTGTGTGGGGCAGGGTCCGTGGGGTGGGCCAGGGTCCGTGTGTGGGGGTCTCTGGGATGAAGGATGTGTGGGGCAGGGTCTGTGGAGTGGGCCAGAATCTGTGTGTGGGTTCTCTGGGATGAAGGGTGTGTGGGGCAGGGTCCATGGGGTGGGGAAGGGTCCGTGTGTGTGTGTCTCTGGTGTGAGGGATGTGTGGGGCAGGGTCTGTGGGGTGGGCCAGGGTCTCTGTGTGTGTGTCTCTGGGGAGAGCTGTGTGTGGGGCAGGGTCATTGTGTGGGGGTCTGTGGGGAGAGGGGTATGTGAGGCAGGGTCTGTGTGTGTGTGTCTCTGGGGAATGGGGTGTGAGGGGCAGGGTCTGTGGGGTGTACCAGGGTCTGTGTGTGTGTGTCTGTGTGGACAGGGGTGCATGGGGCAGGGTCCATGGGGTGGGCCAGGGTCTGTGTGTGTGTGTCTTTGGAATGAGGGTGTGTGGGGCAGGGTCCTTGGGGTGGGCCAAGATCTGTGTGTGGGGAATTCTGGGGTGTGGGGTGTGTGGGGCAGGGTCTGTGGGGTGGGCCAGGGTCCTGGTGTGGGGGTCTCTGGGGATAGCTGTGTGTGAGGCAGGGTACATGGGGTGGGCCAGGGTCCGTGTGTGTGGGGTCTCTGGTATGAGGGATGTGTGAGGCAGGGTCTGTGGAGTGTGCCAGAATCCGTGTGTGGGGTCTCTGGGATGAGGGGTGTGTGGGTCAGGGTCCATGAGGTGGGTCAGGGTCGGTGTGTGGGGGTCTCCGGGGAGAGGGGTGTGTGGGGCAGGGTCCATGTGTGACGGTCTCTGGGGTGAGGGGTGTGTGGGGCAGGATCCATGGGGTGGGCCAGGGTCAGTGTGTGTCAGTCTCTGGGGAGAGGGGTGTGTGAGGCAGGGTCAGTGTGGGGGTCTCTGGGGAGAGGAGTGTGTGGGGCAGGGTCTGCGGGGTGGGCCAGGGTCCATGTGTGGGGTTCTCTGGGGAGAGGGTGTGTGGGGCAGGGTCCGTGGGGTGGGTCAGAGTCCATGGGCGGTGTCTCTGGGGCAGGGCTATGGGAGGGGCTGGGTCCTCTGGGCCATCTCTGGGGTGAGGGCGGGTGCCTGGGGCATCTCCCCCCTCCCATCAGTCTCAGCCCCTCTCTCCTTCCCCCACAGTGCGACGCCCGATCTCCACAGGTGAGTGGCTCTCGGCAGGTCCCCTCTCTCCGTCTCCCCAGCCCCCCCGGGGCGGGTGCTGAGCTCTGCCCATTCTCAGCCGTGCCCTTCGGCCCCATGGGCAGCTCCCCTGCTGCCCATGCCAGGCGCCCTGGGGATTTGAGCCTGGCATGGGTCACTCCGGGGCATTTACCCTCCTTGGTTCCCCCAGCTAGCCACAGAACCAGGGGCTGGGCCCCCCACCAACTGGCTCCTCCTCCTGCACTCTCTCCCCTTACGTGCTCGTTGCGCGGGCACGGGGTGGAGTCCTGGGGCCACCCTGTAGCCAGTACCACGCTGCTGGGTTGGGGGAGGATGAGCCCCACGTTCCCTTCCCCCACCCTGTCCTAACGGCCCAGCCAGCCGATCCACCAGGGCGATGCTGAGCCTCGCCTGAAACCTGCAGCCAAATGCCTCTGTCCCAGAGTCTGGCAGCCAGCTCGAGGGCATCAGCCACCGGGCTGGGGCTCAGGACGCCTTGGTTCCATTTTCAGCCATGCTACAGGCCCCACATGAGAGAAAGTGACTTCCCCTGCCCATACTTCAGTTTCCCCATCTGTAAATGGGCTCTACAGGGCAGGGAATGACTCCAAGTGCATCGTGGAGCACAACAAGACCCTGATCTCGGTCACGTGTCTGGGAAGCGCCTGGCACGACAGGGCCCCAACCTCAGGATGTTCATTTGCCTTTTATCCGGGTCACTCCGAATGCCCCTTGGGGTGGGGGAGGTTCTCCTGCAGACCCTGCATGTCCTGACTTGCACCAGCCCTTTGGGGATGGGCAGTGAAGTCCAGGAACTGGGAGATAGAAACCATGGTGCCAATCTTTGCCAAGGGGCCTGGCTACAGCTAGCTTCAGCCCCATCTGTGTATGGCAGACGTCCACATATGGGGCAGGCTGGCGAGGGGCCTGGCACCTACCCCCCCCCCTACACACACACACAGATTGCTGCCTGGGTGAGGGCAGGTGGAGCTGGGCAAAGGCTGAATTCCTATCTATCTATCTATCTATCTATCTATCTATCTATCTATCTATCTATCTATCTATCTATCTATTCCCATATACCCCATCTCTCTCTTTCTCTATTTCCTTATTCATTTTCCAGCTATCCATGTATCTCTGTTATCTGCATCCTGTCGCCCACCTACATCCCTCCATCCCATCCCGTTATCCTTTCATCCATCCATCCACCCATCCCTCACTCTGTTTCTTGCTGTCTATTCATCTGTCAATTTATCTGTCCACCTGTTGGTCCATCCCCGTGTCTCTAGCCACCTGCTCATCCCTGCATCCATCTGGCCTTTCAGTCATCTCTTGACCCATCCATTTCCCTAGCTGTCCATCCCTCTACCTGTTCACCCATTCATTCTCCTGTCTCCATCCATCCATATTTCTTTATGCATCCCTCGCATCCATCTAGCCATTCTCTCCATCCATTTTTCTAGCATCCATCCAACCTCCCATCCATCTCGCTCTCTCCCCCCATCCATTTCTCTAGCTAGCTATTCCTCCCTCTGTCTAGCCACCCACCTGTCCTCTGGTCCAGCTGAGGCTGCAGGAAGGAGGGTGGGTGAAGCCTGGGTGGAGAGCGCCCCCTGCTGCTCCAAGCGGCCATGGCCCCTACGCCCCTGGGAGATGGGTAGAGCCCAGCACTCTGCCATGTGCATGCCCCCTGCTCCTCGCCTGCTCCGCAGGGGAGCTTCCCTCACCCATACCCGGGGAGCTCCTGCCATGTGTCTTTGGGGGACACCACACCCCAAGTTCTGCCCCCCGCCAAGCATCCCCCCGCTGGCGTCCATCCGAGCGCAGCCGTGGGTTGTTACCTGGGCTAAGAGTGGGAGGGGGGAGGGGGCTGCTCTTAGAGCATGTTGATCTGGGGGGGTGTCCTCACACTGTCCCGCCCCCCTCCATGTGGGGATCCCACAGGGTCTGTGACCCCACTGGGTGTGAATGCAGCCAAATGCCAGCGAATGGTGGGAGGGAACCTCTGCCCTGCCCCTCCACACAGCCCCCTTCCCCGCTCCTCCCCCACCAACCCCTCCCTGCCTCTCCCCCACCAACTGCTTCCTCCACTCCTCCCCCCACAACACTGCCTCCCCCACCAACCCCCCTGCCCCACTCCTACTCCGTTGCTTTTCACCACACCCCCATCCTACCATCCTTCACTCTCTCCCCTCCCTTCCCACCCCTGCATCTTTCCCCCTCCCAGCGCCTCCCCTCTCCATCCCTCTCCTCCCCACTCTCATCCTTCCTCCTCCCCTCCCCCTCCCATCCCTGCATCCCTCCATCCTTCCCTCCTTTCCCCCACTCCCCCTCACATCACTCCCCTTGCCCACTCTCATCCTTCCCCCTCCCTCCCTCCTCTCCCTCCCCTCTCCTCCTCCCCCTTCCCTCCATCCCTCTTTCCCTCCCCCTCCCATCCCTGTATCCTTCCATCCTTCCCTCCCCTCGCTCCTCCCCTGCCCACTCTCATCCTTCCCTCCCCTCCCTTCCCCCACTCCTCTCCCACATCCCTCCCCACTCTCTTCCTTCCCCCTCCCTCTCTCCATCCCCCTCCCCTCCATCCTTCCCTCCCCTGCTCCTCCCCCACATCCCTCCCCGGCCCACTCTCATCCTTCCCCCTCCCTCCTTTCCCTCCCCTCTCTCCATCCCTCTTCCCCTCCCCCTCCCATCCCTGTATCCTTCCATCCTTCCCTCCCCTCGCTCCTCTCCTTCTCACTCTCATCCTTCCCCCTCCATCCTTCCCCTTCCCTCCCTCAATCTTCTCCCTCCCCTTCCCCTCCCCCTCCCATCCCTGCATCCTTCGCCCTCCCATACCTGCATCCCTGAATCCTCTCCCTCCTCCCCTCCATACTTCCATCCTTCCCCCTCCCCTTCCCTCGCTACTCCCCCTCCCCTCCCCTTCCCTCCCCTCCATCTCTCCCTCCTCCCCCTTTGCTCTTCCCCCTCCCTCGATCCCTGCATCCCTCCATCTCTCCCCCTCCACTCCCAGCATCCCTCTCCTTCCCCTCCATCTCTCCCCCTCCACTCCCAGCATCCCTCCCCTTCCCCTCCATCTCTCCCCCTCCCCTCCCCTCCCCTCCCTGCATCCCTCCATCCTTCCCTCCCTCGCTCCTCCCACTCCCCTCCCCTCCCCTCCCTGCATCCCTCCCCCTCGCTCCTCCCGCTCCCTGCATCACCGCATCCCCCCGCCCCCCGCTCCCTCCCGGCCGGTCCCCCCGCCACCGCAGAGCCGCGCGCCATGGCCGGGCCCCGGGCCGCCGCCGCCGCCCACCCCCGCGCGCCCCAGCCCTGAGCGGCCCGGCCCGGCCCGGCCATGCGCCCCGCCGCGCTGCTGCCGCTGCTGCTGCTGACGGGCTGGCCGCTGGCCGCAGGCAGGCGGGCGGTGCACATCGGGGCGCTCTTCCCCATGAGCGGGGGCTGGCCGGGGGGCCAGGCTTGTCTGCCCGCCGTGCGCATGGCGCTGGAGGACGTGAACCGACGCCGGGACATCCTGCCGGACCACGAGCTGCGCCTCATCCACCACGACAGCAAGGTGCGGGGGGCGCCGGCGGGGGGCGCGGCTGGGCACAGAGCGCACCAGCGGGAGGCACGGGGCTGGGCGTGGGGGGCGCGGGGCTGTGCATGGGGGCACCGGTGGGGGGGCACAGGGCTAGGTATAGGGGGATCGGGGCTGGGCCATGGCGGGCGCACAGGGCTGGGTATGGGGGGCGCAGGACTGGGCACAGGAGGTGCAGGGCTGAGTATAGGGGGCATGGGGCTGGGGGGCACAGATGACATGGGCTGGGCATAGGGGGCACCAATAGCACAGGGGGCAAGGGGGCACCAACAGGGCTGGTCACAGAGCACCAAACGGGGGGCACCGACAGGGAGTGCAGGGCTAGTCACGGGGGGTAAGGGGGACACCAGTGGGGTTGGGCATGGGGCTGGGCACTGGGGGCACCGATAGGGGGCCCAGGGCTGAGCATGGGGGGCACCACCAGCACAGGGGGCTGGGATACAAGGGGGACACCAACAGGGGAGGTTCATGGGGGGCACCAACATCAAGGTGAGCTCAGGGACACTGGGCTGGGCACATGGGATATCGGGGGTACAGAACCGGACAGGGGGTACCAACAGCAAGGTGAGCAGGGCTCAGGTGGCACCATCCGGGGGGAGGTGGGCCTGGGGGGCACCAGGGGACGGGCAATGGGAGGAGGAGGCGGTATTCCAGAAGTGTGTGTGTGGGGGGGGGGGCTGCACTGAGGAGGCGAATGGCTGGAGAGGAGACACTGAAAGATGCATGCTCCCCTGTGCTGTGTCTCTTTCACACTCATCCTGCCCCTTGCACACTCGCCTTGCCCCCTCACGCTTCCCTTTGCCGTGTCTCTCACACGCTCATCCTGCCCCTCACACACTGCCCTGTGCCGCCCCTGGCACGTTCACCCTGCCCCTCCCATACTCCCTATTCTGCCCCTCACACACTCGTCCTGCCCCTCTCACACTCCCCTGTGCTGTCTCTCGCACACTCACCCTGCCCCTCACACTTCCCTGTGCAGTGTGTCTCACACAGTCAGGTCTGCCCTTTGCTGGCTCTGTTCCTTGTGTGTTCACACTCACTCCACTCCATGTACACCTGACCGGTTGCACGCTCACTGGCTTTTTGTGCACCCGGTGCTCAGCCCTTCTCTTGCACGCCCACTCCCTGGTTTCCTGGGGCACTCGGAGTCACTTTGCCTCTGGCACACTCATCCCTGCTTACTCCATCCCTCACACCCGCCTCCTCTCTTCCAGTGCCTTCTTCACTGAGCCCTCACTGCCTTTAGGAGAGGAGTGGGGTCTGGTGGGTTAGAGCAGCAGGGGCTGGGAGTCAGGATACCTGGGTTCTATCCCTGGTTCTGAGAGGAGAGAGGGGTTCAGTGATTAGAGAAGGGGGGCTGGGAGCCAGGACTCCTGGGTTCTATCCCTGACTCTGGGAGGGGAGTGGGGTCTGGTGGGTTAGAATGGGGAGGATGGGAGCCAGGACTCCCACTCTGCCCCCACCCCTCCCCTTGCCATGCTCCCTCCCACCACGAGAGCTGTCTAAAGTGTACCCAAGGAATTGGCTGGAGTGGGAAAGTCTGCAGAATATTCCTGTGGGAGGGGGGTGGTTGTTGCGATTCTCTGCTTGGAAAGGTGGGATCTTGGTAGGGTATGGGTGAGCCGCTTTCCTCTCCCCCATTTTTGCTCCCTGGGGGGCAAATTTTTCAATGAAATTTGGGAAAAAAATTCCCAAGAAACGAAAACTTCCCTTCTCAAAATGCACAGTATTGAGAGCGAGACCTGACTTCCCCCAACAGCTTTATTCTTTCTATCTATCTATCTATCTATCTAATCTACCTACCTACCTATCCCGACCTTCTTCTCTCTCTAATCTCTCTGCCTGTCCCCATGTCTCTGTATTTCCCCTGCCTTCATGTCCCCACCTCTCTGTGTCTCACCCCCCCCTTAGCTCCCCAACTGTCTCCCCCCAATCTCCTCTGCTCCCTGTGGCTGACAGGTTGCCATGGCAGCACAAGCTGCTTCTCCTGCTGATGGGGTTGTCATGGAAACTGATCTTCTCTCCCCCAGCTGCCATGCCCTGAATAATTCATGGGCCCCTCCTGGTGTCCAGCCAGGATAGGGAGGATGGGCTGTGACCTTCCAGAGAGGAGTTGGGGGAGGGGGGGAGCAGAGAGCCAGGACTCCTGGGATCAATCCCAGGCTCTGGGAGGGTCATGGGGTCTAGTGGTTAGAGCAGGGGGGCTTGGAGCCAGGACTCCTGGGTTCTATCCCCGGGGGGTAGGGAGTGGGCTCTAGTGGATTAGAGCAGGGGGGCTGGGAGCCAGGATTCCTTGGCTGTGGGAGGGAAATCGGGTCTAGCGAGGAGTCTGGGAGTCAGGACTCTTGGTATAGAGCTGGGTGGGTTGGGAGCCAGGACTCCTGGCTGTGGAGCGGCGTGGTGGAGTGTGGGGTTAGAGCTGGGGTGGGGCGTACCATGGGCATGATGGTGGGTCTGTGCCCTGCAGTGTGACCCAGGCCAAGCTACCAAATACCTGTATGAACTGCTCTACAATGACCCCATCAAGATCATCCTTATGCCCGGCTGCAGCAGTGTCTCCACCTTGGTGGCCGAGGCCGCCCGCATGTGGAACCTCATCGTGGTGAGAGTGGCCAGGGGGTTGGAGGGGGGAGGGGAGGTTGCGTGGTGGGGGAGGGTTGTAAGGATTCATATGTGTGAGTGTGGTGGTTGTGTGAGGGTTGGTGCATGTGTGGGGAAGTGTCACGGATCTCACATGGCTCCGGAACAGCCCCTGGGAAGACCTCTTCAGTGCGGCAGCCCCCTTAGGGTCATGCTCCCTCCCCGGGGTGAGCCCTTTGGCTTCAGTGCCTCCTGGGACTGAGCCTGGAGCACCCCCGCCATGAGCTCCCTGCAGCGAGTCCACCTGGATTGGCTCCCCAACAGAGGGAGACTCGTTCCCCGCAAAGGGAGCCATGCACCCCCGGTGTCCTTAAGCTGCAGTGCCTCCCCGCCAGCGTTGTGAATGCAGGAGGGTTTGTTAGACGTCTGGAACACAGCATGCCAAGTCCTTGGGTAGCACAGAGAACAGCACCGTCCATCTGGGTCAGTTCAGAGCCTAGAGCTCTCCACCGACCCCTTCTTCGGCCCTGTCCAGAAACTTCTCCCGCTTCCCGCAACCCCACCGGGCCTGTCCTCCATCCTTTGTCCTTGTTCCCGGGCAAACATTGTCCCCCGGCCCTTTGTTCTCCAGCTGGTCACACCTGGCTGGCTTCCTGTGGAGGGTCATCCATGGTCAGCAGTCGCTAGGTACCGAATGTCCGGGCAATTGTCTTCTGGGACTCTTCATGGCATGGGGCAGCCAGGTGTCAGTCATCCCTGGATCTCTGCAAAGAGTAAACAAATTTTTCCCCCACCTAGTCAACCGTGCAGCATATGGGGGAAACTGAGGCACACACTATTCATGCAAAACATGAAATATTCCCACTTGGTCACAGGAAGTCATGTCTTGGGACGTTGTGTGTGTTGGGGTGGGAGGTGTTGCAGCATGTATTGTATTTTGTGGGGGATAGGTGTCGGGGTATGATGTGGGTGTGTTGGGGTGGTGTTTGTGTGGGGGGCAGGGTGTCGGGGTATTGTGTGTGTTGGGGTGAGTGTGTTAGCGTGGGGGACTGGGTGTCAGGGTATTGTGTTGGACTGTTGGAGTGAGGGGCTGGGTGTTGGGGTATTGTTGGTGCATGGGTTGGGGGGTGTTGGGGGAGGGCTGGGCATTGGGGTGTTGTGGGGGAATGTGCTGGGGTGCCCGCCCTGAGCCAGCTCTCCTCCCCCAGCTGTCATATGGCTCCAGCTCCCCAGCGCTCTCCAATCGCCAGCGCTTCCCCACCTTCTTCCGCACCCACCCCTCGGCCACTCTGCACAACCCCACGCGCGTCCAGCTCTTCAAGAAGTGGGGCTGGACCAAGATCGCCACCATCCAGCAGACCACGGAGGTCTTCACCTCGGTACGGCTGCGGTGCCCTGGGCCCCTGACTCCCACAGAGCCCCGGGCCCCTGACCCCCACAGGGATCTGCCCCCCACATCCTCCCTGACCCCCATGGAGCCCCGGGCCCCTAATCCCACGGTGCCCTGGGTCCCCCCCCCCAGGAATCCTGGCCCCCACGCCCCACATCCTCTCTGACCCCTGTGGGGCCCAGGACCCCCGACCCCTGTAGCCACCCTGGGCCTCCAGTCCAGCACCTCCCAACTCCCACAGCGACCCAGACCCCAACAACACCGTGACCCACACAGCACCCCTGACCTTGCAGCCACCCCAGACTCCCCTGCCCTGTGCTTCTGACTCCTACAGCCACCCTGGATCCCACAGTGCCCCCTGCCCAGTGCCCCTCATCCTCCCCAGTCCCCTCCCGGTGCCCCGACTCCCTTCCGACCCCTGCTCCCTGTCTCCACCATGCCCCAGAGCTTCCTGCTCTCCCTCATATGGCCCTCCCGCTAGCTCTCCCTGACCCCCTCTGCTCTTTCTCTGCCCCCACCCCCAGACCCTGGATGACCTGGACCAGCGGGTGAAGGAGGCTGGCATCGAGATCACCTTCCGCCAGAGCTTCTTCTCCGACCCCTCTGCTCCTGTCCGCAGCCTCAAGGTGAGAGATCCCCGAGCTGGGGCTTGGGGGGATCTGAGGGAGGAGGGGCCTGGGGCTGAAGGAGGAGGGGCCTAGGGTTGGAGGGGGTACCCAAGGCTAAGATGGCGGGGGCCTGGGCGCCTGGAGCTGGGTGGGGGGAGCTCAGGGCATGGGGAGGATGGGCCGATGGCTGGCGAGTGCCCGGGGCTGGGCCGGGCATGTGGGGGGCACTCCCTGTCTCCCGTGGTGGGAAACCCTGCCCCACTCCATATGCTCCCCATCCCCGCTGTGCTCCCCACGCCCCCTCCCAGCTGTGCGCTCTGTCCATCTGCTGCTGGTTTGCCTTGGGACAACACAGCCCCCTAGACACACAATGGGGCTCCCCTGGGATCTGGGGATCAGGGAGGGGGGAAGGTGGTCAGGGATTCAGGGTGCCCCCAGGTTTGGCAGGACCCATGGGACACCCTCCATCTTCCCACAACCTCCTCCCATGGGGGGGATGGTGTCACAGCCTTGCACGGGGGTGGGGAATGCTCGGAGCCATGCAAAGATATGAAAACGTATGCAAATTGGCAATCGCCTGTGAAGTGGGGAGTGGAGTGGGCGGCAGTGGGTTGTTGTTGGGGTACATGGGGTTGGGGGCTGTGCTGGGGTGTCTGGAGGTAGAGCAGGGGGATAACCGTGTCTCCCCATGGTTCACATGGGTCGTGACAGTTCCCCCCCCCGCCCCCTCGGTGGCCATGTCCCCACAGCGCCAGGATGCTCGCATCATCGTGGGGCTCTTCTATGAGACCGAAGCGCGCAAGGTCTTCTGTGAGGTGAGACCTGGGGGTGGGGGCTTAGTGCTGGGGGGAAGCCAGGTGGAGGGGCCGGGCGCCATGCTAGGGGGGTTGGGCTGGACTCAGTACTGGAGGGCAGCCAGGGTGGAGGGGCTGGGCTCAGCACTGGGGGGGGGGCACCTGGTATGGGGGAGTCAGGCTCAGTGCTGGGGGGCAGCCATGGGGGGATGCCTCCAGATCTGGGGAGGAGCTGGGGGGCAGAGGAGCAAGGATGGCTACCTCCCATAGTCCCAGATACCAGTCCCCCAGAGGCCAGTGCCAGAATGGCTGGGCTGTGTATGATCCAAGCCAGGGGTCCCCCCTTCCCTGGGGAGACATTGCACCCACCCCACAGAGCCCTGCTGGGATGGGCTCCTGACTCAGCCTCGCCTCTCCTGCCCTATTGTGTGCCAGATAACTGCAGGGAGACACCCTCCATCCCCGCACACATCCACAACACACACATGCCCCGCAACGCGTACACGCCCCGCAACGCACGCACACCCCACGCCCTGCAGCGCAGATGCCCTGCCCCCCACAAGGCACATGCCTCACCCCCCACAAGGCACACACTCCACAACACACACACCGCACAACACACACAGACAGGAGATTGCTGAGCCTAGCCAGCCAGATCTGTCTCTGCTCTCTCTCTTGCTCCCCACCCAGCTCCCCAAACATCTCTGGGGCACCCTCTAGTGTCCAAATGGCTCTCTGGTGATGTGAGGCTGAGCCCCACGGCCTCCCACGACACCCCCAGTGCCACCCCCCAGCCCGAGATCTTGTCTGTGCCACTTCTGCTGTTGCAGCCTGTGGCCTGCACGTCTCTGCTGTACGGACCCAGGCCTGCTGTGCCGGGTGTCAGTGCCCATGTGTAATGGTGTCCTTTGCGGGTAGTTTGATACTGGGTCAGTCACAGTCGCGCAGCCCCTCACCTGGCCCAGTTGTACTGGTCTCCAAGTGCCCTGTCCCAGTGGAGGTGATTCCCTTCCCCATCTGGGAGTCTGGGAATAACCAGACTAGCCTCAGACCCTTGATCGCGGTGTAACTGTGTCCACCTAGTGGGCTGTACACTGTAGAGAGACAGCTGGACAGCATGTGTGTCTGTGTGAACAAGGCCTGAGGGTGTGGGGAGGGGCTGTGTGGAAAGTGACAGGTGGATCCAAAAATAGAGGTACAGAGCTTAGCTAGATTGGAGAGGTGCGGGGATGGATGGATGGAGATGGGGCGTATGGGGATGGATGGATGGATGGAGAGGGGGCGTATGGAGACGGATGGATGGATGGAGAGGGGGCGTATGGGGACGGATGGATGGATGGAGAGGGGGCATATGGGGATGAATGGATGGATGGAGAGGGGGTGTATGGGGACAGATGGATGGATGGACGGGGGCACATGGGGATAGATGGATGAAGAAGGGGTGCATGCGGACGGGTGGATGGATGGAGAGGGGGCGTATGGGGACGGATGGATGGATGGAGAGGGGGCATATGGGGATGAATGGATGGATGTAGAGGGGGTGTATGGGGACAGATGGATGGATGGACGGGGGCACATGGGGATAGATGGATGAAGAAGGGGTGCATGCGGACGGGTGGATGGATGGAGAAGGGGCGTATGGGGACGGATGGAGAGGGCGCGTATGGGGATGGATGGGGAGGGGACATATAGGGATGGATGACTGGATGGAGAGGGGGGCGTATGGGGATGGATGGATGGATGGAGAGGAGCGTATATGGATGGATGGATGGAGGAGAGGGGATGTATGGGTATGGATGGATGGATGGCGAGGGGGCGTATGGGGATGGATGGATGGATGGAGAGGGCAGCGTATGGGGATGGATGGATGGAGAGAAGGCATATGGGGATGGCTGGATGGAGAGGGGGCACATGGGAATGTATGGCTGGATGGAGAGGGGGCGCATGGGGACGGATGGATGGATGGAGAGGGGATGTAAGCGGATGGATGGGGAGGGGACGTGTGGGGATGGATGGCTGGATGGAGAGGGGGCATAAGGGGACGGATGGATGGAGAGGGGGTGCATGGGGATGGATGGATGGATGGAGAAGGGGCGCATGGAGATGGATGGATGGAGAAGGGATGCATGGGGATGGAGGGATGGATGGATTGATGGAGAGGGGGCGTAGGGGAACGGTTGGATGGATGGAGAGTGGGCGCATGGGGACGGAGGGATGGATGGATGGAGAGGGGGCGTATGGGGATGGATGGATGGATGGAGGGGGGCGTATGGGGACGGATGGATGAATGGAGAGGGGGCGTATGGGGATGGCTGGATGAAGAGGGGACGTATAGGGATGGATGGATGGATAGAGAGGGGGCGTATGGGGACAGATGGCTGGATGGAGAGGGGGCGCATGGGGACAAATGGCTGGATGGAAGGGGGGGCATGGGGAAGGATGGATGGATGGAGAGGGGGCGTAGGAGGACGGTTGGATGGATGGAGAGTGGGCCCATGGGGACGGAGGGATGGATGGATGGATGGAGAGGGGATGGATGGATGGATGGAGGGGGGGCGTATGGGGACAGATGGATGGATGGAGAGGGGGCGCATGGGGACAAATGGATGGATGGATGGAGAGGGGGCGCATGGGGACGGATGGATGGATGGAGGGGGGGCATGGGGAAGGATGGATGGATGGAGAGGGGGCGTAGGAGGACGGTTGGATGGATGGAGAGTGGGCCCATGGGGACGGAGGGATGGATGGATGGATGGAGAGGGGATGGATGGATGGATGGAGGGGGGGCGTATGGGGACAGATGGATGGATGGAGAGGGGGCGCATGGGGACAAATGGATGGATGGATGGAGAGGGGGCGCATGGGGACGGATGGATGGATGGAGGGGGGGCATGGGGAAGGATGGATGGATGGAAAGGGGGCGTAGGAGGACGGTTGGATGGATGGAGAGTGGGCGCATGGGGACGGAGGGATGGATGGATGGATGGAGAGGGGGCGTATGGGGATGGATGGATGGAGGGGGGGCGTATGGGGACAGATGGATGGATGGAGAGGGGACGCATGGGGACAAATGGCTGGATGGATGGAGAGGGGGCGCATGGGGATGGATGGATGGATGGAGGGGAAGTAGGGGATGGAGGGCTGGGTGGATGGATGGATGGATGGAGGGGGAGTATGGGGATGGAGTGCTGGGTGGATGGATGGAGGGGAAGTAGGGGATGGAGGGCTGGTTGGGTGGCTGGATGGAGCTGCATGCTTGTCTGAGCCGGGTGCCCGTCTCTCGGACGTGCCTCCGTGCAGGTGTACAAGGAGAAGCTGTATGGGAAGCGGTACGTCTGGTTCCTGATCGGCTGGTACGCCGACAACTGGTTTCGCATCAAGGACCCCGCCATCAACTGCACGGAGGCAGAGATGGCGGAGGCAGTGGAGGGGCATGTCACTACCGAGATCGTCATGCTGAACCCTGAGAACACCCGCAGCATCTCCAACATGGTGAGGGCAGGGAGAGCCAAGTGCCTGGGAGGCCCTGGGGCGGGGACGTCAGGGGGCACGAAGCCTGGGAGGTGGCTGTTGGGGGGCATGAGGGACTAGAGGGGTGGGGGAACCAAGGGTGACATGAGGGCACGGGAGCTGGGGTGGGTGGGCAGCAGAGACCGGGAAGAAGAGGGGGATCAGAGAAGACCTTGGAGGAGGGCAGTGGGACTGGGGGTCAGTGTGGGACAGGAAGACCTGAGGTGACTGATGAAGAGAGGCAGGGAGGGGGCAGTGTGCCCCCATATCACTTCCCCTCCTCCGGCTCACTGTCCCCACCCGCCGGCCCTGCAGACCTCCCAGGAGTTCATTGAGAAGCTGCAGAAGCGGCTGGGCAAGAACCCAGAGGAGACGGGGGGTTTCCAGGAGGCGCCGCTGGCCTACGATGCCATCTGGGCCCTGGCCCTGGCACTCAACAAGACCTCGGCCGAGCTGGTGAAGAAGGGGCTGCGGCTGGAGGACTTCAACTACAACAACAAGAACATAACAGACGAGATCTACCGCGCCCTCAACTCCTCCGCCTTTGAGGGGGTGTCGGTGAGTGACCCCTGCACCCCCTGACCCCAACCCCACACCCCCTAATGCCCACCCCAACACCGATGAGATCTTCTGTGCCCTCAACTCCTCCACCTTTGAAGTGGTGTCAGTGAGTGACCCCTGCACCCCCTGACCCCAACCCCACGTGACCCTGACCCCACGCCCTCCTGACCCTGACCCTACGCCCCCTAACATCCATCCCACGCCCCCTAACGCCCACCCCATCACCAACAAGATTTACCGCGCCCTCAACTCCTCTGCCTTCGAGGGGATGTCGGTGAGTGATCCCCATTTCCCTGGGGTACTGCACCAATACTAGATGGGGATGGGAAATAAGGGTGTGACTTCACTGAGGGATGGTACTTGACGGCCAGCACGTAAACGATGGCGGCTGCCCTTCGTAACCTGAGCCCAGGAAGGGTTTGGGGCCAGGTGACACCTTCTGCCCTGGAAACTGGACAAAGGCTGGAGGAGGGGCTGGGGGTGTGGCTGGGGGAGGCAGTGGGAAGGGGTTTCAGTTTGGAGCTGGCTGGGGAGACAGGTGGAGGCCCAGAACCTGGGTCTGGGCTCCCCACCCCCCAAGAGGGATCTGACTGAGGGGTCCTGTTTTCTGTACCTACAAACTCTGTTTTAGACTGTGTTCCTGTCGTCTAATAAACCTTCTGTTTTACTGGCTCGCTGAGAGTCACAGTGAATTTCAGGAAGTAGGGGATGCAGGGCTCTGACTCCCCCACACTCCGTGACTGGTGTTAGCGGTGGGATGTCTTGCACCCCGTGGATGGCGCTTCCTGCAGTAAGTGACTGGGGAGCAGTAAAACGAAGGGGGATTAACGAGAACCAGGCGTGCTGAAGGCTCAGAGAGGAGCGGTTTCAGGAGGCGGAGGAGCTACACTTAACCCCTGGGAGTGTGTGACCAGTGAGAAGGACTGTTGCAGTAATGGGGTCCCCCTGGGGACTGCGGCAAGCGGTTTCAGGGGTGGAGGAGTCTGCGGCTTGACCCTGGGAGAGAGGTGGTGACCTGGAGAAGGGCTGGCACAGTAGGGGTTCTTCCTGGAAACCATGGAGAGCTGAGAGCACACAGACCTGGGAGTCCACAACAACTTGGGATCAGCAGGGAGATGTATAACCATCTCCTTAAGAGGGACCTTATAGAGCTGTGCAAGGAGAGGGGGCTTCGCAGAGGGAAGGGCACCAAAGCACAGCTGATTGCCCAGCTGGAGGAGGAAGATCGCTCGGAGGAGCTGATCCCTGTCCCTGAGGGAAGCAGCCTGGCAGATGCTGCGCCGGCACCGGTATCTGTACCGACTGGGAGTGGTCAGGCTGCTGCCGAGGGCATTCTGAGGCCCCTCCTACCTATGGCTAGGGAAGGGGCTAGAAGCATACAGACGAACCCCGGGGGCACTGTGACCCCCTGCGGCCAGCAGGGGATCCTCAGGACCAAGCTCCCCTTCGCTGGAGCTGAGGCGGCTGGAATGGGAGAGGGAGATAAAACTGAAAAAGCTGGAGAATCGGGAGAAACAGCAGCTGCATGAACTGGAGTTGGCAAAGCTGAGGAGCAGAGAGCCCCCTGCTGCGGTGAGTGAGGGGTGACCCAGGACTGCATGGCACTTTGATAAGTGCATCCTGTCCCAGTTTAAGGAAGGGGGAGGACATAAATGGATTCCTGGTGGCCTTTGAGAAAGCCTGCGGGATGCACAGAGTTGATCCTACAGACAGGCTCTGGTTTCTCACCCCCTTACTAGACCCCAAAGTCGTAGGGATGTACAACCAAATGGAAGGGGTGGAGGCAGGGGACTATGAACTGTTCAAAAAGACCCTGTTACACAAGTTTGGGATGACTCCTGAGGCGTACCGGAAAAAGTTACGGAGTCAGCGAAAAACCCCTGAGGACACATATCTGGAACTGATCCTCCGAATGGAGGGATATGGGGCCCAGACTAAGGAGGACATGGTTAAACTGGTTGTACTGGAGCACCTGTATGAACATTGCCTATCCGACCTGAGGATATGGTTGGTGGACAAAAAGCCAGAGGACCTGCAGAACGCAGGGCAGCTGGCTGACGAGTTTGTGGACAGCCGGTCAGGGGGTGGAATGGAGGAGTCCCAAAAGAATAAGCCCACCACGGTGCAGAGAGAGAGTCACCCTGGGACCCCACAAAGGGGGAATGTGAAGTACCCCCTCCCAAGGGGAACAACCGGCATCAGGACCAACCAACCGGCTCGAGGGGACCAATGGAACATGAATTGTTATTACTGTGGGCAGAGAGGCCACATACGGAGCAGTGCCCCAAGCTCAAAGACAGACTGAGCAAATCGAACCCTCACAGGGTTAACTGGGTAGGGACGCAACTGGAGGAGGGGCAGGCTTCCCAGGCGGGAGGGGCTGGCAGCTTACCAACTGCTCAGGAGGAAGGAGTTTCCCAGACCAGCTCCTCTGGGGGGCTTGATGCCTCAAAATCAAGGTTCTCAGTTTACAGGGTGGGCACGGGGCTGTCCCTGCGGAGCGAGTGCCTTGTTCCCCTGGAGGTGGATGGGAGGAAGATCAATGGATACTGGGACACAGGCGCTGAGGTGACGCTGGCCCGGCCCGAGGTGGTGGCCCCAGATCGGGTGGTGCCTGATACCTACCTGACCCTGACGAGCGTGACCAGGACCCCATTCAAGGTGCCTGTAGTGAGGGTACATCTGAAATGGGGGGCCAACAACGTGGGGGTGCACCATCACTTGCCCACTGAGGTGTTGATGGGGAGTGACCTAGAGGATTGGCCAAGCAACCCCCAAAACGCCCTAGTCGTGACCCGTAGCCAGAGTTGGTGAGGGGCACTACGCCCTGACATCGGGGAAGGTACCTCACTAGAGGCGCAGGACCCTACCCTGGTGGGGAGGGAGTGCCCAGAGACAAGGCTCAGAGGGGCTGCAGCTTCAGACCCAGCCAGCGAGAGGGAGCAGGCCCCCATCCCTTCCCCAGCCGCTGAATTTCAGACCAAGTTGCAGAAAGATCCCTCCTTGCAGAAGCTAAGGGACCTGGCTGGCCTCAGTGCAACACAGACCATGGGGAAAGGCTGCCAGGAGAGGTTCCTGTGGGAGAAGGGATTCCTGTACTGAGAATGGGCTCCCACAGGGGAAGTGGAATCGTGGGGGATCCGGAGGCTGCTGGTGGTCCCCCAGAAGTATCACCGCAAGCTACTGTACCTGGCCCATGACATCCCTCTCGCAGGGCACCAAGGGATCCGGCGTACCAGGCAGAGGCTGCTACAAAACTTTTACTGGCCTGGAATCTTTAATACTGTCCAACAGTATTCCAGATCCTGTGACCCCTGTCAGAGGGTGGGGAAGGCCTGGGACAAGGGGAAAGCGGCTTTGAGATCTTTGCCCATCCTAGAGGAGCCTTTTCAGAAGGTGGCTGTGGACATAGTGGGGTCTCTCAGCAAGACGACCCGGTCGGGGAAGAAATACATTCTGGTGGTGGTAGATTTTGCTACCTGTTACCTCGAGGCAGTGGCCTTGTCTTCTATTGAAGCAGACACAGTGGCAGATGCGCTGCTGACCATTTTCAGCCTAGAGGGGTTCCCCAGGGAAGTCTTGACAGACTAGGTATCCAACTTCATGTCAGCCCTGCTCCGATGCTTGTGGGAGAAATGTGGGGTCTGGCACATCTGGGCCTCAAAATCTCACCCCCAGTCCAATGGGCTTGTGAAGAGGTTCAATGGAACTCTAAAGATGATGCTGAAAACCTTTATGAACCAGCACCCGCAGGATTGGGACAAGTATTTACCTCACCTGCTGTTCGCATACAGGGAAGTGCCCCAGGTGTCTACCGGGTTTTTGCCTTTTGAACGGTTATATGGAAGAAGGATAAGGGGGCCCCTGGACCTGATGAGAGACGAATGGGAGGGGAAGGCCACTCCCGATGGAGAATCAGTGGTGGCGTATGTCTTGAACTTCCTAGAAAGACTTTCTGAGCTCATGGGCTTGGCCAAGGAGAATCTGGCCAGAGCCCAGAGGAAGCAGTAGGTCTGGTGTGACCGCACGATGCGGGCCCGCGCCTACGCCACCCGGGGACCCGATGAAGGTTCTCATCCCCATGAGAAAAAACAAACTACAAGCCGCCTGGGAAGGTCCTTTCATGGTTGTCAAGAAACTAAATGAGGTGAACTATGTGGTGGAGCTGTCTAACCAGGCGCACCGCCACCGGGTGTACCATGTTAATATGATGAAGCCATATTATGACGGGGAAATGTGGCATTGGCCGTGTGTGGGCATTGGGAGGAGCAGGGAGATGACCCTTTAGTATATCTATTACCTGAGACAGGAGCTGGCTCCTCCTTGGAAACAATTCCCCTCTCTGATCAGCTATCACCTGCCCAGCAAGCTGAGATCAGAGGGGTGCTGCATTTGTACCAACAGCTGTTTTCCAACCAGCCTGGACTCACTAATCTGACTGTCCACTGGGTGGAGACAGGATCCCATCCTCCTATAGGATGCTCCCACTTCCGAGTCACAGGGAAAACTGCTCAGGACCTGGAAAGAGAGGTCAGTGACATGCTGGCTTTGGGGGTGATCCAGCCATCTTCCAGCCCTTGGGCCTCTCCTGTGGTATTGGTCCCCAAAAAGGATGGATCGATCCGGTTCTGTGTGGACTGTCGGAAGCTTAATGCCATCACCGTGTCTGATGCCTACCCCATGCCCAGGCCTGACGAGCTCCTAGACAAGCTGGGAGGAGCTCGCTACCGTACCACTATGGATCTTACAAAGGGCTACTGGCAAGTGCCACTGGATGCAGATGCCAGGCTGAAATCTGCCTTTATCACCCCTCTGGGGCTCTATGAGTACCTGACCCTGCCTTTTGGACTCAAGGGGGCGCCTGCTACCTTCCGCGCCTGGTGAATTAGCTACTGAGGGGGATGGAGAGTTTTGCCTTGTACATTGATGACATCTGTGTCTTTAGCCAGACCTGGGAGGACCATGTGTCCCAGGTTAAACAAGTGCTGGACCGACTCCAGGAGGCTGGGCTGACCTTAAAAGCTGAGACGTGCAAGGTGGGGATGGCCGAAGAATCTTATCTGGACCACCGGGTGGGCAGCAGCTGCCTAAAGCCAGAACCAGCCAAAGTGGAGGTGATCAGAGACTGGCCCGCTCTCCAAACCAAAAAGCAGGTCCAGGCATTTATTGGGATGGCGGGGTATTATCAAAGATCTGTGGCACACTTTAGCTCCATAGCCACCGCCATCACTGAGCTATGCAAGAAGGAAAAGCCAGACGAGGTGGTCTGGACCGAGCAGTGCCAGAAGGCTCTCTGTGCGCTGAAGGAGGGTCTGGTCAGTGGCCCAGTTCTGGTAAACCCAGACTTTATCAAGCCCTTTATGGTGTTCACCGACACCTCAGACACGGGGCTGGGTGCGGTGTTAATGCAGGTTGATGAAAAGGGGGAGAGACACCTCATCGTGTACTTGAGCAAGAAGTTGTTACCTCGGGAGCAAAACTACGTGGCCATAGAGAAGGAATGCCTGGCCACGGTATGAGCCCTTAAGAAACTCCAGTCATATCTATTTGGGTGACACTTCACTATGTACACTGACCACTCTCCCTTGACCTGGCAACACCAGATGAAAGTAGCCAATGCCAAGCTCCTGAGGTGGAGCCTGCTCCTCCAGGATTACAATATGGAGGTGGTCCATGTGAAGGGGAGTGCCAACATGATAGCTGATGCATTGTCCTGGAGAGCGGGGCCTGAACTTCCCCAGGTCACTGGTCAGAGTGACCCCACTCATTTCAGTCTCGAAGCGGGGAGAGATGTGATGGAGTAGGGAGTATTAACCTGGTAATGTTGCATGGGAGTTTTACTAGTTTACTGTCTTCTGCTAACATGGGGCGTGCCTCCGTTTCCCTGGGGTACTGCACCAATACTAGATGGGGATGGGAATAAGGGTGTGACTTCACTGAGGGATGATACTTGACGGCCAGCACGGAAACCTGAGCCGGGGTGGGGTGGGGTGGGGTGGAGGGGCAGGTGACACCTTCTGCCCAGGAAACTGGACAAAGGCTGGAGGAGGTGCCCGGGATGTGGCTGGGGGAGGCAGTGGGAAGGGGTTTCAGTTTGGAGATGGCTGGGGAGACGGGGGGAGGCCCAGAACCTGGGTTTGGGCTCTCCACCCCCCAAGAGGGACCTGACTGAGGGGTCCTGTTTTCTGTACCTACAAGCTCTGTTTTAGACTGTGTTCTTGTCGTCTAATAAACCTTCTGTTTTACTGGCTGGCTGAGAGTCACAGTGAATTTCAGGAAGTGGGGGGTTCAGGGCCCTGACTCCCCCACACTTTGTGACAACCCCGCACCCCCGATCCCATACCCTCCCTACCGCGACCCTGCGCCCCCCCCGATCCTGCACCTCTAACGCCCATTTCATCACCGACATCTACCGCACCCTCAACTCCGCCTTCGAGGGGGTGTCGGTGACTGAACCATGTGCCCCATAATTCACATCCTGTGCTCCCTGACCCTGACCCTGCACCCCCTATTGCCCGCCCCGTCACTGACGAAATCTACCATGCCCTCTACTGTTCCGCCTTCCAGGGGGTGTCGGAAAGTAACCCCCTGACCCTGTGCCCCCTGACCCCAACCCTGCACCCTCTGACCCCGACTCTGTGCCCCCGTCCCTGACCCTGCGTCCCCTAACCCTAGTGCCCACCCTGTCACCAACGAGATCTACCGTGCCCTCAACTCCTCCGCCTTCGAGGGGGTGTTGGTTAGTGACCCCTGTGACCCCTATTTCACACTCTGTGCCCCCTAACCCTGTGCCCCCAACCTTAATGCCGCTCCCTGCACCCATAACTCTAACCCCACTCCCTGAACCCCTAACCCCCATCCCTAACTCCTGCATTCTCTTTAGCGCCCCCAACCCCCCTCCCCCCGCCTGTAGGCCCAGGGCTCAGCCTGGCCCTGTGGGCATTGAGCTCCATGCCAGGAGGCCAGTGTCCCTGCTCCCCGGCCCGCAAGTTCCCCAGCCCCCCAGCACTGCACGCCCTGCACATTGCTGCCAGCTCAGCAGGGCAGTCCCCCGTCAGTGAGCACTGCCCACCAGGTGACAGCCCTACTACTGCTGCCAGCGAGGAGTGCCTGGTAACGCTGGTCTGTGTGTATCTCCCCGCCCAGGGTCACGTAGTATTCGACGCCAGTGGCTCCCGCATGGCCTGGACCCTGATTGAACAGCTGCAGGGTGAGTGACGCCCCCACCCCCCGCAACAGCTCGACAACCTCCACCCTGCGCAACAGCTTGACAACCCCCGCCTCACACAACAGCTCGACAACCTCCACACTGCACAACAGCTCAACAACTCCCGCCCCGCACAACAGCTCGATAACCCCCTCACTGTGCAACACCACAACACTACAGTCCCCTGCACAACATAGCACAGCTACCCCACCCAACACATCACACAGCACAACAACCCTCCACACTGCACAATGCAACACCACACCATGAAACAGCTCCACACACACAACAAACCCACCCCAAACAACTCTCTGCTCACACCACACAGGGAGGCACCAAAGAGCAACACATGAACCCCTCACACACCACGCAGCACAACAACACAACAGCATTCCCCCAAGCATACCACACCACACACCAACCCCTGAACACACCACACACCGCACTACACTAGGATACCCAAGACAACAATGCCTTTCACCCACACGTCCTGGCACGCCAACCCCAGAACACACCACACCACAACCCCTAGCTCCAGGGCGACAGACAGCCTGGCGCGCTCAACCCTCCTGCCCCCCATGCTCATATTACACAGGTCGCTCCTCCCATCCAGCCCCCAGGGCTCCCCACCCAGGCCTGGAGGCAGGAGGCTGCAGTGCTGCAATGGGGGGCGGGGGGAAGCTCTTTGCACTTGGAGCTCGTCCCCCTGGCCTGACCCATCCCCCTCTCCCGGCAGGTGGGGTCTACAAGAAGATCGGCTACTATGACAGCACTAAGGACAACCTCTCCTGGTACAACAATGACAAGTGGATCGGTGAGCCGGGGCTGCCCACTCTGCCGGGGGTTATGGGAACCGCCCCTCTGGGGTTCCTGTTCTTGGACGTCCAGCACCTCCCACCGCCGGGAATTGTGAGAACCGCCCCCCTGGGATTCCCATTCCTGGGCATCTGGCACCACCTTCTGCCAGGGATAGTGGGAACCACCCCCATGGGGTTTCCATTCCTGGGCATCTGGCACCTCCCGCTGCTGGGGATTGTGGGAACCGCCACCCTGGGGTTCCTGTTCCTGGGCATCCTTTGACTCCCACCCCGGGGATTGTGGGAACTGTCACCCTGGGGTTCCTGTTCCTGGGCATCCTTTGCCTCCCATCCCAGGGATTGTGGGAACTGCCACCCTGGGGTTCCCATACCTGGGCATCTGGCACCTCCCGCTGCTGGGGATTGTGGGAACCACCGCCTTGAGGTTCTTGTCGCCAGGGTCTCTGGCCCTGCGCGCCACTGGGGATCGTGGGAACTTCCCCCCAGGGGTTCCTGTCACCAAGGGATCTGGCCCCTCTGCCACGGGGGGTTATGGGAATTGCTCCCTGTGGGGATGGGGGCAGACATGGGTCCCTGTGGATTTGGGGGTTTGTCTGGGTGCTGGGAGCTCTGGGGGCATGTGTGGGTCACTGAGGGTGTGAACCTCCCCCTGCCTTGAGCCAGGGCGTGGTCTGGCGCTTGAGGAGCCTTCCCCTCCTCCGGGGCTGGGGGACGTGGGGGCAGTGCTGTGCTTAGGTCAGCCCCTCCTCACTGTGCTCTCTGCTGCAGGGGATGCCCCCCCGGCTGACTACACCAAGGTGATCACCACCTTCCGTTTCCTGTCGCAGAAGCTCTTCATCTCAGTGTCGGTGCTCGCGAGCCTGGGCATCCTGCTGGCCATCGTCTGCCTGGCCTTCAACATCTACAACGGGCACGTCCGGTCAGTGCCCCCTCCGCCCCCCTGCCCCACGGCTACCCCCCACTCCCCCGTCCTGGGCATCCTGCTGGCCATCGTCTGCCTGGCCTTCAACATCTACAACGGGCACGTCCGGTCAGTGCCCCCTCCGCCCCCCCTGCCCCACGGCTACCCCCCACTCCCCCGTCCTGGGCATCCTGCTGGCCGTCTGCCTGGCCTTCAACATCTACAACGGGCATGTCCGGTTAGTGTTCCCCTCCTCCACGTTTACCTCCCACCCCCCACCTAGGCGTCGGGCTGGCCATCATCTGCCTGCCTTTCAACCTCTACAATGGACACCTCCGGTCAGTGCCCCCGTGCCCCACGGCTACCCCCCACCCCTCCCGTCTTGGGGTGGGAGCTGGGCTGTGGCCCCCACCCTCCAGGTGATGGCTGCATCTGGAGGGGCCGGTCTCTGCGGGGTGGCGGGAGCCGGGCTGGGGGCACCCCCCAGGTGATGGCTGTGTCTGGAGGGGCTGGTCTCTGCGGGGGGGCGGGAGCCGGGCTGGGGGCACCCCCCAGGTGATGGCTGCGTCTGGAGGGGCTGGTCTCTGTGGGGGGGCGGGAGCCGGGCTGGGGGTACCTCCCAGGTGATGGCTGTGTCTGGAGGGGCTGGTCTCTGCGGGGGGGCGGGAGCCGGGCTGGGGGTACCCCCCAGGTGATGGCTGCATCTGGAGGGGCTGGTCTCTGCGGGGGGGCGGGAGCCGGGATGTGGGGCACCCCCCAGGTGATGGCCGTATCTGCTCTGCAGGTACATCCAGAACTCCCAGCCCTATCTCAACAACATGACGGCCGTGGGCTGCACGCTGGCGCTGGCTGCTGTCTTCCCCCTGGGGCTGGATGGCTACCACATCGGGTCTGGTCTCTTCCCCTTCGTCTGCCAGGTGGGGCAGGGCATTAGGGCGGGGAGGGCCCAGGACCAAGAATGATTTAGTTGGGGATTGGTCCTGCTTTGAGCAGGGGGTTGGACTAGATGACCTCCTGAGGTCCCTTCCAACCCTGATATTCTATGATTCTATGAATGGGGGGATGAGGGCAAAGAGCGATGGGGAGGGGGGGGAGGGCTAGAGTTGGGGTGCTGGCAGGGGGCAGGGCTGAAGACAGGGGGCCCAGCAGGGGACGGGGGGCAGGACTGAAGCCGGGGGGCCCGCAGGGGGTGAGGGGACAGGGCTGAAGATGGGGGGCCCAGCAGGGGGTGCCAGCAGGTGGCAGGGCTGAAGGTGGGGGGCAGGGCGCAAGATGGGGGGCCCGGCAGTGGGCAATATGGGGGGCCCAGCAGGGAGCGGGGGCAGGGCTGAAGATGGGGCCCCAGCAGGGGGTGCTCTCACTCTGGTCTCTGCTCCCTGGCAGGCCCGGCTCTGGCTGCTAGGGCTGGGATTCAGCCTGGCCTACGGCAGCATGTTCACTAAGATCTGGTGGGTGCACACCGTCTTCACCAAGAAAGAGGAGAAGAAGGAGAGACGCAAGGTGAGGGGGCGCTAGGGGTGGGATGCTATGTTGGGGGGTACCAGGGGCCACTGTGGAGTAAAGGGGTGCTGGGGGCACTGTTTGGGGGTGCTGGGGGCATTGTGGAGCAGGGTCACTGGGGGTCACTGTGTAGGGGTTGCTGGGGGTCTTGTGGAGCAGGGGGCACTGGGAGGCGCTGTGGGGGGGTGCTAGGGGTTGCTGGGAGGCACTATGGGGGTGCTAGGAGGCGCTGGGGGGAAGTGTGTGTGGGGTGCTAAGGGTGTCTGGGTGCCGGGGGGGCAGTGTGTCGGGTGCTGGGGGTCACTGGAGGGCAGTGTGTTGGGTGCTTGGGGACACTGGGGGGGCACTGTGTGGGGGCACTGGGGGGGAGTGCCAGGGAGTGCTGGACTGTGGCGCTAACTCTGCATGGTTGGCAGACCCTGGAGCCCTGGAAGCTGTATGCCACCGTGGGGCTGCTGGTGGGGCTGGACGTGGTCATGCTGGCCGTCTGGCAAATCGTCGACCCGCTGCATCGCACCATCGAGGTACAGCCCCGACATGGCACTGCTGCGGGGAAGCTCGCGACCCCAGGGTCCCCGTGTCTGGGGCACGGGTTGGGGAAGCTCGTGGCCCCAGGGTCCCCGTGTCTGGGGCACGGGTTGGGGAAGCTCGCGGCCCCAGGGTCCCCGCGTTGGGGGCGCACAGCAGAGAAGCTTGCAGTCCCGGGGGCCCCGGCTAGGGGCTCTGACCTGCCCCCCAGCATTCACCCCTCTGCCCTCCGTCGCTGTAGGAATTCACCAAAGAGGAACCGAAAACCGACATCGACGTCTCGATCCTGCCCCAGCTGGAGCACTGCAGCTCCACCAAGATGAACACCTGGCTGGGTAAGCTGGGGCACTGGGCACAGGCAGTGGGGGGCAGGGGGATGGGCAGTATCTGGGGGGATGGGTGCTGACTCAGTGGGGGAGGAGGCCCAGGTTCAGGTGGGGGATGGGTAGTGTTTGGAGGAGAGGGCCCTGGCTCAGCTGCGAGGGCAGTGTCTGCGGGGAGTGATCATGGGATAGTCAACCCACAGCTGCCTGCCCCCTGGGGCGGGGGCTGCTCTTGTCCTGTCCCCTCCCATCCACCTCCCTCCCTCTGCAGGCCTCCCTCACACACACACCCCTAGTCTCTCGTGTCCCCATCCTGTTTCCAGCCCCCTGACAGGTCTGACCCATCCCCTCTGTCCCACACAGGGATATTCTATGGGTTCAAGGGACTGCTGCTGCTGCTGGGCATCTTCCTGGCCTACGAGACCAAGAGCGTCTCCACTGAGAAGATAAATGACCACCGAGCTGTGGGCATGGCCATCTACAACGTGGCGGTGAGTGTGTGCGCCCTGCTGTGACCCACTGCCCCCCAACCCTCCCCCAAACCTCACCATCATGACGGTGAGTGAGTGCGCCCTGCTGTGACCCACTGCCCCCCAACCCTCCCAAACCTCACCATCACGACAGTGAGTGTGCCCCGCTGTGACCCACTGCCCCCCAACCCCTCCCCCAAACCTCCCCACTGTCACGGAGTCACCGGGCGATGCTCTGGAATTACTCCATATGAAGCCAGTCAGGACTCTGGGGAAGCCTCCTCTTTCTGAGCATACTGTCTCCAGGGCAAGAAGCTTACACAGCTTCAACCTTCCTGGGTCTGACCTCGGAGCATTCAGCATCCCCTTCCACACCGTGCACTTCCCACAGCAAGTCCACCTGGGTGTGGCTCCTGGGGAAGCCAGAGGGCCCTGCACCCCAACCCCACAGTCAGATGTGACTCTCAGCCAGCCAGTAGAACAGAAGGTTTATTAGTTGACAGGAACACAGTGCAGAACAGAGCTTGCTATCACAGAAATCAGTGACTTTCAGCCAAGTCCATCTTCGGGAGTCCTGGGCCAGAAGCCCTGGACTCCCCCTCTTCCAGTTCCCCCAAGCAGACTCTCAGCTTCCAGCCACCTGACCTCTGACACCCCCGCCCCCACACACACACAACTTCTCTTTGTCTCGCTTCCCGGGCAATCACCTGGTTGCATCCCCCTCCTGGGTCTCAGGTTACGAAGGGCACCAGTCATAGCATATGTGCAGGCAGCTGGAGCAGCTTCACCTGCCCCAGAGGTCTCCGCCAAAGTCACACACCCCTATTCCCACCACCGAGGTATTGGTGCAGCACACAGGGAAACTGAGGCACACACAGTATTCATGCAAAACAGTAAAACTCACATAGGCTCAACAGTAAGACTCACATACAACATAACAAGAGAAAATCCCCACTTCGTCACAGCCACTGACCCCCCAACCTCCCCCTGCCCCTCCAAATCTCCCCACCATGGTGATGAGTGCACCCTGCTGTGACCCACTGCCCCCCCCAAACCTCCCCACCACAGCAGTGAGTGAGTATGCCCCGCTGTGACCCACTGCCCCCCCAACCTCCACGCCACGGCAGTGAGTGAGTGCGCCCCGTTGTGACCCACTGCACGCCAGCCCCCTAGTGCACCCCCAAACCTCCCCACTGTGCTGTGGCAATGGCCTTTTACAACATGGCAGTGAGTGTGCTCCACTGCACCCCAACGCCTGACTGTACCCCACTGTGAACCCCAAGCATCCCTCTGGGCTATGACAGTGCATGTGCATTCAGTACCCCCATGTTGTGCCACAGCCGTGTGAGGTGTGTGTGTGGGGAGTAGCTACATGGAGCGGGTTTGGGGTGTCGAGGCAGGTCTCTCTGTCTCCCCCTCCCCGTGCAGTGACCCTGCCCACCCGCCGGCTCCGGCTGTGCCGCAGGTGCTGTGTCTGATCACCGCCCCCGTCACCATGATCCTGAACAGCCAGCAGGACGCCGCCTTTGCCTTCGCCTCACTGGCCGTCGTCTTCTCCTCCTACATCACCCTGGTGGTGCTCTTCGTGCCCAAGGTAGGACCCCACCCCATCCCATCCCCGCCCACCTGCAGGGACAGGGGTCAGGATCTCCACACTGGGAAAGTGCTGGGCTGTTCTCTCCCTGTTTGACTGTTGGTGTAGGGATAGCACGGGGGGCTCAGAATCTTTGGTCTGGAGTTAGCATTGTGATGTTGTCTCTGATAGTCAGTGAGGGGAGGGAGTTGGAGGTCTGTGCTGTGGGTGTAGCATTGGGGTGTTTTATATGACTCACTCAGTTGAGGGGGTAGCTGGAGGTCTGGGGTCTCTGTGCCAGGTGCACTACTGGCTTGTTGTTTCTTGTCTGATAGAGTGGGAGAGAGTAGTTGGGTTTTCAGGGGATTTCTTCTGGGTATAGCATTGAGGTGATTGTCTCTGACAGCCAGTGGGGCAGTTGGGGGTTGGTTCTGTGGATGAACTGTTGTCTCTGACAGTCAGGGGGCAGGTGTAGTGTTGGGGTATTGTGTCTGAGTGTCAGTCAGGGGATATAGTTGGGAGTCAGCACTCTGGGTGTAATATTATTTCTGTCAGTTAGGGGGTAGTTGGGAGTCAGTGCTCCAGGTGTAGTCTTGTCTCCGACAGTCGGCAGGGGGGGTGGTTGGGAGTCAGTGCTCCCGGTGTACTGTTGTCCCTGATAGTTACTGGGGGCGCTTGTTGCAGATGCGGCGTCTCATCACCAGGGGCGAGTGGCAGTCGGAGCAGCAGGATACCATGAAAACGGGCTCGTCCACCAACAACAATGAGGAGGAGAAATCCCGGCTGCTGGAGAAGGAGAACAGGGAGCTGGAGAAGATCATTGCAGAGGTGAGGGTTGATCCTCCATCCCGCGTCTTGGGGGGGGGGGGGGGGGGGAACGACAGCGGGGACCTGATGGGGCGCTCCCATACTGTGATTATGGGTTGCGGGGTATAAAGTGAGGGTGAGACACCAGAACCCTACACTGGTGACGTCCTCTCCTCCACCTCCCTCTGAAGCTGGGGACTTAGGGGGGTGGGTGGGAAGGGGGCTCATAACCCACTCGGGTGGGGGAAGCATTACACTCATTCACCCCTCCCCCTCTTTCCGGCAGAAGGAGGAGCGCGTCTCCGAGCTCCGCCAGCAGCTCCAGGACCGGCAGCAGCTGCGCTCCCGGCGCCGCCCCTCCAACCCCTCCTCGCGGGACGGCTGTGCCGCCGACAACCACTTCACCAACGCGGCCGTGCCCGTGCCCACCCTCTATCAGCCCAGCCTGCCCCTGGTGCGCTGCCTCGTCTCCGAGCAGGCCGACAAGCTGGGCCGCAGCAACTGCGACGGCAGCCGCGTCCACCTGCTCTACAAGTGACCACTGAGGTGGTGGGGCCTGAGAAGGGGGCGGGAGCCGGGAAGGGGCGGAGCTAAATAAGGTCTCTTCCCCCCTCCCTCTCCCCCCCCATCACGTCTCTTAGCTTTGTAAAATCTCTCTGTATCCGTCCATCTTCCCTTCCCCCATCCAAGATCCGGGTGCCAAGTGATGTCCAGGTGCAGGGTAAAATGTGCACCTCGCCTGATCTATCCCGAGTGACTCTAGCTGGGGCAGTGTCAGGCGGGAGGGGGCAGCTGCTTATAACCAAGGCGATGTGGGGAGGGCAGGGTGAATCGAAAAGGGAAAGTTACCCCTTGAGCACGCCAGCAAGGCGTGCAGTCTCACTGTAACACAGAGTCAGACCCGGTGGACCCCAACATACAGTCATGCACAACCGTATCTAGTTACTGGGACATACAGTCAAGGTGTAGTGCACAACTGGATTTAGTTATTCATATGTACAGTATTATTGTAGCCTAGAACCAGGTTTGGTTATATGTAAGTACAATCAGACTGTAACACACAGACAGATCTGGTGACTTGTATGTACGATCAAACCGTTGTGCACAGGTGAGTCTGATTACTGTAATGTACTGTCAGACTGTAGTGTAAAACCAGGTCTCGTTTACTTGTAAGTACAGTCAGCTGTAGTGCACAGCTGAGTCTGGTACAGTTGGACTGGAGTGCAAAACCAGACCTGGTTACTTGTATGTTTAAACTAGTGAACAGCTGGGTCTGGTTCCATGTGAGTGCAGTCTGACTGTAGCACACAACCAGATCTGGTTACTTGTATGTACAATCAGACTGTAGAACACAACTGGGTCTGGTTACTTGTCTGTACTATCAAAATGTAATGCACAGTCAGGTCTGGTTACTGTAATGTACTGTCAGACTGTAGTGTACAACCAGATCTGGTTTCTCAGTTGCACTTTAGTGAACAACTGGATCTGGTTACAGTTGTGTTCAGTTGTGTTGTTTATGTGCAAAATTCATCTGCTTCCTTTTGCGTACATTGGCCCTGGAGGTCACAGCCGCAGCTGGAGGCTCTGCAGTCAGATCACGGTGTAACACCAGCTCTAGCAACTCCCAGATACAGTAGGAGCATCATGCATAGAACGAGCTAGTGACTTTCATGTACAGTCAGCCTGTATAGCACAATCAGCAGTGGATGTCGTCATCCGCCGGCGTCCCAGCTGTAGGGGATGACCAGCCCTGGTTACCCGTAAGAATGGCCATGTAGAGCTGGATATCTTGTGCACAGAGTCAGGTCATGTTACTCTGTCTACCCTAACTGACTGGAAGGGGGGATACAGCTGCCTGAGGCAGGGTCACACTCTCCCAGAGATAGACCGGGCTTTCGCAGGGGAATGGGATTGACATTGTTATCTGAGCCCTGCTCTGACCAGGTGGCTCTGGGTGGAGAGCTCCACTGGGGGCCAGCCCGCAATCTGACTAGCCATTTCCCCAGCCGCAGCTGCTCCTGAGGGCCTCTTCCTGCCCGGATAGACACAGCCTCAGCTCTGTGCTTCTGCTGGGGGACAGGGAGCGCTCCAGCTGGCCACGATGGACCCGGGAGGCCCATAGCTGAGAGTCCGGACCCAGGGTGGTCCCCATGGCTCTCCCGACAGCTCCCACCTGAGCTGGGCCCAGAGCCGCTGGAATGGGGGCGGGGGGGGATGTTCCCTAACTAGATCCCATCAATGTTCAGACTGTCCCCGTCTGAGTACAAGGAACAGGCACCATGAGAAGGGCAGGAGAGCAGACCCACAGGGGGAGCGAATGTGCCAGGGAGCACTGGTGTTTGTTAGACACGGCACCGGGCGGCTGCTCTGTGGGGGCAGCACAACATGTGAACACGCAGCGTACACAGCACAACACACACTGTAACACGCATGGGTCACAACATTTAGGACACGCAGCAGGACAGAGCTCAACAGGTCAGACTCAGGGAGCATGGTGGTTCATTCTGGCCTTAAAAGTCTATGAGAGAAAGAGCCCCCTAGAGCCAGCCCCCACCCAGCCCCAGAGATATCCGCCCCCCCCCCCAAGCTTCTTGGAGACAGACCACCCCCAACAACTGTGAGCCTCCCAGAACCCCCCAGCACATGAGACAGCACACACACACCCCAGCCTGAGGGACAGTGAGCCCCATAAAGATAACCCCCACCCAGCCCTGGACCTGGGGTATGGGGTCTGGCTGAGCAACTGAGAGCACCAGGGAAAGAACCCAGGAGTCCTGGCTCCCAGCCCCCGCTGCTCTAACCCACTGGGACCCCTGTTTGCACCAGGGGGCATTTCCACTCCCCACACACCCCAACACAGCCCTCCAGGGCTCCCAGCTGCCAGGAATCTGCCTAGCCTGGGACTTCCCAGCCGTGCCTACAGCGCTCTGCCCGTGAGGAAGTAGAGCTCCAGAGTGCGCTTAGAGCGAATGCAGGACTCCTGGGTTCTATCCCTGGCTCTGGGAGGGCAGTGGGGTCCAGTGGTTAGAGTAGGGGGCTAGGAGCCAGGACTCCTGGCTGGGTGCAGGCCAGCACTCCAGCGGTGGGCTTGCCCCCCCCCTCTTCCGGCTGAGGTCAGGCCAGTTGTTGGGAACTGGGCAGATGAGGGTGGAGTCATGGGCGGGCCCCAGCACCCAGGAAACAGCCCCAAGCAGGAAACCTCCCAGTGCTGGGCCCCTGGGGCTAAGGAGAGAAAGTGCCATTAACCCTCCCTGCACTGGGAGCGGAGGTGGGGGAGGAAATTGAGCACAAGCGCACACCCCAGCCACCCGCTCTACCCACTAGGCCCCAGTCCCCTCCCAAAGCCAGGCTAGAACCCAGGAGTCCTGCCTCCCAGCCCCCACCTCCCCTCATGTAGGGTCAGTATTGAGCCCTTTGTGGCTTTCCCCTGTTGCTGCTACAGACCCTCCACAGCCTTCACGTATGAAAAATAAAATCATTTAATGAAGGGGAGAGGGGAGAAACGGGGAGCCGGTGTTGGGGTGTGTGTCCCTCATTGATTCCCTTTAGCAGCAAAGCGGGGCCTTTAAGTCCCTCGATGGACCCCATCTAGGGCAGTCTCCTCAGGGCTCACAGCTTCTGCCCCCCCAGCCACAGCCCCAAAACCTGGGGGGGGGGGGGCACCTGAAAGAAGCAGTGGGGGGTGCCCCTGTGATGGTATCTGCTTGTGGCCCAGCCTCCACCTCACGGGGGGACTAGGCCCCATGTCAGTTCCTGGCTGGGTTCAGTGTTGGGGGCCCCAGGCCTCTCCGTCTCTTCCTCCTGATACCAGGCAGTGGAGGTTCCGTCTCTCCAGCCAGTCCCACAGCCCCGTCCCTGGGGGGCTGTGCCAGCAGCAATCTGTCACTGGGCGGCGGGGGCGCAGCGGTGCTGTTGGGCCAGGGCACCTGCCAAGTGGCGTTACCCAGCCCCACGCCTGGCCCTGGCCCTGGCCCGTAGGTCGTCGGCAGCATAAAGAAGATGTAGACGCCGGAGATCACCAGCCCCACGGTGACAGTTACGGCCACAGCCACAGCCACAGCGAAGGGCCAGCTGGAGCAGCCCAGCCCCCGCAGCCCCCCGCCCACACCCCGTGGTGCGGGCCGCCCCACATCCACGCTCAGGCTGACGGTGCTGAGGGCAGGGCCCGGCTTGGGTAGCGCCAGCCCCCGGCCCTTCCGGGTCCCCCAGCCCGGCACGTACAGCAGCCCCCGGCGCCGGCTGAAGCGCACAGAGCTGCTGGGGGCGGCAGGCGCCAGGGGCAACTGGTCCAGCAGGTCCAGGCAGGTGGGCAGGCCAGGCAGGCCCTTGCGGGGGGGCAGGCAGGTCAACTCCCGGCACACGGGGCAGCTGACGGCATTGATCTGCTCCGAGGAGACGTTGATGCGCGCCAGGCACTCGAGGCAGAAGGTGTGCCCGCAGCCCAGCACCTTGGGCACCTTGAACAACCGGTCATAGAGCGAGAAGCAGATCACACAGTCCATGGAGACCTTGTCTTCATCCTCCTCCTTAGTGCCCCAGGACACCCGCTCTGCCAGCTCAGCAACCCAGGGCCCCTCCTCCACCAGTTCAGCACCCCGGGCCTCCCCCTCCGGCAGCTCAGCACCCCAGGGCCCCCGCTCCACCAGCTCAGTGCCCTGGGGCCCCCCCAGCCCCACTTCCCCTGGTGCCGCCATGCCAAGGTTTGGCTCCCCTGGTTGGTGAGGGCAGAGGTGCAGCGAGCGGGGTCCCTCAGGCTAAGGTGGTGCCAGCCGGCAGGCACGTCCCGGCCTGGCCCCTGTTGACGTCTGGGGAGGGAAGGGAGAAAGGACAATATTTACGCGGTGGAGATAACGCGCCCCATGGCCTGGCCAAGCTGGGCGCCACCCCCTACACGCCCTATTCCTCAGGGGGAGGCTATCGGCCGCTCCCCGGCTAATCTGGAGTCACCCCGATACGGTGCCACCTGGGGCTAGGACATCGGCACGGAGCTGCCAGCCGGCGGGAGGGGGGAGGGGAAGGAAAAGGGAGGCGTCAAGGGGATACCCCCCCCCCAAAGCACATCACTGTCAGCCCCCCAGCCTTGCCAGTGCCCTCACTCCCGACAGCCCCTGATCGTCCAGGCCTGGGCTCCAACAAACAGCTTTGCTGGTGCCCCTTGAACCCCCCCCCCCGGCTATACTACCCCTGGGCTCCCTCAAGACCTGCCGGTGCCCCTCACTCCCAACCCACAGCCCCATGCTAGCCCAGGCCTGGGCTCCCCCCCAGCTCTGCTGGGGCCCCTCAATCCTGCCCCCGCTGCTATTCCAGCCCTGGGCTCCCCGAAACAGCTCTGCCAGTGGCCCTCAATCCCACCCTTCCACCCTACCCCTGGGCTCCCCCCAGCCCTGCCAGTGCCCCTCACGCCCAACCCACAGCCCCTACTAGCCCAGCCGTGGGCTCCACTCAGATCTGCCGGTGCCCCCCCCCCCCCCCCCCCCCCCCCCCCCCCCCCCCCCCCCCCCCCCCCCGCCCCCGCCCCNTCAATCCTGCCCCCGCTGCTATTCCAGCCCTGGGCTCCTCCATACAGCTTTCGGTACCCCCCCAGTCCTGAGCCCCAGCCCCTGGAAGCCCAGCCCTGGGCTCAGTCCCCATAGAGTCAGGCTCACCTGGTCCAGGTCTGGGCACAGCTGGGATGTTACCGGAGCAGGTGCGCTGGGGTTGCCAGGTCGCTTCTCCTGGCTCCTGGTGCTGCTGGCCCCGGCAGCTCCCGGGCTCTGGAATCTGCCCCCTGCAGGGAGCATTTCCCCTAGCGGTGCCCGCCCTGGCCCGCCCAGTTCTTGTAGGGCTGGGTGCGGCCAGGGCGACAAGCCGGTGCCACCACATTCCCTTCCTGTGGCTAGTGGCCAGGAATGCGACCGGTAGCTGGCTCTGCCAGGGTTAACCCTTCACCGCCCCCCCCCCAGCCACAGAGCGCCCCTGCTCAGCCCCCGACTCCGCTCTCTGCAACAGAGCACCCCCTGCTGAGCCCAACCGCTCCCTGCAACACAGCACCCCCCGCTAAGCCCCCCAACCGCTCCCTGCAACACAGCGCCCCCCGCTGAGCCCCCGACCGCTCCCTGCAACACAGCGCCCCCCGCTGAGCCCCCCACCGCTCCCTGCAACACAGCGCCCCCCGCTGAGCCCCCCAACCGCTCCCTGCAACACAGCGCCCCCGCTGAGCCCCCCACCGCTCCCTGCAACACAGCGCCCCCTGCTGAGCCCCCCNCTCCCTGCAGCACAGCACCCCCTGCTGAGCCCCCCACCCGCTCCCTGCAGCACAGCGCCCCCTGCTGAGTTCCCCACCCCACAGAGACCAGCACCCCCTGCTGAGCCCCCCATTGCTCCCTGCAGCCCAGCAACCCCTCCTGAGCCCCCTGCCCTGCTCCCTGCAGCACGCTCCCCCAATGAGAACCCCACTGTTCCCTGCTGCACAGCAGCCCCTGCCCCACTCCATGGAGACCAGTACCCCATGCTAAACCCCTGCCCTGCTCCCTGCAGCATATCACCTTGCTGAAGCCCTGCCTGCTCCCTGCAGTGCCCCAAGTCCTGCCCCCACACAACAGCAGCCCCTTGTGCCACACTGGGGCCTTAGGACCAGCCCTATAAAGTGAATCTAACCCATGGAGTGTTCCAGTCTCTCCAAGTTGGGTCTATACCCTACTCTTTGGGCAGCACAACAGAGAAAGCCATGGGCCCCTGCACATGAGCTGAGAGGGCATCTACTACTCCCCCCCCCGGCTAGCTCCTTCTGTAGGAGTCTGTGCATAGCCCTATGGGTCTGGGCAGAGGAGAGGTGTGTACGGGGAAAAGGGAGGGGTATGCATGGGGCAGGCACTCTCCCAGCCATAGCTGTGCCATGCAGCAGGGCCTGCCAGTGGACCTGCCGCAATTACACCCTAGGCCCTGACCCAAGCTGTGAAGGCTGGACAAAAAGCAAGTGCTGAGTGGAAGGGTCTGGATGCCATGGGGCTGGAGAGGTTGATCAGGAGGAGCTGGTGGTGCAGGGGAGGGGAGGGCAGACACCTCAGACCCAGATGGTCTATGAGCAGGCAGGCATCCAGAGGTCAGATCTACTGCCCACACTGTGTAATGAGTCTAGGGGGCCCTGCTCTACTCCAACAGGCCTACACCCTACGCCGAGGCCAAGGCCCAGTCTAGCAAACCTGCTGTAGAGCAACAGCCTCCTCGTCCCAGCCAGCTCTGGCGAGCTCAGAACCGGGGCCTCTGGGCCAGCCCAACTGGTCTAACTGGCGTGACCAGCCTTGCCTGGGGTAACTGGCTCCCTCTATCACACAAAACACACCCACCCCAGTGGCCTATGGCCAATTAGCCCTTCCCCTCCAGCCCAATCACCATGGGCCTCCTCCCTGCTCTGTGACCGCATGCCCTACATAGCACCCTCGGCCCCTAGCAACAGAGATCAGCATCCAGCCAGGACCACAGGACAGGAAGAGGAGTCCTGCTGGACCCACAGTGGAAGCAGAGAGCTAGGGCTGCCCCCATTGCAGAGGGGAGTGACTCTCTGTTTTAAGAGGGGGCCCTGCTCTTCATGCTCCCCCAGCTTTTCTTGAGGGTGGGGGGTGGAGGAACAGGGCAGGGCCCTACAGCCAGCTCCCAGCCCATCCATGCCTTATGGGCCCCAAGGGGCAGCTGCTATTAAGGGACACATGGGGCAGAGCAGGCTCTACTGCCCTGTGATGCCTGCAATGGCGAGCAGCCCCCCCCCCCCCCCC
>QXTE01000522.1:76371-96946 GCA_003942145.1 Platysternon megacephalum
GCCCCCCCCCCCCCCCCCCCCAGCTGGAGCCAGCTGCAGCCCTCCACCAACCCCAAGCCCACTCTGGGGAGACCCACTGCCACCCACACCTCTCCATGCAAGATATGCCACCTGCCCATCCTCCCCCCCATTCCCAGCAAGGGCAACAGAGCAGGCTGCAGGAGAGGGTGGGAGGTGGTCATGGAAGGGCATCATCAAGTAGGGCTCACTCCCCCCTCCCGCAGGTGGGGGCCAGCAGCTCAGAGAGGACACACAGGGGGGTGAGTGGAATCAGAGTTTATTGGGGTGGTTCCCGCAGCTTTAACGGTTCGACTTGGCCACACGCTCCAGCTCGTCCTTCTTCTTGATGGCATAGGAGTTGGAGGAGCCCTGGGAGGGGGAGAGATGGTGAGATTTCCCCTCATGATGGAGCCACCCCTGCAGCCTAAGAGCCAGCTCAGGGGGCACCCCCCAGTGGTGACAGCACTGCGCTGCAGAGGGGACAGCTGTAGGGCAGGGCTCAGTCAACGGCTCATGCCAATTGCCAGGGGCAGGGGAGGCCCTGGGGCAGGAGCAGTCCTGCAGCCCTTCACTGCTAGGGACACACATGGACTCAAAGCCAGGGGGCAGCTGGAGAAATCTCCCCTCCGTCGGGTGTAGTTATCCGCACAGCCCCCAGGGGGCACAGTCATGCCCCGGCAGTAACCCAGGCTGGCGATGCACCAGAGGGGAAGCAGCTATGTGGCAAAGAAGCCCTTTGACACCAGTCTGTGTCAACACGAGTGGCTGCATTGGTGGGACCGTCCCCGTGCACAGCCAGCCCCTAAGCGACAAAGGACAGAGCAGGCTGCAGGAAGGAGGGGCTGAGCTGGGGGAGCCACATGCCAGGCCTCGACTCCAGACAACACAAAGCTGGGTGGGATGTTGTCTGGGAGCCCAGCACTTGCCCTCCGCTCTGAGTGGGCAGACATCTACCAGCGCGATGGGCCAGGCGCAGGCAGGTGCCCGGCCCCCACCTCTCACCTTGGCAGCATTGATGAGTTCATCAGCCAAGCACTCGGCGATGGTCTTGATGTTGCGGAAGGCGGCCTCGCGGGCCCCGGTGCACAGGAGCCAGATAGCCTGGGGGAGCAGAGAGGGGTTACCAGGTGCCCAGAGCCAGTGGGCAGCAGTGCCCAGCCCATACGCACTGTGGAGTGGGCACTAGGCACAGCTGCATGGGGAGAGGAGTCACACTCAGGGATGGAGGAGCACACTGTGCACACATGTATGGCCAGGGAGGGGTATACCTGGTTGACACGGCGCAGTGGGGACACATCCACAGCCTGTCTCCGGACAGTGCCAGCACGGCCGATGCGGGTCGAGTCCTCCCTGGGCCCGCTGTTGATGATGGCGTTGACCAGGACCTGCAGGGGGTTCTGCACAGAGAGAGTCGCATGGACAGGTCAGCCAGGGCAGAGATCCCACATAACCCAACCCCCGACCCCAGCTGAGCTCACATGCACAGAGCCCAGCCCCCAAACTCTCCCTCCCACACACCTGCCTGGCCAGGACAGCCAGCACCCCCGCCCCCAGAAGCTCACCTCCCCGGTGAGCAGGTGGATGATCTCAAAGGCGTGCTTGACGATGCGCACGGTCATGAGCTTCTTGCCGTTGTTCCGGCCATGCATCATCATGGAGTTGGTGAGGCGCTCCACGATGGGGCACTGGGCCTTGCGGAAGCGCTTGGCCGCGTAGCGCCCGGCGCTGTGGGGCAGGTACTTGGCGTACTTCTCCTTCACTGCAATGTAGTCCTGGGCCGGGGAGAGAGACTAGCTCAGGGGGTGTCCAGGGAGGGGGAGACACCCTCCACCTCCACCCCACGCTGACAGAGGCAGTCACAGTCTGAGAGCAAGGGGGTGGCAAACCCAGGCATCCTATCCTGCCCACTACGACGGTGCACAGAGGGCATGAGCTGTGAGAGGGACCTAGGTATTTCCCCCCCCCTCCCAACAGGGTGCGAGCTGTAAGTTGGAGACCCAGGCATCCTGCTTCACTCCCGGCAGCCCCTCCTGCTGTGCACAGAGGGTGTGAGGTATGGAGGGGACCCAGGCATCCTGACTCACTCCCTTCAGCCCCGCCCACTNGGGGGGGGGGGGGGGGGGGGGGGGGGGGGGGGGGGGGGGAGGGAGAGAAGAGAAGGGGAACCCAAGCATCCTGGCCCGCCCACTCGGGCTCCCCAGACCTGCAGGGAGATGTCATTGATCTGGACGTCGTCCGTGCTCCATTTCCCGAAAAGCTTGATGTCGGGGGTCTCGGCCACAGCGGGTGCCGTCTCCCACTCGGTCATTCTGGGGAGGGGAGAAGGGAGGGTCAGGCAATGCAGCACCCCTATGTCCCACACTCAACCTCCCCACATATGGGGGACCCCAATGCCATGCCCATCCCTATAGGGCAGAACCCCCCAAACCACACAGTCCCCTGGCAGAGCAACCCCTGCACCTCACCAGCAGCCTCCCTCAATGTCCCCACCAAGGAGAGCACCCCACAGCGGTGTGCAATCCCCACTAGCCCCCATGGAACAGCCCCCCCTCCCCCCAAGTCCCACACACAGCCCCCCTGGGGTGGGGGGCTGCCCAAAATGACACCTCAGGAGGAATCTCCAGGGTAGCTGCTGTGAGGAGCGCACAGCTTCATGGGGGCAACAGCCACCTGCAGCCTCTGGCTCCTGCCACCTAGGCACCCAAGGGGCCGGCGCAGGATATTTCCAGTAAGGCCTACGGGTTCCCCTCCACCGTGGGGCGCATCAGTTCCGCCCCCCACAGCACCGGGCAGGGCGACGGGCCCGGCGGCTCACTGCGCCCGTGGGTGGAGATGGGGGGGTGGGGGGAGAGAAACAGGTGGTGTCTGCACGGCAGGAACAGGACCCGCCTCGGGTGGGGATCAGGACACATGGGGAGGGGGCTGCACCTGGAAACATCCCCTGGGTTTCCATACTCCCCATCGCCCCACGCGCGGGCCCCTCATGCCCCTGGGGTTCCACTCCGCCCCCCACGCGCAGCCCCGGGGTTCCAATCTCCCCACATCGTTCCACGCGCGGCCCCAGGGTTCCATCCCCACACGCGGGACCCCGGCCGTCCCCCATCAGCGTTCCATCCCATCCCCCCCGCACTCACATGGCGGTAGCTCCGGCGGCGTCCAGCCCAGGAAAGAGAACTCTATACGGGGTCTCCCAGGCTCTTATGATCTAGAGGGCCAAGAAGAGCTTCCGGTGCTGAACTGCGCATGCGCCACTCTGCGTCCAGGGGCGGCACGCAGGCGCGACGAGGGGTTCCGAAGCCTCGCTTCCGCCCAGGGCTTTGCCCGCTAATCTGTTGTGCGCGTGTGTAAGCATGCCCCCATTTCTACGTCCGGTGATGGTGCTCACGCATGTACACTGCTGGAAGCGTCGGCCTGCACTGGCCCCTCTCTGACTCATGCGCGCGCCGCTTACCCCGTCGTTTCAAAAATGGCCGCTCGGGCGAGCGCATGCGTAGCATGTATCATGTCCCGACACCACTTCTCTCGCGCTACTGAGGAAGCACGAAGCCCAGAGCCCGCGGCCGTCCGATTTGCCAGGCTGCGCTGCTACCGCGCTTGTGCATTGTCAGCTGCGAAGCGAACAACGCCATGTCTAGTGAGGGCACAGCTGCCCTATATACCCTCTCTGAGCTCAGGCTTATGCCTCCCCCGGAGACTGAGGCTGGGAGTCCACCGGGGACTGGGGGTCCCCCGGGGATAGAGACTGGGGACCCCCCCTGGGACTGGGTGCTGTGGGTCCCCTTGGGGACAGGGGCTGGGGTCCCGCCCAGAGACAGCGTATAAAGCTCCATGGTATTGCAGTGGAGTGGAGAGAAAGGCTTTGCGAGGGAGCAGAGGTGTGCACACAGGGCTGACCCAAGAGCAGCAAGCTGGGCTGGTACTCAGGTGTAAGACGCCTGGGTGGTCTAGGGCAGAGTCAGTCTCGGGCCTTCACTACCTCAGCTGCAGCATGGGGGTAAACACACCTATCGCTTTCCAGCTGCAGATCTCAGAGCACTTTACACGGGAGGGGCAAGATTGTTATCCTGCTTTTACACATGGGGGAAACTGATGCACAAAGGGGATGAGACTTGCCCATGGTCACCTAGCAGGCCAGAGACAGGGATAGAACCCAGGTGTCCTGAGGTGTGGTGGCTCATCAGCCCAGGAGGTGCAAGCTAACCAAGAATTCCCCAAAGCCACAAAATACATTTTGTACACATACAGATTTAAGGACAGTGACTCTTGTCTATATTACTCCTGGGGGAATTCTGCACCACTGCGCGGGTGCAGAATTCATATTGTCCGCAGATTTCTTTGCTCCCCCACAGAAAAATGGGGAAGCAAAGAAATATGCGGGGACACATTCCCCACGCTCGGAGCAGCAGGCAGAAGCGTAAATCACCATGGCGGGGCTAGGGCTGGGCGTGTGAGCATGCATGGGGGGGACTCTGTCCCTCTCGCTCACTTGGCCTGGATGGGTAAGGCTTCGGGTTGTTTGGAGGCAGGCATGAGGCAGGTTTTGTCCTCTGAGGCAGTTAATTGTTCCCATTCTTAGTCAATTCCCCCAGGTTCATAAAACACGTGTAAAAGTTTTAAGGCTCCTTTACATTGCCAGAATGGTGGAAAGGAGCCTTATTATAAATAACAGTGAGGGAATCCTCAGCTAGGAAGATCTAGGTTCTGTCTCACTTTTTTCCTGTGCCAGAGTGGCAAAATGGGGTTAATTACAGGTCAGGATCTATTTTACTTACCCATTAAAAAAAAAGACTTTGAGGGCAAATAAAACGTTTATCAAGCAGTCAATAAAATGTCAGGACAATCAGAACCAAGCACTTCCCAAAGTAGCCAGCCAGGATTATAAACTGGAATGCAGGGTATTGGTTCCCTAGTATTTGTAATTTAACTTTCATATGTTTAGGAAATGCTGAATAGTTATTGTGACTTTTTTCTGTATTGTAGTTTAAATAAATTAACAAGATAATTGAAACTGGTGTGATTACAGGTCTGTCGCATCTTAGGCGCATTTAACATGTGCGATTTCAGCTTTACGCGGTCGGCAAAAAAAAAAAAAAGAGAAAAATAACAATTTAAATATTGTTTCTGTAGTGCGGGCGATTCTGCCCGCCATTACACTCAATGTAATTTTGACTATACGCGGTTTTCGCTTTACGCGCTGACCGCGGAACGTAACCCCAGCGTAAGATGAGACAGACCTATATATTGCATTATTTTGACAAACAAAATATGCAGAATTTTTAATTTTTGGCGCAGAATTCCCCCAGAAGTAGTATATGCAATAAGATAACACAAGGCCACAAGAAATGCTTGTGATTTAATTGAAATCTGTCCCAACTCCCTCTCGCCAGTAGCGAAACGCAACACCCAACCAACGGAGCTGGGGAAGAGGGGTTTGGGCTGTGGGAGGGGCTCAGGGCTGGGCCAGAGGGTTGGGGTGTGGGGGTGAGGGCTGCGGGGTGGGGCCAGGAATGAGGGGTTCAGGATGTGGGAGGGGGCCTTGGGCTGGGGCAGGGGGTTGGGGTGCGGGAGTGGGTCAGGGCTCTGGACTGGGGGTACAGGCTCTGGGGTGGGGCCAAGGATGAGGGGTTTGGGGTGCAGGAAGGGGCTCCAGGTTTGGGGGGGGGCTCAGGGCTGGGGAAGGGGATTAGGGCACAGGGTTGTGGCATGGGCTTACCTTGGGCGGCTCCCGAGCACTGGTGCAGCGGAGGTGCTAAGGCAGGCTTCCTGCCTGTCCTGGCACCGCGGACTGCAGTGCACCCCGGAAGCGGCCAGCAGCAGGTCTGGCTCCTAGGTGGAGGTATGAAAGCAGCTCCACGCTGCTGTCGCCCGCAGGCACCGCCCCCCCCAGGGAGCAGAGCCAGTGCTCAGGGCATGGGCAGTGCGCGGAGCCCTGTGGCCCCCCCGCCTAGGAGCCGGACCTGCTGCTGGCCACTTCCGGGGCGCAGCGCGGTGTCAGAACAGGAAGGGACTAGCCTGCCTTAGCCAGGCAGCACCGCTGACGGGACTTTTAACGGCCCGGTCGGCAGTGCTGACCAGAGCCACCGCGACCCAGTGCCTTACATTCCGCAACCCAGTACTGGGTCGTGACCCACAGTTTGAAAACCACTGCCCTGGGAGATGATTGGTGCATCACCTGACACAAAAGTCATGAGCCACCGGTGGTCCTTACTCCCATGCCAGGCTGCACTGCCACCCAAACACAGGGAAGGGAATGCTCTCCGGTCCTGATATCATTTGGACACCAGTGTAGCTATACCAGCAAACCCTCCTGGAGGAGATGCAGCTTAGACTGGCAGAGAGGGCTCCTGCCGGTACAGTTTATACCAGTTGCCCAGGCAAAATAAGCTCTCCAAGGAGAAGGACAGGCATAGCTGGTGCTGAACTAGGGGTATGTCTACACTACGAAACTAGGTTGATTTTATAGAAGTCGATTTTTAGAAATCGATTTTATATAGTCGATTGCGTATGTCCCCACTAAACGCATTAAGTCGGCGGAGTGCGTCCTCACTACCGTGGCTAGCATTGACTTACGGAGCGGTGCACTGTGGGTAGCTATTCCACAGTTCCCGCACTCTCCGCCACCCATTGGAATTCTGGGTTAAGCTCCCAATGCCTGATGGGGCAAAAATATTGTCGCAGGTGGTTTTGGGTACACGTCATCAGTCGCCCCTCCCTCCATGAAAGCAACGGCAGACAATCGTTTCGCGCCTTTTTTCCTGGGTCACTCGTGCAGATGCCATACCACGGCAAGCATGGAGCCCGCTCAGCTCACCGTCACCGCTGCTGTTGTGGGCAAGTCTACTGTGGGGGCTGATGTGATCCAAGTAGCCAATGCAATCATTGACGTTCTGTTATCAAGGGTAGTGACTCTGGGAAATGTGCGGGCCTTTTTAGATTTTAGGTGCATCATATTCCTGTCTTTGGTCGCTGGTGAAGAAGTCTTGCAGCCGTACACTCCAGTCCGGTCGGCACTGTAACACCCCATAGCACTTCTGTGGTTGACACATGTAACAGCTCCAGGGCTCTTGCTCTTTTGCCTTGGCCGAGGTACCTTGCCCCCTACCAGGACCTCCAAGCATTCGACGCAGAAGCACCTTCAGCAGCTGGCATTGCTACACAGCAGCTGCTCCTTGCCTTCGCAGCAGATGGTGCAGTAGGACTGGTACCCATCCTTGTCGGACATGTAGCTTGGCCGGGGGTTCTGGGAACATCTTTCCCTGCCTGACTCCTAGCAACTTCCAGGGCATGGTGTATGGCTCCACCACTTTCCATGGCTCCCATGGCTCATGAAGCCTGGACAGTAGTAAGGAGCAATTCAACTATAGGCTGAGCAAGTGCAGAATGGTGGTAGAATGTGCCTTTGGACATTTAAAAGCCCACTGGTGCTGTTGGTCAGGCCTCAGCGCAACCAACATTCCCATTGTTATTGCTGCTTGTTGTGTGCTCCATAATATCTGTGAGTGTAAGGGGGAGACGTTTATGGCGGGGTGGGAGGTTGAGGCAAATCGCCTGGTGTCCAATTATGAGCAGCCAGACACCAGGGTGCTTAGGAGAGCACAGCAAGGCATGCTGCGCATCAGAGAGGCTTTGAAAACCAGTTTCATGACTGGCCAGGCTTCGACAGTTGTGTTTGTTTCTCCTTGATGCAAACCCGCCCCCTTTGTTGATTTCAATTTCCTGTAAGCCAACCACCCTCCCCCCTTCAAAATAAACCATGCATTCTTGAAACCATGCATTCTTTCTTTATTAATTAAAAAAAAAAAGAGATAACGGACAATGATAATGGTGGGGTGGGGGAGGAGGGAAGTTCAAGGCCACATTGCTTATTGTAGCCACACTAAAAATCAAACTGTTTGAATGACAGCCTTCTGTTGCTTGGGCCATCCTCTGGAGTGGAATGGCTGGGTGCCCGGAGCCTCCCCCGCCCCCCTGCATTCTTGGGCGTCTGGATGAGGAGGCTATGGAACATGGGGAGGAGGGTAGGCGGTTATACAGTGGATGCAGCGGGGGTCTGTGCTCTTGTTGGCTTTCCTGCAGCTCCAACAGAAGCTTCATCATGTCCATTTGCTCCCCAACAGACACTTCATCATGTCCGTTTGCTCCCCCATTAGCCTCAGCATCGCGTCCTGCCTCCGCTCTTTGCACTCACTTAATTCTTTCCTGGCCTCTTCCACTGAATGCCTCCATGCATTAAGCTGTGCCCTATCAGTGCGGGAGGACTGCATGAGCTCGGCAAACATGTCATCGCAAGTGCGGTTTTTTTGCCTTCTAATCTGCAATAACCTGAGGGACGGAGATGATAGGGGGAGCGTAGAAACATTCTACGCTCTACGATTCTGGGGGGACTGCATGGTTACCTGTGCTGCTGAGTGCTGCTGAGTTTGCCACGCTCACCAAACAGGAAATTAAATTAAAAAGTTCCCGGGGCTTTTCCTGTGTACCTGGCTAGTGCATCGGAGTTCAAAGTGCTGTTCAGAGAGCTCACAATGGAGCACTCTGGGATAGCTCCCGGAGGCCAATACCGTCGATTTCCGTCCGCACTACCCCAAATTCAACCCAGCAAGGTTGATTTTAGCGCTACTCCCCTCGTCGGGGAGGAGTACAGAAGTCGATTTTAAGAGCTCTTTAGGTCGATGGAACGGGATTGGTTGTGTGGACGTGGTCATTTTTAAATCGACCTAATGCAGCTAAATTCGACCCAACCCCGTAGTGTAGACCAGGGCTAGGGCTAGTGGGGCGTGGAAATGCCAGGCAACAAGCCTAAGCCGGCAGAACGCCTCGGCCAGGAAACTCTTTGGGGTTCTGCCTAGTGTGGCAGGGCCCCCCAGTTAGCAGGGAGGGCCCAGGGAGGTGCCCATGCATGTGCGTCGGTGACGGCCTCACTAGGAGCCCTGCGCAGCCGGCCCGGCTCTGGGGGAGGGAGCCACCAGCCAGTCTGTCTCTGGTGAAAGGGTCAAGGCCAGTCGCCGGAGGCAGGTAGCGCGGGCCAGGAGCGTCCTTGCTGGGCCCCTCGGTATTCGGCCAGCCCCTTGGCTGAGGGACGTCAAGGCAGCTGTGCCGACGTGTCTGGAGCTATGGAGGGAGGAGTGGGCTTGGCTCCCCAGAGCCTGACAGGGGGCTTGCTGGTGTCCTCCCCACCCCACCTTGCCCAGCCTCTCCCATGCCCCCCTTAACTCCCATCTCACCCGGCCTGCCCCCAGCCTGGCTTTTCCAGTGCCCCCCAACTCTCATTCCACCCAGCTTCCCCTGTCCCCCGCCAACCCTCACCCCCTCCACCCTCTCCAGTCCCCCTGCCCCTTTCAGCCCCCACCCTGCCCAGCCTCCTCCTTTGCCTCTTAACTTCCATCCCACCCAGTCTCCACAGCGGCCAATGCCCCCCAACCCCCACCTCACCCAGACTTCTCATTGTCCCCCAACCTTCACCCCACATGGCCTCCACAGTGCCCCCTGGCCTCCCCAACCCCCACTATACCTAGCTTTTCCAGTGCCTCCCAAGTCCCAACCCACCTGGCCTCCCCCATCCCCTATTCCCTCCCAGATCCCTTCCCCACCCAGCCTCCCCTCTGCTCCCCAACCCTCACCCCCTGGCCTCCATGTGACAAAGTGGTAATTTTCTGTAATATTTTTTCTGATGCTAATGTGTGCCTCAGTTTTCCCCAGTACTTTTCAGTGCTACCCAGTGGGTGCAGGAGGGTTAACTCTGCTCCTGGGGCAGCGGAGGAGAGATGTGGGGAGGGGGGGTGTCACCTCGCTGCCTGGCTTGTTAGAGCACTGGCTGAAACTGTCCCGAATCAATGGAGGATCCGGAAAGCCGATGGGAGCCCCTAGCACTGAACAGCTGACACCCCCCCAACGCACTGAGCCCTGCAGAGCGGGCAGGTCTCTGCCCAGGGGTCTGGCTCAGCTGGACTCGCTGGGCAGAGCTCAGGGCATGAAGCAGCAAGGCTGGAGCCCAGGGGCTCACTCCAGGAGGTGGTGAGGCCGCGTGGCCTCCCCTTGCAGAAGAGTGGGACCCCTTGCGGGGGGGTCTGGCCCACTGAAGAAGTGGATCCTCCAAGGGACTGTTTAAAAGCTGGGGGTTAGCACTGATCCTGTGGCTCTGTGACACCTCCCCCACCCCACTCGGCTTCCCCAATGCCCCTGGTCCCCCCATCTCCACCTCCCCTGGCCTCCCCAGCCTGCCCCGCTCCAGGCCCCGCATCCCCCCCTCCCCGGTGGGGTAACACTCTTGGGCAGGTCAAAGGTCTCTGGGGATTTTATTCTCGTGCTCTGGCTGTGGGGGCCCCCTAGGAGCAGAGCAGCTGGCGGGCCTCCCCCAGGCTGCTGCGGGGGTGCATGCGGCGGCGGCGCAGGCGCTGCACGCTGGCGTCCACGTGAAAGCCCGTCTGCTTGTCACAGATGGAGGCGCGCAGGTGCCGCTGGGTGGCCTGCATCTGCTGCACGTTGGCCGCCGCCTTCTGCGTGGAGCGCTCCAGCAGCACGCTGCCCTGGGGGAGGGACAGGCGGACAGGGAACACCGTCACCTCCCTGCAGCCAGGTGAGGTACCCCAGCCTAGCTACACCTCACCCCTAACAGCCTGGTGAAGTCACCCCTCCTCCAGCAACATCCTCACCTCCCTGTAGCAGGGTGAGGTACCCCTGCCAAGCAATGCTGTCACCCCTACAGCCATCACAGCCAGGCAAGGTACCCCCACTCAGCAATACCATCACCCCCCTATGGCTGGGGAAGGTATCTCTGCCAACCAATGCTGTCACTCCTACAGCCATCGCAGCCAGGCAAGGTATCCCTACTCAGCAACATCATCATCCCCTACAGCCAGGCAAGATATCCCATCTAGTAACCCCATATAGCTGGGCAAGGTACCCCCAACTAGCAACACCATCACTCCTGAAAGCCCCCTCAGCTGTGCAAGGTTCCCTTGCCCAGAAAGACCATCACCCCCATAGCCATCCCAGCAATGCAAGGTACCCCCATCCAGCAACACCTTCACCCTCATACAACTGGGCAAAGTACCCCTGCTCAGAAAGACCATCACCCCCTATAGCCATCTCAGCCATGCAAGGTACCCCCATCCAGCAACACCGTCACCTCTCTACAGCCATCACAACTGGGCAATGTACCCCCAGATGGGCAACACTGCCGCTCCCTACAGCCGTACCAGTGGGTACGACCACTGGAACTTACCTGGGTGAGGATCTGGGCCTCAGGCAGTTGGGTGCCCACATGGCGCTGGTACACCCGCACCAGGGGCCGGGTCAGCTTCTCCCGTGCCTCCAGGTACTGGCTGGATTCAGGGCCCTAGAACAATGTAGCAGGGGTCAGAGCAGGGCAGCCTCACCTGGAGGAGCCCCTTCCACCCCCAGCCGGTCCCTTCTTTCCCTGCCTATCCCCTGGGTGCCCCCAGCCAGTCTCCCCTTCCCCTGCCCATCCCCCGGGTGCCCCCAGCCAGTCCCTTCTTCCTCTGCCCATCCCCCGGGTGCCCTCAGCCGGTCCCTTCTTCCTCTGCCCATCCCCCGGGTGCCCCCAGCTGGTCCTTTCTTCCTCTGCCCATCCCCTGGGTGCCCCAGCCGGTCCCTTCTTCCTCTGCCCATCCCCCGGGTGCCCCAGCCGGTCCCTACTTCCCCTGCCTATCCCCCGGGTGCCCCCAGCCAGTCTCCCCTTCCTCTGCCCATCCCCCGGGTGCCCTCAGCCGGTCCCTTCTTCCCTGCTCATCCCCCGGGTGCCCCCAGCTGGCCCCTTCTTCCCTGCCCGCCCCCTCAGCAAAGTGTCACTCCCTGCCTGTCCCCAGCTGGTCTCCCGGTAAGGATAAGGCCTTTGTCTGTAGCCATATTGCAAGTCCTAAAGCCTAAGGCCTTCCTTTGCACCCAGATTAAAAGAGCCGCAGCCATTAGCTGAAAAGCAGGAAGTCACATCCTCACATTCCATCTAAATTACATTAAAACAATGTAATATCAGGCTGTTAAGAAGGAGACCGATCTAATGGCACCCACTATCACCCGATAAAGAAACAGATCTTAAGGTGGTTAAAGAAAACTTAGTTTGACAGCATTGTGTCTGTCAAGAAATCACTTATCAATAGTTGTGGTTGTGAAATTCTCATTTCTTTATTGTTTTGTCATTATGGTCCCCACTTCCCTGTTGTTTGTCTGTATGATCTCTGTCTGGTTCTTTAATTGTTTCTGTCTGTTACATAATTAATTTTGCTAAGTGTAAATTAATTAAGGTGGTGGGGTAGGATTGGTTAAAAAAATTGTTACAATATGTTAGCATTGGTTAGTAAAATTTTAGTAAAATTATTGGTTAAAATACAGCTAAGCAGGCTTCAAGTTTCACTGTATAAACTGGGGTCCAAAAGGAAGTTCTTTGGGAACCAACTCCAGGACACAGCCCCAAGAACAGAGCTGCCAGACCTCAACACCCCCTGCCAATGACACCGTGCAGAATCTGGAGTCCCCCAGATGACCTGATCCTGACGGGCCATCAAGAAAAGTTCATCTTATTGGGAGTGGTGAGCATTGTATGTGTAGTGTGTGCATTCTGGCTTTTGGTGATTGTTAATAAATAGAGGTTACGTAGGATATTACTGTGTAGGGCTCTTTCAGTGGTAAAAGATCCCATAAACCCCTCAAAAAGATTAAGCCCTGAGTCCACAGGGAAAGGATGTTTGCCCATGGAGGGGTAAAGTTAGGTGCCTTTTGCCTGGAGCCCTAGGAACGGTAAAGGGTCGGGGTACCTAAATAAAGAGGGTTAAGCCTTGAGCCCTAGGAACTGGGTAAAGGTGGGTGCCCTAGAGTGTGTGAGTAACAGAGAATTTTAGCGGGTAACACCCCTGCCCGCCCCCCAGCAGTGTCACTCCCTGCCTACCCTCCCAGCACAGGGTCATCCCCCCCAACCCCCTCCACCCCCACTCACCATGGTCATGCCCTGGGTGATGCCCATCTCCCCGTGGAAGCGCTGGCAGCGGTTCAGGGTGCTGCGCATGCCCCCCAAAGCCATGTAGAGACGGTCCTGGCCGGGGAGGGAGCACAGGATGAGGTGTGGGGGGCACGCTGGGTCCCCGCAGGGATGGGTCACCCCACCCCTCAACCCCCAAGTTTGGGGACCACACCAGAGACCTTCCCCCTAGCCTGTAGGTGGGGCCTGAGCCCCCCCGTGGCCTCCCAATGGGGGTGGGGCACAATCAGTCCTTTAGTGTGCCATCCCCTGCCCCAGCAGTGTGGATATGGGCCTGTGGGTCTGATATAGGGATGGGGGCATGAGGGCAGTGTGGGGCAGGGGCTGTGGGGCTGGTATAGAGCTGCCTATGGGGATGGGGGGAGTGTGAGGCAGGGGCGGTGAGGCTGGTATAGAGCTGGGGGGATGGGGAAGTGTGGGGAAGGGGCAGTGGGTCTGGTATAGAGCTGGGGACATGGGGCAAGTGTGGGGCGGGGACTGTGGGGCTGGTATAGAGCTGGGGGGCATGGGGGAGCATGGGACAGGGGCTGTGGGTTGGGTATGGGTATGGGGTGAGCATGGGGCAGGGGCTGTGGGTCTGGTATGGGGATGGGGGGATGGGGGGAAGCATGGAGCAGGGGCTGTGGGTCTGGTATAGAGCTGGGGACATGGGGGAGTCTGGGGCAGGGGCTGTGGGGCTGGTATACAGCTGGGGGTATAAGGGGAGTCTGGGGCAGGAGCTGTGGGGCTGGTATGGGGATGGGGGGAGTCTGGAGCAGGTACTGTGGGTCTGGTATAGAGCTGGTGGCATGGGGGAGTGTGTGGCAGGGGCTGTGGGGCTTGTATAGAGCTGGTGGCATGGGGGAGTGTGGGGCAGGGGCTATGGGTCTGGTATAGAGCTGGGGGGATGGGGGAGTGTGGGGCAGGGGCTTTGGGCCTGGTATAGAGCTGGGGAAATGGGGGGGAGTGGGGAGGGGGGCTGTGGGTCTGGTATAGAGCTGGGGACATGGTGCTAGCGTGAGGTATGGGCTGTGGGGCTGGTATAGGGATAGGGGGAATGTCGGGCAGGGGCTCCCCCAGCCAGGCTGAAAGCCCCACTGGTTTGGGGGCTCCAGGCGATTTATGGGGCGGGTATGAGGAAGTGGGAATTTTCTGTTATAGTTTTATGATGTCTGCGTGTGCCTCAGTGTCTCCTCACTTGCACAGGGCTCCTGGGGGCGGGGGCGGGGCCGGACTGTTGGCTCTCCGGACAGGTCAGTCTGAATGAGGCCTGGCTGAACTGGCCGAGGCCGACCCCGGCTTAGTGGCGAATGCACCTGGACAAGGGGAAGGCCAATTGCCCAGCCATGCACCTAGTACCCAGCGCCCCAGAGGGAGCTGGATTCCCCAATCTGTGCAGGGAGGCTGGGCACAGACTAGGCTGGAGCCCAGGGTCTCTGCCTAGGAAGCAGGCCCGCCAACGGGGTGGGGGTGGGGGCAAAGAGGGCAATTTCCCAGGGGCCCGGGCATTTTAAAAGGGCTCCTAGGCACGCGCAGTGTGGTACCGGTGGCAAAGGCAGGGGCAGGGTGAGGGGTTCCATGGGGGGCAGCATGTGGGGGGGCAGAGCCAGGTGGAGGGGTTCCATGGGGGCAGGGGCAGAAGGAGGGGTGGGGTTCTTTGGGGGGCAGCATGCGAGGGGACAGGGGCAGGGGGAGGGGTTCTGTGGGGTGGCAGCATGTGAGCGGCAGGGAGAGAGGTTCCGAGGGGGGCAGCGTGCAGAGGGCAGGGGGTGCGGTTCTGTGGGGGACAGGGGCAGGGGAGGGGTTCTGTGGGGGCAGCATGTGGGGGAAGGGATATGGGTTCTGTGGGGGGCAGCATGCAAGGGGCAGGGGGAGGGGAGGGGTTCCATGGGGGTCAGTGTGCGACGGGCAGGGGGAAGGGTTCTGTGGGGGGGCAGCGTGTGGGGGGGCAGGGATAGGGGGAGGGGTTCCGTCGGGGACAGCTTGTGGGGGGGCAGGGGGAGGGGCGGGGTTCTGTGGGGGTCAGCGTTCAGCGTGGGGGGGAGGGGTTCCATGGGGGACAGCATGCGGGGGGGAAGGGGGAGGGGTTCTGTGGGGGGCAGGGGTTCTGGGGGGGCAGCATGCGGGAGGACAGGGGGAGGGATGGGGTTCCATGGGGAGCAGTATGGGGGGGGCAGGAGCAGGGGTCTGTGGGGGGGCAGCGTGTGGGGGCGCTGCATGCGGGGGACAGGGCTGGCGTTCCATGGGGGGCAGCGTGCGAGGGGCAGGGGGACAGGTTCCGAGATGGGCAGCGTGCAGGGGGAGGTGGAGGTGTTTCGTGGGGGGCAGGGGGAGAGGTGGGGTTCTGTGGGGGGCAGGGGGAGGGGTTCCATGGGGGACAGTGTGGGGGGGGCAGGAGGAGGGGTGAGGTTCCGTGGGGTGCAACGTGCGGGGGACAGAGGCAGGGGGAGGGGTTCTGTGGGGGGCAGCATGTGGGGGGGGCAGGGAAAGTGTTCCATGGGGGTCAGTGTGCGGGGGGGCAAAGGCAGGGGGAGGGGTTCTGTGGGAGACAGGGGGAGGAGTTCCATGGGGGCAGTGTGCAGGGGGGCGAGGAAAGGGTGGGGTTATGAGGGGGGTAGCATGCGGGGGGGCAGGCATTCCGTGGGGCACAGTGTGCAGGGGTTCCGTGGGGGGCAGCGTGTGGGGGGCAGGGAGCATGCCTCCCCCCATACCTTGAGCGCCAGGGTCTCGTCCATCTTGCGCTGCAGGCTGCCATCTAAGGCCACCTGGGCCTGTTGGCGCGAGGCCGTGGCCTGGGCTGTGGCTGCCCTGAGCGTGGCCAGCACTTCCTTGGAGCGCAGGGTCAGGCACCGTGCCTCCTCAATGGCCGCCGCGCACTCTGGGGGAACATGAGGTCAGAACTGCCTCAGTGAGGCTGGGCTCAGAAGTGAGGCACAATCGGGGTACTCATGGGCTGAGGGGGGCTGAGTGGAGTGGGGGGTCCCTGGGGGTACGCATGGGCTGAGGGGGGCTGAGTGAAGGGTGGTCTCCGGGGATACACAGGGTCTCTGGAGGGCTTGCGCGGGGGGAGGAGGGTCCCTGGGATGGGGTGGGGCCAGGCCATACCTGGCGTGTAGGGCCCGACTGGGCTGGGCTCATGAGTGGGGGCTAATGGTGGTACACAGGGGCTAAGGGGGGCTCTTGGAGGACTGCGGGGGGGGTCCCTGGGGTGGGGCGGGCCAGGCCATACCTGGCGTGTAGGGCCCGACAGGGCTAGGCTCCGGGGTGGGGTTCCTCACTACGAAGGGGGACGGGGGACGGCTCAGGCTGAGCCAGGACTCGCGCTTGGCCTCCAGCAACACCATGCGCAGCGGCTGCCCCAGCAGCTCCAGCACCTGTCCCCGCTCCTGGCACAGCATGCCCAGGGTTTGCTGGCACCTGCCCAGCGCCTGGCACGGGGGACATGGGTCAGTGTGTTCCCCACACCCTCAAACCCCCACACCTGCCCAGCGCCTGGCATGGGGAACAGGGGTCAGTGTGTCCCCCACACCCCTCACTCCCCACATCTGCCCAGGTGGAACCTGGGCAGGGAGGGATGGAAGGAGAGACGTGGGGCAATCCCTGGGATGGAGCAGGCTCTGGGGGCGAGGTGCCCTGACCGCAGGGCAAGCTGGCGACTGGCAGGCAAAGAGCACGGCGAGGGACAGAGCAGGGGACTCAAGACAGGCCAGCAGGGGATGGCCCAAGGGGGCGCAGGTTGGGCTGAGCTGCTCCCTTTGGGATGGGATTTGGTGGGGGGTGCCAGTGCAGCCCAGTGAGAGGGGCAAACGGGGAGACACCGGCAGGGAGCTGTCACATCGGGCGCCTAGGGGAGGGGCTGGTGCCCAGGCTACGATGGGAAGACGCCCCAGTGGGTAGCATGGGCGGGGTAGACAGCCCCAACCTGTCACTACGGGGTTCCCAGGCTGCAGCCCAGAGGGGGGTGGGCTCCCTGCCGGCCACCAGGGAGATGACAGTACTCCTGGCCCTGACATAGTGGGTTAAGGGCTGCTGGCGTCCTGCTGAGAAGGGTCCCCAGCTCCAGCACCTGGCCCAGTGCCCCAGGGGGTCCAGAGTGGGACATTGGACTGTGGGTTGCTGGGCTTTTCGGTGCCTGGGCGGAGTGCTGATTACACCGTGGAGCCTGAGCCCCTGTCAGCAGGGGGCCCGGCAGAAGAAGGAGCTGGTAGCCCAGCCCCAAGGGGGCATGCTGGCAGGGATGGCAACCCCCCGACACACCTGCCCACCCACTGCCAGATCGACCAGGAAGTGCCCAGCACCTTCCCTGGCAGCTAGTTGCTGTCTAGGCCTTTAGCCCCCGCCCCGGCCCCACCTTGAGGTGCGCCTCCGACATGTCCATGTCCCCCTCCAGCTCCACCTTCAGCCTCTGCAGCTCCTTGCGTTCCCACCGCAGCAGTGCGTCCACTTGGTCTGGGGCCTGTGCCGCGGGGGGACGAGCAGAGACGGGGGCAGAGTGAACGCTTAGCCCCCGGCAATGCCAGCCATTGCAGGCTTGGTGCTGGCTGCGCTGGGGGGATCTGGGAGCGGGGCTGGGTGTGTGTGATGGGAATATGGGGCAGGGGGTGGATAGGTGTGGGGGTACCACCTGCTCTGTGGGGGGGCCGGTGTCCACGGGTGGCCGTGCTGGGGGGGGGTGAGTGTGAGGGATATGGGGCATGGGGAGGATGGGGAACATCAGGGGACTCTCATCTGATCAGTGGGGGCTGTGTTGGGGGGGGATGTGGGGTGCATGGGAGGGACATGGGGTCCATGGGGCTCTCACCTGCTCTGTGTGGGGGTGTTGTCGGTGCCCGTGACAGGGTGTGATGGGGGGTGATGAGGCATAGGGGGTGGATAAAAAATGTGTGGTGGAATATGGGGGACTTCTCACTAGTTTGGTGGGGGATTGGTCCCGATGCCTGGCCATGCTGGGAGGTGGTGGGGCACAGGGGGGGCACAGGGGGATATGCAACATGGGGGTATCTGGGGCATGGGGGGCACAGGGGGTGGGGGGCTTTCACTGGCACAGTGTGGAGCTGATGCCTGCACCTAGCCCTGTGGGTATGATATGGGGCACAGGGGGCTCTCACCTGCTCAGTGGGGCGGGGGGCAGTGCCTGCACCTGGCCATGCTGGGGGAGTGGCAAGGCTTGGGGGAATACGGGGTGTATCGGGGATACGGGCGATGGGGGGATGTCACCTGCTGGTGCCTGTGTCTGGGTGCACTGGGGGGACATGGAGTTATGGGGCACGGGAGGGATACAGGGCGGGATATGGAGTGTGGGGGAAATGGGGAGTTGTGAGATATGAGGTGGGGGCTGTCACCTGCTCAGTGGGGGTGGGGGTGTCAATGCCAGCATCTGGCCATGCTGGGGGGTGATGGGCGCGGGGGGGGGGATATTGGGTGTGGGTGGATCTGGGGGGGCTCTCACCTGCTTGGTGGGGAACTGGTGCCCATGTCTGGGCGTGCAGGGGGGACATGGGGCGTGGATAAGGGGTGCGGCGGATATGGGGCACAGGGGATATGGAGCATATGGGGATACAAGTTATTGGAGCTCCCACCTGCCTGATGGGGGGCTGGTGCCCATGCCTGGGTGTGCTGGGGGGTTATAGGATACGGGGGATACAGGGTGCAGGGGGATAGAGGGCACAGACGGGGAAATGGTGTGCGGGGGGATACGAGGCGTGGGCTCTCACCTGCTCGGCTGGGGGCTGGTGCCCACACCTGGCCATGCTGGGGGGATACGGGACACGGGGGATACGGGGCGTGGGGGGATAGAGGGCACGGGATACGGGGCATGGGGGGATAGAGGGCACAGATGGGGAAATGGTGTGGGGGGGGATACGAGGCGTGGGCTCTCACCTGCTCGGCCGGGGGCCGGTGCCTGCGCACCANGGGGGGATACGAGGCATGGGCTCTCACCTGCTCGGCCGGGGGCCGGTGCCTGCGCACCAGGGCACTCTGCTGGTTGGTGAGCAGCGCGGTGCGCACCTTGGCCAGGGCAGCATCGAGGCGCTGACGCGCCAGGTTGAGGCGCTTGGCCTGCTCGGTGAGCTCGGTGAGCGCCTGGCGCAGCCGGCTGACCACCAGGCGCACGGCGCTGGCGTAGTGGGCAGCCAGCCCATTACTCTGGCTGGCGCAGTGGTCCCGGAAGCAGGGCAGGGGCAGCTGGCTCACCCAGGGTGGGGGCTTCATCTTGCTCTTCCACAGCGTGATGCCTGGCCCCTCGGGCGGCTTCTCCAGCGTCTCACCAGCCGCCGTCACGTCCAGCTTGAAGCGCCAGCCCTGCAGCCGTGTGCGGCGCTCGTAGGGTGTCTCCTGGGGCTGGCCCGGGGGGTGCGGTGGGCGCCACTGTGCCACCGCCTCCCGCCAGCAGCGCCCCCGCAGCTGTTGCGCTGCCCGCACCATGGCCTTGGCCTCATTGCGCCAGGCCTCCGGGCCCGCCCGGCCCCGCAGCAGCTCAGCGGGGGGCCCCATGGCTGAGCTGGGGGGAAAAGAGGAGTCAGCACCTCCTGGCTTGAGGGACCCCCTCTGACACAGACAGCCAGGGTCCTGAGCCCCACCCCCCATCCACTTCAAGGTTCCTTCCGGCCTGGGACCATCCAACTCAGGGTTACTCCAGCCCCATGGTGTGTGAATGGGTCTGACACAGGGCAGGGGATACTGGGCTGCCTAGGCCTATGGGTCAGATTCAGGGGCCAGGGAGAGATGGGGGGATAAGGGGCTGGTTACCTGGTGGGTCAGATCTGAGGGCCAGGGAGGGGTGTGGGGGATAGGGGACTGGCTGGCCCCTGGGTCAGACCTCGGGGGCAGAGAAGGGCCGGGGACTAGGGGTCTGGCTGCTCCATGGTCAGAGCAGGGAGAGGTGGGGGCTAGGGAGCTGGCTGTCCCGTGGATCAGAGCTGGGGGTAGGAAGGGGCAGGGGGCTGGAGGGTTGGTGGTCCTGTGGTCAGGGCAGGGAGAGGTGGGGGGATAGGGGCTGGCTGCCCCGTGGTCAGGGCAGGGAGAGGCAGGGGGCTAGGGGGCTGGCTGCCCCATGATGGCTCTCCCTGCCTGTGAGGAGCTTTCCTGCCTGATGTGGGATCAGGCTGAACCCAGCTCCCTGTGCCCCACGGGTGGATGCCCCAGTGCCGGTGGCGCTGCCAGATCCCGGGGGCTCCCCCAGGGCACCCGCCTCCCTCCTCACCCGCACCGCCTTTCGGGGTCTGTGCCTCGCCGCGGAGACGGTTGCCATGGCAGCGGACACTCACCTCACAATGCCACTGTTCCATGTGGTTGTATGTGGGGGGGATCCCGTCTCACGTGGCATGGAGGGAAAAGGGGGTGCCATGGGGGGATCAAACCCTCTGAGCCAGCGGGGAGCAGACAGATAGGATTTTGCCCCTGGCACCGGGCCCAATCCTGGTGGGGGAGCTGCGGGGCTGGGCAGTGTCTCTCCAGGGCAAGGGGTTGGAGTGACACCATAGTGCGGGTAAGGGTCTCACTACTGCTGCCAGCGGGTGGAGAGCTCCTGTGCACAAAGTGCACAAGCGAGGACAGCCTGGGCTACCCTCCCCTAGTGCCCCTAGCTGGGGAGAGCGGGAC
>QXTE01000522.1:109020-220942 GCA_003942145.1 Platysternon megacephalum
CCGCATGCTCGGGGTTCAGCTGATCGCCATATTTGGGGTCGGGAAGGAATTTTCCTCCAGGGTAGATTGGCAGAGGCCCTGGAGGTTTTTCGCCTTCCTCCGCAGCATGGGGCAGGGGTCGCTTGCTAGAGGATTATCTGCTGCTTGAAGTCGTCAAATCATGATTTGGGGACTTCAACAGCTTAGTCAAGGGTGAGAGTTATTTCAGGAGTGGGTGGGTCAACTCTTGTGGCCTGCATCATGCAGGAGGTCAGACTAGATGATCATAATGGTCCCTTCTGATCTTAAGTTCTATGATTCTATGTCAGTAGTTTTACCAACAAAAGTGCTAGAGCAGACATAGCATTAGTTACAGGGGTATACGCAATGCAAACATTTGCTATCACATTCTAACAGGGCACAGCAAAGTGAAAAACATGCATGCAACATCCCACCAGTTTTTTATGACGTTTGAACACTAAACACATCCCTCTCCCTCTTAACATCTGCTTTGAATGACACGCTCACACGCATGGACTGGCCCGGCTTCTAGCAGGGAGTTTGTCAGGTCTCAGCGGACGCCTAGGCCTTGGCTTACCTGCATTGCAGCAGGTATAAGGGGAAATGCCCAAATCTAGATTTCTGTGCAACAAACACACCAGCGACACCAATACTGGGACTGACGCCTTTAAAATCGTTACGTGTCCCAAGGGCAGGGGAATCCGTGAAAGGATGTATCACAGCAGAGGGAATTGAGGAAAGATTTCCTGCTGCATTTGAAGGTATGGATCCACAGGGTCTGGTCTATGCCCCAGCCTGTCACCAATCCCATGGGAGTGACCCCGATAGGGGGCCAGGCCTCAAGGATCCACACAGCTCCATAGGGGCAGGGCCATGCCTCCAAGACTCCCATACTGGGCTGTCTCTCTCCGGGGCTCCCTGCGGCAAATGTGGCCAAGCTGGAGTTGTGCCGGAGGCTTGTACTGGGCCTCTCCAGGGTGCAACGCTCTCAGAAAGTATTTGCAGTGACACCAGAGGCTTTTGCAAAATGAGGGACCCATTTATTAGTCACCTGGCTGCAGCAACTGGAAGTCCTTGGTGTGACATTGCACTCCATATGCTTTATAAAAATATGTTTCTCAGTATGAATATGATGTAACTGGAATATGCTTTATGCAAAAGGTCTCTTGTAAGGTATCACTACAAAGCTTATGATCTACTGAGTGTGTTCATCCTATTTGTTTGCATGTATTATTTCTATGTCTAGAGTTAGGAGAATAAGATATAAACTTGTATTACTGATGTAAACATATTAAGTGGAAGCCATTAAGGGTGCTTCAGAATCAATGAACTGTGAATGGGTTTGTTTCCCTGCAAGCCTTCCTATGTAATGAAGGTAATGAAGGAGGTCTTACAGTGACATGTGACCATGTTACCTAATACTGGAATCCATCTTAAACCTGGTGCTTTTCCATTTAGAAGGAGGGGTGGGGACCCAGAAAGACAAAGGATTCCCGCCTTGTGCCAAAGCTATAAAAGGGGGTAGGACAGAACAAAGAGCCCCAGTCATGTGAAATCCCCTGCTTTTCACCTAAGATGCCTGCTGGAACTAACAAGAACTGTACCAGGGGAAAGGATTGGCCCCAGACTAGGAAGGAGTCTAGTCTGTGAAAGATGCTTATTGGAACATCTCTGAGGGTGAGATTTATCTGTAATCAGTTTCTTAATGTATTAGGCTTAGACTTGTGTGTTTTGTTTTATTTTGCTTGGTAACGTACTTTGTTCTGTCTGTTATTACTTGAAACCACCTAAATCCTATTTTTTATACTTAATAAAATCACTTTTGTTTATTAATTGACCCAGAGTAAGTGATTAATACCTGGGGGAGCAAACAGCTGTGCATATCTCTCTATCAGTGTTATAGAGGGCAGACAATTTATGAGTTTACCATGTATAAGCTTTATACAGAGCAAAACGGATTTATTTGGGGTTTGGATCCCATTGGGAGTTGGGCGTCTGGGTGCTGGAGACAGGAGTACTTGCTGAGCCGTTTTCAGTTAAGTCAGCAGCTTTGGGCGTGGTTCAGACCCTGGGTCTGTGTTGCAGCAGGCTGGCGTGTCTGGCTCAACAAGACAGGGTTCTAGAGTCCCAAACTGGCAAAGAAAGCGGGCTCAGAGGTAGTCTCAGCACATCAGGTTGTCACAGAGTGTGGGGGAGTCAGGGCCCTGCACCCCCCACTTCCTGCGATTCACCGTGACTCTCAGCCAGCCAGTAAAACAGGTTTATTAGACGACAGGAACACAGTCTAAAACAGAGTTTGTAGGTACAGAAAACAGGACCCCTCAGTCAGGTCCCTCTTGGGGGGTGGGGAGCCCAGACCCAGGTTCTGGGCCTCCCCCCGTCTCCCCAGCCAGCTCCAAACTGAAACCCCTTCCCACTGCCTCCTCCAGCCACACACTCTGGCTCCTCCTCCAGCCTTTGTCCAGTTTCCTGGGCAGAAGGTGTCACCTGGCTCCAACCCCCTCCTGGGCTCAGGTTACGAAGGGCAGCCACCACCCTTTATGTGCTGGCCATCAAGTGTCATCCCTCAGTGAAGTCACACCCTTATTCCCCATCACCACCTAGTATTAATGCAGACAGTAAACTAGTAAAACTCCCATGCAGTGTTACCAGGTTAATACTCCCTACTCTGTCACACAGGTAACAGTCACAAGGGGGTCTCTGTGACGAACCCGTCACACTTGGGTTAGCCCAGAGAGGCAGAGGTCCGTAACGAGCCAGCCAAGCTGTGATGGACCCCATTTCTGGCTTTGTCCCTTTTTCAGTCTGCAGGGAGAGCTATTAAATCTCTCCCAAAGGCAGCCCTTCTCCAGCCACCTGGCCCCTTTCCCCCTTTGTTCTCCAGCTGCCTTCACGCGTCTCGCCCGCCCTTTCCTGCCAGTGTCCCTTGTTCAGTTGTCGGGGAAGGGGGGTCTCCTTGTCTTTTCGGATCCTCTGTCGATTTGGGTCGGTTTCAACCGGTTCTTTAATGACTCACATGTTCCACCCAGCCAGCAAGGTCACACACACACACACACACACACACACACACACCCCCCTTTGTCTCCTGCACTGCTCCAGGAGCAGCATTAACCCTTTCCGAACACTTGCACTGTGTCACAGAAGGGTTGGGATGTTTACCAGGATATTGGAAAATCAAGCGGTCTACCAGTGCAGTGCCAGCAGGGCATGCAGCCCCACGACTGCCATGAACAGTGATGCCCAAAGCAGAGAAGGGCTCCAGTGTATAGAACAACTGGGTATAACCGAAGAGGTGGGGGAAACTTTGGGATGGGTTAACTTGATGGTAGCAGCAGGAAAAAGCCCAAAACACGGGTGCAGTGTGAATATGCGTAGCCCCTTGAGACCTAAGCAAAGCAATAATGCGGGAACACTCCAGCCTCCCCAGCCTCGGTGACCCTGCTCACAGGCCAGCCACAGCCAGCGTACACCGTGTGCTAGATGCTCAGTCTGGGTATTGGCAGGTCAGGCTGGCTGAAGAAAGCAGCAGGTCAGACACTGGCACCGAAAGCTGGACCTTCAGCAGAACGCCCTTTGTTGTGCTATCTGCCCAAGAGAGATTCCAGAGGCAGGTGCATGAAATACAGCAAGGATGGAGAGTTGAAGTCATCACAGGTTGACACTCCAGTGCACGTCAACACTGGAGAACTCTATGACAACCTCCCAGGGATGCCCGCGGGAGCCCCCTGCCAGAGCGGGTGGGGGAATGAGGCTTTTTGTCACTTTGAATTTTTTGAGATAACTGGACATGGGAAATGTTTTGATTGGGAAGTGCAGACGCGGTGCCTCAGGAGAGTGTTCCCAGCCTCTCCCATGATGCATCCCCTCCTGGTGAGATGCCGTGGTGCATGCTGGGGGGTGTAATCTGGATGGGGTGCCCTGCCCAGAGAGGCGAAAGGCAGCACAACCTATACTTCTCAGGGCGCATTACCACAGCATTTCCAAACAGAAAGATTTGGGGCATTCGAGGTTTCTAAGGAAAAGTCAGAATTTCCCATGTAAAACAGACATTTCCCAGGACCCACGTTTGTTTTCTCCCCACATCGGTTTTCCGCTGAAGAACAGTTTGAACCAGCTGATGGCACTGAGGCTAGCAGGGAAGTCTGGAGCTCCAGGTTCCCCCCTCGGCCACAGAGCGCCATTAAGCATGGAGTCCCAATCCTCTCCTGCTGTGGTTGTGATCCCCGGTCCAGCCCCCGGCAGGAGCTCCATGGGAGATCGGGCCCCCATGCACCCCGGTGCAAGGATATTTCGCGCCCTAGGCGAAACTTCCACCTTGCGCCCCCCCTCCAGCCTGGGGAGCCAGGGCCGTCCCTAGCTATTTTGATGCCCAACGCAGCCCCCCCCCCCCGCGGGGGGCTGTATGGGGCCCCAGGCCTCCACGGAGGGAGGGGAGGGCCCAGGCCTCTGCGGGGGGGGGGGGGGGGGGGGGGCCCCCCGGCCGGCGCGGGGGGGGGGGGGGGGGGGGGGCGGCACCCGCGCGGGGGGGGGGGGGGGGCCGCGGGCCGGGCCGGCGGCGCGCCCGGGGGGCGCGCCGGCGCCGCGGGGGGGGGGGGGGGGGGGGGGGGGAGTAGTTCCCCCCTCCCCCCAAGCCTGGGAGCCAGGGGAGCAGAGCAGGCTGGGGCCGGGCCACTCCACTTCCCACAGGAAGTAGCCAGCCAGCGCCGGCTCCAGGGGTTTTGCCGCCTCAGGCAGCCAAAAACCAAAAAAAAAAAAAAAAAAAGCCGCCATCGCGATCTGCGGCGGCAATTCGGCGGGAGGTCCTTCGCCCCGAGCGGGAGTGAGGGACCCTCCGTCGAATTGCCGCCGAATACCTGGACATGCCGCCCCTCTCCCGAGTGGCCACCCCAAGCACCTGCTTGTTAAGCTGGTGCCTGGAGCCGGCCCTGTAGCCAGCCCCACCGTCCCCCACGGAGGCCTGGGGCCAGCCCCCCCCGCGGAGGCCTGGGGCCCCAACCTGCTCTGATCCCCTGGCTCCCAGGTTTGGGGGAAGGGGGGAACCGCCCCCCCGCACTCGCAGACGGCAGACGGCGCGGCTGGGAGCCAGGGGAGCGGAGCAGGCTGGGGCTGGATCGCTCAACTTACCATGTGGTGAGTGCAGGGTGGAGCCTGGCTGCAATCTTCAGGGGAGTGGGGGCGGGGCTGGGGCGGAGCAGGGGTGGGAAGAGGCGGGGTTGGGGCGGAGCAGGGGCGGGGGCCATGGGGAAGAGCCGGGGAGCCCCCCCTGCCGCAGCTCCCCATCCCCCCCTCCGCCCATGGAGCCCCCCCTGCGGCAGCTCCCCGCCCCCCCTCCGCTCTGCGGTGCCCCCCCTGTGGCAGCTCCCCACCCCCCCTCCGCCCAGGCAGCCCCCCCTCCGCCCGGGCAGCCCCCCCTGCGGCAGCTCACCTCCACTCCGCCTTCTCCCCTGAGCACCCTGGCGCCACTCCACTTCTCCCACCTCCCAGGCTTGCCGCGCCAATCAGCTGTTTGGCGCGGCAAGCCTGGGAGGGGAGGAGAATTAGAGCAAGGGCGGCGTGCTCAGGGGAGAAGGCAGAGCGGAGGTGAGCTTGGGCAGGGAGCAGTTCCCCTGCATGCCCCCCCCCTCCCCAGTTACTTGCTGCGGGCGGGGCAGCCCTCCCCGCGCCTCCTGCCCCAGCTCACCTCCACTTCACCGCCTCCCCTGAGCACACTTTTTGGTGCCCCCAACCACTTGGCGCCGTAGGCGGCTGCCTAGTTCGCCTAGTGGTTGCACCGGCCCTGCATGCACCCAGCTGTGCTAGGCATCTTGGTGACCCAGAGACGTCATGGTGCCACCTGGCAGAGAGCACAGAGGCTACCCGGCTCTCCTAGGTCTACTGTCTACATTACAGTGCATCAGAGAGCGGCGTGTGAATTCTCTGCCAACAGCCAGGATCCCAAGGCTTGTCCCAGTCATGGTGAGATGTATGTGTGGGTGATATTTAAGGATGGAGCCGATCTGCAATTGCTAGCGGCAAATATCTCCAATGGCTGGAAATGGGACACTAGATGTGGAGGGCTCTGAGTTACTACAGAAATTTCTTCCCCAGGTGTCTGGCTGGTGGGTCTTGCCCACATGCTCAGGGTCGAACTGATCGCCACATTTGGGATTGGGAAGGAATTTCCCCCCGGGTCAGATTGGCAGAGACCCTGAACTAGGGTGACCAGATGAGATGAAGAAAATATCAGGACTCCGGGGGGGGGGGGGGGGGGGGGGGGGGGGGGGGGGGGAGGGGGGGGGGGGGGGGGGGGGGGGGAGGGGGGGAGAAGAAAAAAAAAAAAAAAAAGCCGAGTGCTGCCAGCCGAGCAAAAAAAAAAAAAAGCTGAATGCTGCCGGCGGAGCAAAATATCGGGACAAATTGCATCCCGACCAGAAATCAGTCAAACGGCTAAAAATTGGGACGTCCCGATTTTATTGGGACGTCTGGTCACCCTACCCTGAACATAGATGACTCGTGCCTCCTGGTACTGGGGGGGGACAATCTAAAGAGGAGGACATGTGACCATCCCACGTGTCTCCTCTGTCCAGCGACCCCCCTGCCCTACACCCAGCCCAGGGCCGCCATGCTCTCCCCACTCCACGTTACCTGCGAAGGGAGGGACGGTGTCCTTCTCCCACTGTGCCTGACCCCCGGCACGTTCTGTCCCTGTCTCTGGCAGTCGGGCCCGTGTGGGGAGAGGGAAGGAGCCGCTTCTCACACAGCTGAAGCTGGCCTCTCCGGGTCGCTTCTCCATGCAGCTCAGCGGCTCCCTGTGAGAGCCCAGCTGGGGAGGCGGTGGGCCACCCTGTCACGGAGTCACCGGGGCGATGCTCTGGAACTACTCCCTGCGAAGCCAGTCAGGACTCTGGGGAAGCCTCCTCTCTCCGAGCATACTGTCTCCAGGGCAAGAAGCTTGCACAGCTTCGACCTTCCCAGGTCTGACCTCGGAGCATTCAGCATCCCCTTCCACACCGTGCACTTCCCACAGCAAGTCCACCTGGGCGGGGCTGCTGGGGAAGCCAGAGGGCCCTGCACCCCAACCCCACAGTCAGACGTGACTCTCAGCCAGCCAGTAAAACAGAAGGTTTATTAGTCGATAGGAACACAGTGTAGAACAGAACTTGTTAGCACAGAAATCAGTGACTTTCAGCCAAGTCCATCTTGGGGGGAGGGGAGCCCAGAGCCAGGGCTCTGGTCCTAGCCCTTAGCCCCAAGCCAGTCGAGACTGACTCACTTCCAGCTGCCTGGCCCCTGCCCTGCCCGTTGCTCCTTCTCCGGCCTTTGTCTTGCTTTGTGGGCCAAGAGTCACCTGGTCGCATCCCCCTCCTGGGTCTCAAGTTACGAAGGGGCAGCCATAGCATCCATGCTGGCAGCTGGAGCAGCCTCTGCAAAAGTCACACACAGCATTCATGCAAAACAGTAAGACTCACATAGGCTCTCATATAACATAACAAAGGAAAATCCCCACTTCTTCACACACACCCCATACAGGCCCAGCTGCTGGGGACAGGGGCCGAGTGAGTTGGAATCCCCTCTTCCCCCCAACATGTTTGGCATGGGCTAGCCAAAGTTCGGGGCCCTGCTGGTTGCGTCCATTAGGAGAAATGGATGATAAAGCCAGGGATTCTCTTTGGTTATTTACTTATACATCGAGTCCTGTTTCCCTGAACACAGGAGGGTTCAAACAGCAGGGGACAATCCCTTTCCTCGCTGTTCCAAATCTGCTTTTCCACGCAGCACTCTGTGCCCAAACAGCTCTCTCTCTCTTCAGGTGCCCTAGTGTGTGTTAATATAGCACAGGGGCCAGTTAATGCATGACCCACTGCTGTGCATGAGAATGTACGCCCCTGCGCTGAGGACTAATGTAGACCAGCCCTTAGTCTGTCTGTGCTTTAATTCCCCCATCTGTAAAACAGATAATACACAGGGGTGGTGGTGGGAAGGGCCGTGAGGATCAATACAACACTCATCCCCAGCTCTTATCTAGTGCACTCCACCAGTAGATCTCAAAGCACTTTACAAAGGAGGTCTGGATTATTACCCCTGTCATGAACATACAGCTAAGGGTAGCATAAAATCCCTCCTTTACCTGTAAAGGGTTAAGAAGCTCAAATAACCTGGTTGGCACCTGACCAAAAGGACCAATAAGGGGAGAAGATACTTTCAAATCTGTGGGGGAAGGTTTTTGTTTTGTCTCTCTCTGTGTGTTCTCTCCGGGTCAGTGAGAAATCAGGGCAGGGAAAATACATCTCCCAAAGCCATACCTGAACTAAGCATCTAAGATTACAAATTGTAAGTAATAGGAAGGAAATGCGTTAGATTGTCTTTTGTTTTAGCTTGTGAATTGTCCCTATGCTAAGAGGGAGGTTTATTCCTGTTTTTTTGTAACTTTAAAGTTTTGCCTAGAGGGGAATCCTCTGTGTTTTGAATCTTATTACCCTGTAAAATTACTTTCCATCCTGATTTTACAGAGGTGCTTCTTTTACTTTTTTCTTTATAATAAAGTTCTGTTTTTTTAAGAATCTGATTGGTTTTTAGTGTCCTAAAAACCCAAGAGTCTGGTCTGTGCCAACCTTGGTTACCTATTTGGTTGGTATATTATTCTCAAGCCTCCCCAGGAAGGGGGGTGAAGGGGCTTGGGGGAATATTTTAGGGAAACAGGAACTCCAAGTGGTCCTTTTCCTGAATCTTTGTCTAACTCAGTTGGTGGTGGCAGCAGTACCCATCCAAGGACAAGGAAGGATTTGTGCCTTGGGGAAGTTTTTAACCTAAGCTGGTAGAAATAAGCTTAGGGGGTCTTTCATGCGGGTCCCCACATCTGTACCCCAGAGTTCAGAGTGGGGAGGGAACCCTGACAACCCCCATTTTACAGGTGTGGAAACTGAGGCACAGAGTGGGATTGATGTGACGAGGTGGGGATTTTCCCTTATGTTGTATGTGAGCCTATGTGAGGCTTACTGTTTTGCATCAATGCTCTGTGTGCCTCAGTTTCCCTGTGTATTGCACCGCTGGTGGGAATAAGGGTGTGTGACTTTTGTGGGGGCTGCTCCAGCTGCCTGCATGGATGCTATGGCCGCCCCCTTCATAACCTGAGACCCAGGAGGGGGATGCAACCAGGTGACTCTTGGCCCGGGAAGCGAAACAAAGGCTGGACGAGGAGGAGCAACGGGCAGGGGCCAGACAGCTGGAAGTGAGTCAGTCTCAGCTGGCTTGAGGTGCAGGCAGTAGCGGCGCCAGCTATGCCGGCGCCCTAGGCAGCGGAAGGTCCCGCCCCCGAAACCCCGCCCCCAACAGCGGCGGCGGAAGGTCCCGCCCACAAATTTCTACGGGCGGCGGGGGCGCCGGCGCCCCCAAAATAGCAGCGCCCTAGGCGACCGCCTAGGTCGCCTAATGGGAGCGCCGGCCCTGGGTGCAGGGGGAGGGCCAGAGCCCTGGTTCTGGGCTCCCCTCCCCCCAAGATGGACTTTACTGAATGTTCCTGTTTTCTGTGCTAATAAGTTCTGTTCCACGCTGTGTCCCTGTCGACTAATAAACCTTCTGTTCTACATGCTGGCTGAGAATCACTGCTGACTGTGGAGTTGGGGTGCAGGGCCCTCTGGCTTCCCCAGGAGCCCTGCCCGGGTGGACTCGCTGTGGGAAGTGCACGGTGTGGAAGGGGATGCTGAATGCTCCGAGGTCAGATCGAGGAAGGTCGAAGCTGTGTAAGCTTCTTGCCCTGGTGACAGTATGCTCAGAGAGAGGCAGGCATGCTACACCAGCATCCTGGCTGGCTTCATATGGAGTCCTAGCTAAGGTCACCCAGAAGGCTGGTGGCAGAGCCAGGAATAAGAACCCAGGTGTCCTGAGTCCAGTGCAGTGCTCTATCCACCAGGCCACGCTGCTATTAAAGATCGCGTGAGGCAGGGGTGCTGGAACTATTTTTAGTGGGTGCTGAGAGCCATTGAACCAAACTGTAAACCCTGTGTATAATGGAAATCACTTCAAGGCAGGGGGTGCTGGAGCACCCCCTCACCACTAGTTCCAGTGCCTATGGCATGAGGTGCTGCGATGCTCTGGCCATGGGGGTGCAGAGAAGCTATGTTAGCTAATTTAGGGTTTTGCACTGTTGTAGCAAGATCAGGGTGGGCGTGCAAGTCACTTTTAACATGTCTGTACTGGAGCTGTGCACTGAAGCAGCTAGATGGGTATGAGTGAATCTGAATTCATTCCAGACGTTGCTGTGGGCACGAACAGGGCTCCACCATCCCCGGCTATCATGAGTTGCTCTTTGAGTGTCAGAGAAATGTAGGGCTGGTAGGTACCATGCAAAGTCTAGACCCCCGTGGAGAGGCCTCTATGTCCCATAATTACCCCGCCCCCCCACTTTATAAATATTGTCTGATAGATTCTTTTGATCAGCCCCTTTTGAGACAGCCCTGCCATGGCAGACAGTCTGATTTCGTTCATAACCCAGGTCCCCAATATCTCAATCTTCTTTTCCGGATATCGTTAGCGATTAGGGGTTGTTGAATTTGCTGATGAATCTCGGCATTTGTTATACATTTATTCCATTCAATTCCCACTCTTTTTCTAAGGTCTTTGATTTTGAAGGCATTTAGATGGCTGCCTGCCCATGGATTCGCTAAATCAATCAATCAAAAAAACAAAAACAAAACAACCCAGTATAGACAGCTCCCTGCCATTTGGGATGCACCCCACGTGACATTTTTGGGCAAAAAATGCAGATTTGGGTCAACCGAAGCATTTTGCGAATCTGTGTTAATTTTGCAAAAAATTATTTCGATCCAATGAATAAATGAATCCCCTACCCAATCCCGAAACGTTGAGTGTTGACCTGTTAGAAAGGAACTGTTTCCATTTTTCTGATTTAAACGACTCTTCGTTCGATCAAAATTCCTTTTTAATTTTATTCTTTTTTAAACATAAAAAATGGCTCACCGTTGAAACAGACTGGTTTTGTCTGGGGTGGAATAAAATGCTGCATTTGATCAGAAATGCATTTTTCTTTCCAACTCAATTTACTGAAAATTTTAAAAAAATCATTTTGGGATTGACCTGAAACAATGTTTTTTCTGTGATTTTTCAGAATTGCCAGAAACCCCCCCGCAACTCCATTATCCACACCGTGCCCAGACACCACGGTGACAGATGCAGCATATAAAGCTGGCAAGATCCCCACTAGGCATTTAGAGCAATCGAGCCTGCCCCGTTCAAAGGCAAGAGGAAAAAAGATCTTATTGCTGGGAAACGGAGCCCCTGTGGTTGCAGGGCGCTGTAGGGTGACAAAATGGGCACTTTTGAAGAGTCACTTTTAGGATATGTCAGTACTAAAGCTGGAAGTGTGCTTTCCAGCATGGGGTTTTCAGAGGTAGTGAGGCCATCGGGCCGTCCTGGAGGGGTCTCGGTGTAGATGCCCTTGGGCCGTCCCAGGGGGGTGTCTCCAGCCCAGAGGCCCTCGGGCCATCCCGGGGGCCTTCTCCCAAGCGGGCGATGTGAAGTGGAAGTGCCAGGTTCTCCTCTCCTCTCCTCTCCGTGAGGAGGGGACAGGGCAGCCTGGCGCAGGCTCTCTCACGGAGTGCTCCCCGCGTGCTCCCCGTGGTGCTTGGCGAGGGCTGAGCGGACACTGAAGCCTTTCCCGCACTGCCCGCACCTGTAGGGTTTCTCCCTGGTGTGGGTGCGCCGGTGCCGGGCCAGGTCGGAGCTCTCGACGAAGCCCTTCCCGCAGTGGGGGCAGGCGTAGGGCCGCTCGCCGGTGTGGGTCCGGCGATGCTTGGTGAGGTGGGCGCTCTGAGCGAAGCGCTCGCCGCACTCGGGGCAGGCATAGGGCCGCTCGCCGGTGTGGACGCGCCGGTGCCGCTCCAGGTGGGAGCTCCAGGCGAAGACCTTCCCGCAGTGCCCACAGGGGTGGGATTTCCGCTCAGGCTGGGATCCCAGGGCCTCTGAACCCTGAAGCAGCTCCGAGCTCTCCCTGAAGCAGCTGCACGCCCCCTCCTGGCGGGCTCTCCGGGGCTTGGAGCCCAGCCTGCAGTCCTGGCACTGGGGACTCTGCTGCCGTTGTGGTGGCCCCAAGCTCTCCCCAGCGCCCTGTCTGCAGCGGCTGCGTTTCCCCTCCTGCTGAGCTTTCCTGGGCTTGGCCAGGCTCTGCTTGCGAGCGGGTTGTTGGCGCTGCCTGATGCTCCCAGCTGCGTGGGTCCGTTTGTGTCGCGTGAGGTCAGAGCTATCCCCGAAGCCCTTCCTGCAGTGGGGGCAGCGGTAGGGGCGCTCCCCGGTGTGGGTCCGGTGGTGCTTGGTGAGGTGGGCACTCTGGGCGAAGGCTTCCCCACACTCCCTGCACCGGTAGGGCCGCTCGCCAGTGTGGACGCGCCGGTGACGCTCCAGGTGGGAGCTCCAGGCGAAGCCTTTGCTGCACTGGGAGCAGCGGTAGGGTTTGTCCTCTAGGTGGCCACGCCGGTGGGCCGCCAGGGCTGGCGGGTCGCCGAAGCGCTTGCCACAGTCGCTGCACTTGTAGGGGCGCTCGCCGCCATGGGCCAGCTGGTGCTGCCGGAGGTGGGAGCTCTGGGTGAAGCACTCGCCGCACTCAGGGCAGGCATAGGGGCGCTCGCCCGTGTGGATGCGCCGATGCCGCTCCAGGTGCGAGCTCCAGATGAAGCTCTTGCCACAGTCCTGGCACCGGTAGGGCTTCTGGCCCTGGGGCGTCCGCTGGTGAGCGGTGATATCCTGCAGTTTCTTGGGGCTGGGCCCCTGAGGGGCGGGTTTGCCCTGTCTCCTCCCTGCCCCTCCCAGCCTCACCCCAGCAGGCCCCTGGCAAACAGCTCCTGAAAATCCTTCCGGCAGCATCTCCTGTGGTTCCGCTGGCTCAGGGCCTTCCTTCGGGGGATTCTCCTCCTCGGTCTCACTCGCCGTCCCATCACCTGCCAGGACAGAGAGAGAATAATTCCCACATTCCGCTCCTGCATGGCTAGGTCTCAAAGCACTTTACAAACCCCCGTTCCCCAGATGAGGAAACTGAGGCACGGAGTGGGGGCATGACTTGCTCAAGCTCACCCAGCAGGCCAGTGGCTAAGCCAGGAATGCACCCCAGGTCTCCTAGGTCCCTGTCCAGTACTCTGTCCAGTCGGACACTGCCTGCCTGGAATCCACTCCCTGCTCTGGGTGGAAGGAACCTCGGAAAGGGGGGAAACAAATTAAAATAGCTCCACGGGAGATTAGAAAATCACGGGCTGAATCCCCCAAACCCTCGCCCAGAGGAGGTGAGCAATTCTGCCCCCACACCCCATCCAAGCCCTCAGCGGGGAGGGCGTCATAGCCAGGTGTTGTCAGGCTGGGTGAGAAGCTGTGAGTGACGCTCACCAGGAGGCTATGATGCCCGCTGGGCACAGTCCAGACCTGGGGGAGCAGCAGCAGAGCTGGAGACGCTAATGGGGCCCGGGTGGGAACCCCAGCTGTTTATTGCCCAGTCAGCATAGTCGATCCCTCACCTGTGCAAGACGCTGCTGGGATCTCCCTCTCCTTGGAGCCTCTGTGACGCCGTTCCAGTCGGGAGATCACCTCCGCTTTCAGGAAGGGGAATTCTGTGGAGGGGGAGTCAGGCGGGTGGGGGAACAGAGCTCGTTAGGCAGCAGCCCCCTCTCCTCACCCGCTGCCAGCGGGGCTGTGATCCAGGGCCGGCTCTAACTTTTTTGCCGCCCCAAGCAAAAAGAAAGAGCGCCGCCCTGCCATAACACCCCCCCCCCCCCCCCCCCCCCCCCCCCCCCCCCCCCNGAAACCCCTCCCCGAGCGGCGTGCCGCCGAAACCCCTCCCTGAGCGGTGCGCCGCCGAAACACACACCCCCAGCGCTGCCCCGCCGAAACACCCCCCCAGCGCTGCGCCGCCGAAACACCTCCCCGAGCAGCGCGCCACCGAAACACCCCCCCAGCGCTGCCCCGCCGAAACACCCCCCCCCAGTGCCGCGCCACCGAAACACCTCCCCGAGCGGCGCGCTGCCGAAACATCCCCCCCAGCGGCACACCGCCGAAACACCCCCCGCAGTGCCGCACCATGCCACCGAAACAAAAACAACCCACCCCCCCGAGCGCCGCCCGGCCAAAACAAAAAAAACCCACCCCAAGCGCCCCCCGCCACCTCAAGATTGGCCGCCCCTTACAAGGTGCCTCCCCAAGCACGTGCTTGGTCGGCTGGTGCCTGGAGCCGGCCCTGCTGTGATCACCGCGACCCACACCCCTCCCTGGAAGGCTATGGGGCTGCATGGGGGTTCCCCAACTCCCTCCGTGTGATAAGATGCACATGGAGAGAAGCCATGTCTACCCCAGGGGATTTATTTGGCCCAGCCACTAGAGAAGGACAGGTCCCCATGCACAGTGAGCACCACACAGCTGGGGTTTCCCTATTCCCCGACCGAATGGCAGCTGGGTTGCTCACTCCCCCGGGACTCTTTGACCAGCCTTGCCCTATCCCCAGGGCCGGGTCTGCATCTGCAGAGTCCCAAGCACCCGTTATGCTACGGTGTCGCCAGCCCTTGCGATTGTCTCACGAGTCTCGCAATATTCGGGATTTGACCTCAAGCCCTGGTTGCTGGAATCATGAGATTGTGCCAGAATCTCAGGGTTCACTACAAAAAGAGATATGAAAGATGTAAATTTCTAGCCCAGGTGGTGCGGGGCATTGACAAGCTATCACTTTAAATTCTCAGGAGGTTTTCTGGTCCTGTTGGCAGGCTAGTGGGCGCTATAGGGAAGCATGTGACCTGGGTCTAGCAGCAGTCAGTCTGCAAAGACACAGCATAGAGCAAGGTGGGGTGAATTGCCTGAGGGAGTCTGGTGATCTCCACACACCAGTGCAGGTTACAGTGCCTGAGGGAGCAGCCTGTTTTCTCTCTCTCTGTTTTTTGGTTCTTGTGCATTTCAGTTGTGGATTCTAAGCAACCAAGTTCTGTTGCTTCCAGCTAGAGTGTATTATGTTTCTATCTCACTTCTTTGCATGTAAGCCAGGAACGCAACAGGGAGCTGCAGAGAACAGTTTGAAAACGTGACCCTGAGTGTGATGCTAACGGCTCAAAAACCGGAAGGTGAAGAAAAGAAGCCCAACATTTTTATGTTTTCAATCTCATGATTTCAAAGCCAATCTCATGATTCCGGGGGTCTGATTCAGGAGTTTGGCTGCGGTAAGAATAACACCCCAACGGTCGTCAGAAAGGACAAGCCACGTTTTTTAACCCCAGCCCCCTTCTGTGCTGGCGTGGGATCCCTGGGAGACGCTGTGGGGAGGCCAGTGGGGCAAAGGGGATGGGCAGTGCCCCCTGGAGGGGGTCCGGTGATCTCCACACACCAGTGCAGGTTACAGTGACTCCAGCGTAGCACAATAGGGCACTAGCCCACCCCTAACCATGCCTTGAGATTGGGCCCTCCCTGGGGATGGGAAATACGTGTGAGTGACATGAGACTCGTGACCACAGGACATAGTAGTGGAAGGGACCGCCTGGCTCATTGAGTCCCCAGCTATCTCCGACAGCCCTGTCATATCATCCCGTTCAAGCTGCAGCTTCAAATTAGCTGTTCCTGAACCTCCCTCCTCTGATGGGTAGAACCCTGCCAATTTCCAGCCTCAGTTTACTCCTGACTAGTTTATCCCCATTTGTTCTTGTGCCGACATGGTCCGGTTGCATTAGCAGATCTTCCCTCTCCCTGGAGCTCCTCCCCCCTCCCCCCCCCCCGCCAAATGAGAAGCAGCCCTCTCTCAGTCTGTGTCTGGCTAGACTGAACAAGTTGAGCTCATCCACGCTCCTCTTGTAAGCCGACTCCACTGTCCTGGGCATGCAGAAGTCCACTAGCAGGGGCCGGAGAGGGGATGGTCTCTCTCGGGCTGGCATCTGTGGACTATGGGACTGATCCCGCTGAAATCTAAAGAACCCAGACCCTGAGCAGCGCTTCAGAGACACCCCCACCCCCTATGTCTGAACGCCCGAGGGGACAGGAATCCTCACCCAGCGACATCAGGGTGTCGTAGCTTTCTTGCATGACGTCCCTGTACAGGGCTTTTTGGTGAGGATCCAGCAGGACACACGGCTCCATGGTGGAATACACAGCCACCTCCTTGCCAACCGCCGGCCCCTGGAACAGCCAGAGACCCTCACTCAGAACCTGCTGTCCCAGCCACACACACGCACCCCCCCCCCCAGTTTGTCCATGGGCCCCACTGCCCCACCTTCTGGTGCTACCTAACGAATAGCACTCTGAAAGGCAGCACGACCCAGGGGATGGTCTTCGACCCAGGCTCTGCCCCTGGTGCCCACAGCCCAGCCATGTCGCCGCTTCATGCCTCGGTTTCCCCATCTGTAAAAGGGGGAGAATGACCCTGAGCTCCTTTGTAAAGCACCTGGAGATCTGTGGATGGAATGCGTGACAGGAGAGCTCATGCTATTAGCATTCCCACCCTCATCCTCCCCCACCCAGCCCTAGCCTTTAACTCTGGAGTGTTTCCAGCTGGGCCTGGAGGCTTAGGCACAGCCGTCCTAGTGAGGCGCAGATGATCTGCCATTGACTGTCCGGGGTGAGGGGTTCCCAGACACCTTTCCCCACTGCGGAGTGTGAAGCCATTCGTGCCTTGGCTACTGCCATGGCAGGCCGCTGGGGTGGGGGTGGCTGGTACCCCTCTCCCTGGAATGTCAGTGCCATGCTAGACATGTCCATCATTGCCGGCTTTAACCCCTTCCTCCCTGCTCCCCCAGCCTCCTGGATGGGCCACTCTCAATCCCCCGGCCCATCCAGAGCGCTATCCTGCAGCCGAGAAGGGCGAGCAGGGGGAGGTTTCAGGAGGGGCTTTTGGCCCATTTCTCACCCCAGTTCTGCCAGGGCCTTTCCCTGCATACAGACGAATTAGACCCACAGATGCTTGGAAAACCCTGGCTCACTTTATTCCTGGGCAGACCCGGCCCCTCCCACCGGGACCAAACCCACCCAGACATTGGTACCCCCACTCCCAGGCACAGAGCCTCTTAGCCAAGTGCAGAACCAAAGGAGCCGCTTTGGGGGATCCCCCCTGACACTGTCCCCAGGGCAGCGCATCCCCCCAGCAGCGGGGACCAGGCAGAGGCAGGACCTGGCTTTTCCTCTCCCTGCTCCTCCCCTTGTCCCAGGAAAGTCAGTCTGCCCCGGGGTGCTGCAGGGAATGGGGCTGGGCAGGGCTGGGAGCCGGGCCCTCCCTCCCTACTTACTGCTCCTGCTGCCCCTGCCAGTCTCTATCCCTGTCTCCCTCCTGCACCCTCCCCTCGGGCTGGGAGACTCGGTCCCTGGCCCGGCCCGGGGCGTTCGCTCTCCCGGAGCTGGCTCGGCTCCTGTAGGGGCTCAGGGGGGCAGAGCCTGGGGGGTCAGGGAGGGCAGCAGCTCTGGGGCTCGCAGACCCCTCCCCCCCCCCCCGAGCAGAGCTGGGGCGAGGAGGGGCCTTGGTGCAGAGGCACTTTCCTGCCAGGGTGTAACGACAGAATGCGAAACCCTCGCGTTTTGCTACTAGTTGCAGTTTCTGCCACACAACGTAACGGTCTGTGCTCCTGCTCAGGTAGCTGTTTCTGTCCTTACACCGGCCCCAGCCCTTCCCCCGGGTCTCTCCCCTCACCTGCAGGCTCCGGCTCAGGGGCTGGTGTCGGCAGAGCCCGGGGCTGCCTCCAGTGACCGGAGAAAGTCCCCTCCCCGGGCTGGGCACAGAGGAGGGCTAATATCGGTCTCCCCCCGCTGGGCAGCAGCAGCGGCTCAGCCCGGGCTGCAGGTTCTCTGCCCGGGAAGCTCAGCTCTCTCCCGGCGGAAGAGGAAGCGGGGCAGGCAGAGGAGGAACCAGTTTCCCCTCCTTGAACATCAGCCACTGTCCTCTAGTGGCAACAGCTCCTCCTCCCCGGCCGCTCCAGCGGGAAGCCAGCCCCGGGGACTGAGCGGTTCCCAAGCGTGCCACTGGGCCCCATATCCTCAGCCACCCGTCTGGGACCCAGACAGAGCAGCCCGACTGGCTCCCAGCTGGCTGAGTCAAGTCTGGAAGCAAGAGCGAACCCCCCTGCTGAATGGGAAGTGAATCGGGCCGGGGGTCCCGCCTGAGGGCCCCCAGAAATAGCTTGTTAATTGCAGCCCCCCCTCCAGCGCCCTGGAAGCGGTTTGGGGCCGGGACAGGGTCGCTGGAACAATTTGTACACTGGAGGTGCTGAGAGCCACTGAACCAAACTGTGAACCCTGTATATATGGAAACCACTTCAAGCCATGGATGCGGCCGCACCCCCCACAGCCATTGTTTCAGCACTCTGGGGCAGGGACAGTCCTTTCCTGGTGCACATCGAGCCCTGACCTCTGACGCGGCATCATCAGTGCTAAACACGCTGAGTTCCTGGGCACGCCTGGCTGAGACCAGTGGTTAAAGTGTGTGTGTCCAGGGGGCTCTCAGGAAGCCCCAGACACAGCCAAATAAATGAAAATCGAGCCAGGTCCCTGAGGGGACTATAAGTACTGGCACCAGCCACTGTCGGAAGACAGGATACTGGGCTAGATGGACCTTTGGTCTGACCCAGGATGGCGATTCTTATGTTCTACCAAAGCTGCTACTCCCAGGGAGACTCCTTCCCCTTTTTCAGACCACTTTAAGCACTGGCTTGGATCTANCTCTCTCCCGGCGGAAGAGGAAGCGGGGCAGGCAGAGGAGGAACCAGTTTCCCCTCCTTGAACATCAGCCACTGTCCTCTAGTGGCAACAGCTCCTCCTCCCCGGCCGCTCCAGCGGGAAGCCAGCCCCGGGGACTGAGCGGTTCCCAAGCGTGCCACTGGGCCCCATATCCTCAGCCACCCGTCTGGGACCCAGACAGAGCAGCCCGACTGGCTCCCAGCTGGCTGAGTCAAGTCTGGAAGCAAGAGCGAACCCCCCTGCTGAATGGGAAGTGAATCGGGCCGGGGGTCCCGCCTGAGGGCCCCCAGAAATAGCTTGTTAATTGCAACCCCCCCTCCAGCGCCCTGGAAGCGGTTTGGGGCCGGGACAGGGTCGCTGGAACAATTTGTACACTGGAGGTGCTGAGAGCCACTGAACCAAACTGTGAACCCTGTATATATGGAAACCACTTCAAGCCATGGATGCGGCCGCACCCCCCACAGCCATTGTTTCAGCACTCTGGGGCAGGGACAGTCCTTTCCTGGTGCACATCGAGCCCTGACCTCTGACGCGGCATCATCAGTGCTAAACACGCTGAGTTCCTGGGCACGCCTGGCTGAGACCAGTGGTTAAAGTGTGTGTGTCCAGGGGGCTCTCAGGAAGCCCCAGACACAGCCAAATAAATGAAAATCGAGCCAGGTCCCTGAGGGGACTATAAGTACTGGCACCAGCCACTGTCGGAAGACAGGATACTGGGCTAGATGGACCTTTGGTCTGACCCAGGATGGCGATTCTTATGTTCTACCAAAGCTGCTACTCCCAGGGAGACTCCTTCCCCTTTTTCAGACCACTTTAAGCACTGGCTTGGATCTAGCTCCCGCTCCAAGGCACCCATTTCTCCTGCCAGCACTGAGGATCTGGGATGCTGGATTATTTATTGCTTACTATTTTTATTGACACAAATAATGTCTAGCATCGAGCAGCCCCAATCCCGGCCCAGGACCTGGTGAGAGCTGAGATTTAGAGCTGGGTGGATTTTTTTCATCAAATACAGTCATTTTTGTCAGCTGGAAACTATTTGCAAAATTGTGCCAGAAAAAAATGAAGTATTTTGGAAATGTCCAAGTGAAATGTTTTGTTCTGACCTGAACATTTTTTTTCCACTTTTTGATTTGTCAATTTTTTTTTATTATTCTTTCAACTCAAAATCAAATGTTTTATTGTTTATTTTTCATCATTGCTAGTGAACTGGTACATTCCTTATTTGCCCAGCTGTTCTGCAATTCTCATGAAGTCTCTTGATTCAGGCCCTGAGTCTTTAGGAAATGCAAAAAAATGGCAAGCGCTGGCAACACTGATTTTCTCAAGGCCCTTTTCCCCATTCTTCACAATGTGTGACCATGTATACTAGTGTAAAGTGGACACAAAAATGTACATGCCTTGTAAAGTGAGATCAGGACAGTCACATTTTACATCCACTCTGTACTGGTGCACAAGACTGCAGAAGGAAGACAATCTACCAAATGGCATAAATTGAAAGAGTTAAAAGTTTAAAAATGCACATGCAATCATAAAATAAAAACACACAAAAATAGTTTAAGTAAAAATTAAAATAGTTTTCAAAAGTTGAAATGGTTAAAATAGTTTTAAAAATAGTTTTAGAAAGTTAAATAGTTTAAAAAGTTAAACTAATTAAAAAGTTTAAATTGTACTTTATTGGCACTTTCACATGCACAGAGAAAACCCTCAAATGTCATTTGTTTTAATGTTTTCACAAAAGTTTTGTCCCCTTTTTTTTATTTGCAGCAAAATTTGAAAGTTCAACATTGGCCTTGTGGCAACTTATAAAACATTTCAAAATTCAAAAAATGCCCCTTAGCTCTGGTTACAACAAACCTCATCTGCAGGGGAAGCTTTGGCACTGAGTGACAAAATATCACAAGGGTTCTAGACTCAGAAAAATGTTACAGTCTGTGCTATTTCTCCTTCATCCATTGTCAAAGCCAACCAGCTCCACTGTCTTAACTGAGGCCCAGATCCTCCAAGGTATTTAGGCTCCTAACTCCTCTGGGCCTGAGAGAGCTTTACTTTGGAGAGCTGCCTGTCTTCTGGAGCAGCCAATAGGTGCTCACTATCCTCAGCAAAATCACATGTGTAACCCTTCTGCCAGGTGGAGTCGGCAGCAACAAGGGCCAGGTTCAATATCTAGGGGTTCCTCTTGACAATAGAACACAGAACCGGCTCAAGCTCCCACCAGTATTCTGGGAAAACTAAACCCTGAAACTGTGCACAGCAAAGAAACGTTTAAATAAAAAAGGGGAAAGGATCCCAGCATTAGTTTGTGAAACCACCACACCCACTGATTCACAAGCATGTCTTCTCATGTGCCCACCTGCCCATGTGAAAGTCCCACGAACGGATGTCACACCGGCCACTTGCTGTCACCTCTGCTGCTGCTACATCTGCGACACCCTGTTCTGAGGTCCCCCCACTCAGCCCAACTTTTAGCGATTTCCCTGAGTGTGTGTGTGTGGGGGGGGGTTCCTCCGTGCTGCTGCCCCTTCGTTGTCTTTCTCTGCAACACTGTCTTCACACTGGGGCTAAGGCTTAGCCCCTAGACCTGCTCCTCAGCGACTGCAGCTCTAGGAACCTCTGAACAGAAGCAAGCGCTCTCAATTGAGTCTCATCAGCTCTGTCTTTAGCCACTGGAGAGGGGAAAGTCAAATACTAGGGCTCTTTAGGCAGAATCTGCAGCGTGGAAGAACTTCTGCACACACTACCCTCCCACCTTCAGTGACATCTGCTTAGCAAGTGGGGTTCAGGTGAGGGTGACCCCCTCAATCAGGACACAGTTCTGCTGCCCTTTGCTCCTACAGTCAGGATAACATGTCACTCCCCCTGTGCTCAATGCTAAAGTGATTTATAACTCAACACCAGCTAAAGTTGATCACTTTGGCAGCTGAGCGCCTAGGTGGAGTAGGTGTGTCCATTGCAAGTCCAGTCTGCTCCTGGCGTCTCTCCTCCCAGGGCCTTACTAGATGTCAGGGGAGAGCTCATCCTGACCCTGAGTGGGTTTGCTTTCAGATTTAGGATAATCCCCAGCACTAGAGCTGAGTGGGGGATGGTCTATTTCAAGAGAATCCCTTATGCAACAAAATCTAGTTCTTCATTTGACGAAGGAAGATGCTCCGAAGCAGCCCCTCCCTATGCGGGTTGGCATGGAAGTGCTGTCAAAGTTACCAGCAGAGGTTATAAATCCGGATTCTAAAGTGAATCCAGATTAAAGGCTCGTGCTCCTGGAATTTCTTTCTAGAATGGCTCCAGGGGATATTTCACTGCAGTTTAGGGTGACCAAGTATCCAGTTTTGGACCGGAACACCCGGTCAAAAAGGGATCCTGGCAACTCCCGTCAGCACTGTTGACTGTCCAGTTGGCGGCTCCGCCGCACAGCAGGGCTGGCAGGCTCCCAGGTTGGGAAGCAGCTGGCATGTCTGGCGCTGCTCCCATTGGCTGAGCCAGGCCAGGGGAGAACTAGCACAAGCGCGACTCGAGCGCTCAGCAGGAGGCTGTTGAGGGGTCGCATGGCTCGCGCTTCTCCCGCTGCTGCCTGGCCCTCTTCTCCTCATGCGCCTCCCTCGTGTGGCTGGGCTCGAGCTGCGGCGCATGCCCTGCAGCAAACCGCGGTCTGTCTCTAGCCCCATTGCCGGCACCCAGGAGTTCGAGGTATGTGTATCCTCATCTCCGAGTGCTGGGAATGGGGCTGCACCCGCATCTCCCTCACTGCATCCTTCCCCATCCCAGCCCTTCCCCCTCATCCCACTCACTGCATCCATCCCATCCTGTTCTGCCCCCCACACCTACCCATCCCAGCCCTGTACCCCTTACAGTGCTCTCCCACCCATCGTCTCCACCTCCCAGAGCCGCCACCCCCATGGCCCTCTTCCCCCACAGCCCTGCACCCCTTTCACCTCCATACACTGCTACACTCCCATTATGTCCCTATACACCCCTGTGCCCCCCACATCCTCATGCACCTGTAGCCTTCTGCCTCCCCCTGCATACTCATCCACCCCACATGTCCCCCACACTCCTCCTCTCTCCTTCATTGCCCCCTCTCACCCCTACCCTGCTCTCATCTTTGGCCTCTTTCCCTCCCCATCCTCTCTCCTCCACCCCCACCCCGCAACTTTTCCCTTCCAGCCCACCCTCCTCCATTCCCTGCTGGGTGATTTAGGCAGCCCCTGGAAAAGTGTATGAAAAAGTGTCTCTGTGTAAGCAAGTGTGTGCTTGCATACATTGTATGTGTGTAAGAGACTGTGTGTCTTTGTGTAGGGAGGTGCGTGTATTGCCACGTGTATATACCTGTGTGAATAAAATTTGCAGCCTAACTCTTTGACTTTTATTCCTTTTGCTGGCTTGTGCACAAAAAAACTGATGACATAAAATATGTGTGTTTTCATTTCATAACAAGTTTTTAAAAGATAAGGGAACTCGAAGAGAAATGTATTATTTGCAGCAGAGCAAATGTATGATACATTTCTCCCCACCTTTGTCTAGCTACATTACAAACTGTTGCCGACTCTCTCTTTTTATGTGTATGTCCAGCACCTACCACCCTGAAGCCCTGATCTTAGTTGGGGTCTCTAGGCACTAAACAACAATTGTAATATTAAATAATGTGGAAGTATATGTGTTAGTGCATGCTACATGTGTACACATGAATACACGTGTGTATCTGCATGTAGGAGTGGGAGTCCGTTTCTACAGAGTTATTTATATAGGTACACCTCTACGTCAATATAACGCTGTCCTCGGGAGCCAAAAAATCTTACCGCGTTATAGGTGAAACCATGTTATATTGAACTTGCTTTGATCCACCGGAGTGCGCAGCCCCGCCCCCCTCGAGCACTGCTTTACTGCGTTATATCCAAATTTGTGTTATATCGGGTGGCGTTATATTGAGGTAGCAGTGTATCTGGACTGGTGCATTTCTGTGGTTGTGCTCTATGGATGTGTATTTGGGCTTCAGGAGTGGGCCTTTAATGGACCCATTGCAGCTGTGATAATGTGTGGTAATTTTATGTGTGGAATTAGGACAATAACTTTAGTGAACAAAAAACATGGAGCTGGTTACAAAAAATGGAAAGAGGGGAGGGAAGAAATCATTAAAACCTTTGTGAAATTTCATTTTTTTTTAAATTACTAGGGCTGTCGATTAATCACAGTTAACTCACACGATTAACTCAAAAAATTAACTGCAATTAAAAAAATTAAATGCAATTAATCGCACTGTTAAACAATAGAATACCAATTGAAATTTATTAAATATTTTTGGATGTTTTCTACATTTTCAAATATAGTGATTTCTATTACAACACAGAATACAAAGTGTACAGTGCTCACTTTATATTATTATTTTTTATTACAAATATTTGCACTGTAAAAATGATAAACAAAAGAAATGGTATTTTTCAGTTTGCATGGCACTTTTGTAGCCGGCGCTGCAAGGTATTTACATGCCATATATGCTAAACATTCATATGCCCCTTCGGCCACCATTCCAGAGGACATGCTTCCATGCTGATGATGCTCGTTAAAAAAATAATGCATTCATTAAATTTGTGACTGAACTCCTTGCGAAAGAATTATATGTCTCCTGTTCTTTTACCCTCATTCTGCCATATATTTCATGTTATAGCAGTCTCGGATGATGACCCAACACATGTTCGTTTTAAGAACACTTTCACAGCAGATTTGACAAAATGCAAAGAAGGTACCAATGTGAGATTTCTAAGAATAACTACAGCATTTGACCCAAGGTTTAAGAATCTGAAGTGCCTTCCAAAATCTGAGAGGGATGAGGTGTGGAGATTGCTTTTTTGTCTGAGCGATTGGCTGAAGTAGGACTGAGTGGACTTGTAGGTTCTAAAGTTTTACATTGTTTTATTTTTGAATGCAGTTATTTTTTGTACATAATTCTACATTTGTAAGCTCAACTTTCATTATAAAGAGATTGCACTACAGTACTTGTATTAGGTGAATTGAAATATACTATTTCTTTTGTTTTTTACAGTGCAAATATTTGTAATCAAAAATAAATATAAAGTAAGCACTGTACACTTTGTATTCTGTGTTGTAATTGAAATCAATATATTTGAAAATGTAGAAAACATCCAAAAATATTTAAATAAATGGTATTCTATTATTGTTTTAACAGTGTGATTAATTGCACGATTAATCGCGATTAACCTTTTTAATCGCTTGACAGCCCTAAAAATTACCCTTTTAAACTATTTTACTGCCAACTCTAGCATCCTGTAACAAATAAAACCTGAACTTAGCATGATACAGCTGTCAAAACAATAAATATGCCTGTTTGGGCCTTGCAGAGAAAATGAGCATGTGAGAGAGGGTGGGGGATGGAGTGAGCAGGGGGGCAGCGGCCGCTCCAGGCACCAGCGCTCCAAGCGCGTGCCTGGGGCAGCAAGCCGCGGGGGCGCCCTGCCGGTCCCTGCGAGGGCGGCAGTCAGGCAGCCTTCGGCGGCATGCCTGCGGGAGGTCTGCCGGTCCTGCGGATTCAGTGGCAATTCGGCGGCAGATACGCTGAAGCCGCCGGACCGGCGGACCTCCCGCAGGCACGCCGCCGAAGGCCGCCTGCCTGCCGTGCTTGGGGCGGCAAAAAAGCTAGAGCCGCCCCTGGTGGGGGATGGGGCCTTGGGAAGAGGCAGGGCCTCAGGGAACAGGTGGGGCAGGGCAAGGGTGTTCAGTTTTCTGGAATTAGAAAGTTGGCAACCCTAATCCAGTTCCCCTTCCTCCTCAGGCTGAATTTGGAAGTATTTTACCCACGCGCCTATTTTAATCCACTTTGAAATCACCCAGCAGAAAGAGGGCACAATTATTTATTTTTATTCAGTTTCTAACCTCCCAGTCCCCCAGATTTGTGGCCTTTTGATCTTCCTATTCAAGAGCCCACAGAAAATCCCCTCAATTTCTCTTCCTGAATCACATTTTAAAATGTTGACAGGATGTTGCCGGGTCAAATTGGATCCCAGGCTTTTTTATTTATTTACTTCAAAACAAGCCTTCAGCCTGCTCTGTCATTTGAAACCCTCCAACTGAAATTGAACGACAGCTACTCTAGCTTAGCCAAATGTTACTGGTCTGGATGGAGAAACTGGTTTGGTGTAATTCTCTGGCCTGTGCTATACAGGAGGTCACACAGGAGGGTCCCTTCTGGCCTGGGAAGCTGTGAAAGGCTTCGCAGGGGAATGGAGGCTGCCTCAGAACTGAATTGTGGCAGGAACATGGAGACAGCCACCAGCTGCCTTCTGAGGACCCCCTCCCATGTCCTGGGCATGCTGGGGGGGTAGAGCTGAGGGTTTGAGCGGCATGTTATGGGCATCGTGGCTGATATAAGCAGCGGGGAGCCGGCCTCCAGACCTGGCTAAAAGACCCCCGAGCGGCCCATAGTCAGGAGGTGCAAGGATGGCTTAAAGCCACCTTAGAGCCTGCCCTTCCCCGACAGGTGCGGCGGAAGCTTTCTAACAGTGGGAGGGGGTCACCGATGCCCAAACCATGGCCCCACCCCCTGCACCGCCCCTTCCCCCTAAGCCTCCGCCGCTGCACTGCCCGTTCTCCCAAAGGCCCACCCTCATGCCACTCCTTCCCCTGAGGCCCCGCCTCTGCATCACCCCTTCTCCCCAAGTCCCCGTCCTCGCACTGCCCCTTCCCCGTGCCGCCCTGCTCCCTCCCCGCCTCTTCTCCCCAAGGCCACCCTCCCCACATCACTCGTTCTTACAGCCAGCAAAAAGTCGGAGGACCATAGCCCTCCCCCCACATTGATGCAGCACAGAACTAGATTTGAAGGCCATAAGCGACCATAACGACCAGCACACACCCTCCCCCAGGGATGTGTCTGGCTGAGCTAGAGCAGATCTCTTAGAAACCCACGGGCAACCTCGATTTAAAGGAATCCATGTGACTGATGGAGAATTCACCATTTCCCTGGGACAGCTGTGCAATGGGCTAATTCCCCTAATCGCTTGTCAAAAATCTGCACCTTATCTCCAGTCTGAATTTATGTAGCTCCAGCTTCCAGCCATTGGATCTCATCCTACCTTTGTCTGCTAGATTAAAGAGCTCTCTGCTACCCTATTGACTGGGATCAAATCACACACCAATGTTAACGTTCTCCTGGATAATCTAAATTTACTGGGTTACTTTAGTATCTCACTGTCAAGCAGGTTTTCCAGACCTTGACTCATTCTTCTTCTTTGAACCTTTCCCAATTAGTCCACACCTTTCTGAAGTGCAGACATCCCAACTGGACAGCAGACCATTCCAGCAGTGATGGTACAGGCCAAAAAAAATTCACCACCATAGTAAATCGAGAGTGGGAAAATGGTAATGGAAAGATTTGTGATGGCTTTTTGTGGGAAATGATTTTTTTCTGCCCCACTGAAGGAAAGTGAAAAATATGTTTTTATAAAAATTGAAAGGACAACAGATCTCAATCGGAATGATATTTGTAGATGAAGAACAAAAACCTCCTGCAACATTTCAAATGAACTTGGGCCTGGGGATACAGTAATTATGGCCCTGTCCCTGCATTTGGAGCCTGGCTCTTGCCAGGCTGCAGGGTTGATGCCTGGGAGCTGAGGATCTGAAAGTGACTATGAAACGAGACCTCGAAAGCAGCCTCTTTAAGGAATGTCAAGGGATTTTACTGGGCTCTCTGCCCAGGGGGACAAACTGGACTCTACGCAGTGAATGATGTCCCAGACACAGCTGGCACCAGGGGAGCACATCTGCCCTGCAACTCCTCAATAGTCTGGGAGAAGATCTATGTCACCAATAATTCCTCCCACGCCATCCCTTCATCTACACATGTCCATCAGAGAGATTTAGAAAAGATGATGTCTTAGGAATCAGAGTCAAATCTTCAGGAGAGAAAGAGAGAGAGAGAGAATCAGAACCACAGATTCCTGCCCTATTCTTAGTATTATCCCCTGGAGCAGCCAAGAGCCATGTTAAGACCCGTATTTAGGACCCATGTTCCTGGAGCTGTATGATTGCACCAGAATCTCAGCTGTCAATTTAAGCCCTCAAGGTTGGGATCAAATGCTAGGAAATGTGACATGAGTGTAACTGACGCAACGACACTGCCTGTGTCTGCAGAGAGCCTGAGCCAATTGCTGCGAGGGGGGAAGCATTTACTTTACCCATCTTTGCCATGAGCTGTAGGTGCAATTCTCAATCGCCCCTCAGTCATCAATGATGAGGCCATTGACAGGATGCCCCAGGTTGCAGTCAATGACTCCATGGATGCGTTACCAGAAGAGGACGAAGTGAAGAAAGCTATCAATCAAGCTGTCAAGTGGCAAAGCCCCAGGGTTAGATGCCATACCAGCAGAGGTGTACAAAGTCGGTGGACCCATGCTGCTACGGAAACTCACTGAGCTGTTTCAGTCCTTCTGGAAGCAGGGAACCATTCCACAAGAATTTAGAGACGCGTCTATCTTGCACCTCTATAAGAGGAAGGGCAATCGCCAGGTATGCGACAATCACCGTGGAATCTCGCTGCTTTCTACAGCGGGGAAAGTTCTTGCACGGGTTCTGTTGAACCGATTGATCACACACCTGGAGAAGGGCCTACTGCCAGAATCACAGTGTGGCTTCCGCAAGGGACGTGGGACTATTGACATGATCTTCGCCGTGCGTCAGCTACAGGAGAAATGTCAAGAGCAGAATCGTGAACTCTACACAACTTTTGTGGACCTCACAAAAGCATTTGACTCTGTCAGTCGCCAGGGTCTGTGGAGGATCATGTCGAAATTTGGCTGTCCAGACAGATTTATACGAATGGTACGTCAATTTCATCATGGTATGATGGCTCGTGTCCTGGATGGCGGTGAAACATCTGAGGCCTTCCTAGTCACCAACGGCATCAAGCAAGGGTGTGTGTTAGCACCCACTTTGTTCAGCATGATATTCTCTGCCACTCTGACTGATGCCTTTCAACACTGCACTGAAGGAGTAGGCCTGAAATATAGAACTGATGGGAAACTATTCAATCTGAGGCGACTGCGTGCCATCACCAAGGTGAAGGAAACTGTACTTCGAGACTTTCTCTTTGCCGATGACTGTGCTCTGAATGCTAGTACAGAGCCAGAAATGCAAGCCAGTATGGACAAGTTTTCAACTGCATGCAATAACTTCGGTCTCACCATTAACATCAAGAAGACTGAGGTCATGCACCAGCCAGATCCCCATACTCCGTACTCAGAACCATCCATCATTGTAAATGGACAGAGACTTCAGACAGTGGACCACTTCACATACCTGGGCAGTACCCTTTCCCGAACAGTGTCAATCGATGATGAAGTAAACTGCAGAATTGCTAAAGCCAGCTCTGCATTTGGCCGATTGCGCTCCAACGCTTGGGAACGTCGAGGGATCAGCCTACCAACGAAGCTGAAAGTCTACCGAGCAGTGGTGCTTCCAACTCTGCTGTACGCCTGCGAGACGTGGACTGTTTATCGGAGTCATGCACGAAGGCTCAATCACTTCCACATTTCCTGTCTGCGAAAGCTTCTAAAAATCAGATGGCAGGACAAAGTGCCCGATACTGATGTCCTTACTAGAGCCAGTCTGCCGTCAGTTCACACATTGCTGATGAGAGCCCAGACCAGGTGGGCCGGACATGTCGTGAGAATGTCAGACAAACGCATTCCTAAACAGCTCTTCTACGGAGAACTCACTCAGGGAAAGCGCTCCCATGGAGGACAAAAGAAGCGGTTCAAGGACACGTTGAAGACCTCTTTGAAGTCCTTTGAGATCAACACCGCCACATGGGAAACCTTCGCACTGAACCGTCCAGCATGGCACAGCCTCATTCACACAGGCAGTGATACCTCTGAGGCGAGGCGTATTGCTGAGGCTGAAAAAAAGCGTGAGCTGCGCAAGTCCAGAGCTGCTCATACATCATCGACAGTGCCATTACATGTCTGCCCGACGTGTGACAGGACGTTCCACGCCCGAATTGGACTGATCAGTCATCTTCGAACGCATAGAGCCCGGTCATCGAAAAAATGAGTTGTTGAGGTCGTCATCGATAACGATGGACGAACATCATCAGGTGGGAGCACAAAATATTTATTAGTAATGATGATTTTGATGTCATTTATTTGATCTCTAGCTCTAGGTCTCAAGCTGGGATGTTCGGTCAAGGAAAATGTAACTGCATATGGAATAAAAATTATACTTTTAGTTAATCTTCATCTTTCACATAATGGACCAGATCCACAGTTGGTGTCAATGGGCATCGCTCCGTTGGAGTCAATGGGGCCAGATTCCCAGCTGGTGTCAATGGGCTGTAGCTTTTTTGGAGTCAATGGGGCCAGACCCCCAGAAAGTATCAATTAGCTGTAGCTCCATTGGGGTCAATAGACCAGGTCCTCAGCTGGTGTGAATCGACATTTCTCCATTGGCTTCATTGGTGGAAGCCCATTTTATAGCAGCTGAGGTTTCAGCCCAATATTTTTTTCACTTATCTCCTCAGTTCCCAGAATTTTACCTTGTTGCTTCCCTGGTTCCGATAGCAGATTCTCTAGAGGAAAGAAAGAGTGAAAGATGTGACATCCCATTGTATGTGTGTTATCAGTCCCAGGGTTTTGTTAATAAGAACATGAGAAGGGCCATACTGGGTCGGTGCTTCAGAGGGACTGAGCAGAACAGGCAATCATCCAGTGATCCATCCCCTGTTGTCCACTGCCAGCTTCTGGCAAATAGAAGCTAGAGACACCCAGAGCATGGGGTTGCATCCCTGCCTATCCTGGCTAATGACCTTTGATGGACCTAACCTCCATGAACTGATCTAATTATTTTTTTAACCCTGTTATAGTCTTGGCCTTCACAACATCCCCTGGCAATGAGTTCCACAGGTTGACAGTGTGTTATGTGAAGAAATACTTCCTTTTGTTAGTTTTAAATCTGCTGCCTATTAATTTAATCAATGACCCCTTGGTTCTTGTGTTATTGGAAGGAGTAAATAACACTTCTTTACTTTCTCTACATCATTTGTGATTTTATAGACCTCTATCATATCCCCCCTTCGTCATCTCTTTTCCAAGCTGAAAAGTCCCTGTCTTTTTAATCTCTCCTCACATGGAAGCTGCTCCATACCCCTAATCATTTTTGTTGCCCTTCTCTATACCTTTTCCAATTCCAATATATCTTCTTTGAGATAGGGCAAACACAACTGTGCGCAGTAGTCAAGGTGTGGGCGTACCATTATGATATTTGCATTATGATATTGCATAATGATGCATTGTGATATTTACTGTCTTATTATCTATCCCTTTCCTAAAGGTTCCTGACATCCTGTTAGCTTTTTTGACTGCCACTGCACATTGAGTAGATGTTTTCAGAGAACTATCCACAATGGCTCCAAGAGCTCTCTCTTGAGTGGTAGCAGATAATTTAGACTCCCATCATTGTATATGTATAGTTGGGCTTATGTTTTCCAATGTGTATTACTTTGCATTTATAAACACTGAATTTCATCTGCTATTTTGTTGCCCAGTCACCCAGTTTTGTGAGGTCCCTTTGTAGCTCTTTGCAGTCTGCTGTGGACTTAACTATCTTGATTAATTTTGTATCGTCTGCAAATTTTGCCACATCACTGTTTAATTCTTTTTCCAGATCATTTATGAATATGATGAACAGTACTGGTCCCAGTACAGACCCCTGGGGGACACCACTACTTACCTCTCTCCATTCTGAAAACTGACCATTTATTCCTACCCGTTGTTTCCTGTCTTTTAACCAGTTGCTGATCCATGAGAGGACCTTCCCTCTTACCCCATGACAGTTTACTTTGCTTAAGAGCCTTTGGTGAGGGACCTTGTCAAAGGCTTTCTGACAGTCTAAGTACACTATATCTGCTGGACCACCCTTGTCCACATGCTTGTTGACCCCCTCAAAGAATTCTAGTAGAGTGGTGAGGCACGATTTCCCTTGACAAAAATCATGTTGTCTCTTCCCCAACAAATCGTGTTCATCTATGTGTCTGATAATTCTGTTCTTCACTATAGTTTCAACAAATTTGCCTGGTTAGGCTTACTGACCTGTAATTGCCAGGATTGCCTCTGAAGCCTTTTTTAAAAATTTTTGTTAATAAGCTATCCTTCATTCATCTGGTACAGTAGCAGATTTAAATAATAGGTTACATACCACAGTTAGTAGTTCTGCAATTTCACATTTTTGTTCCTTCAGAACTCTTGGGTGAATACCATCTGGTCCTGGTGACTTATTATTGTTTAATTTATCAATTAAATATAATAAAATAATAATAATAATAATATCTCTTTTCCCTTCATTCCTGAGAAAGAAAGGACTGAGTTTTATAGATTGATAGAGTCCAAGGCCAAAAGGGACCATTGTGATCATTTAGTCTGATCTCCTGTATAACACAGTAATAGAAACTTAATCAGTGAGTCCTACACCTAGCCCATAGCTTGTGATTGAGCTAGAGCATATCTTTTGGAAAGAGACTTCAACCTCAATTCATGCTGGGATTTTAAAAATTTGCCCAGCTTCCTTAGAAATCCCAGGCTTCAAATGAATCCAAATTGGATGTCTTCGTAAGGCCTTGTCTACACACAGATATTGTACTACCTAAACTACACCCGCATAGTGAAAGTGACACAACACTCCCCTAGTGTGGAAACAGTTAAATCAATAGTTTATTCTTGTATTTGATGAGGATAAAGCAGTACTCATCTAACTGTGTCTACACTAGGGGTTGAGCTGATATAACTAGAAAAATCATACTCCTAACCGAAATAGTTAAACCCATACGAAAACTGTGTGACCAGACCTAAGAAATACAATTAAAAAGAGCCAGAGTCCGATCTTTCTAAAGTGTCAAGTTTGCAACTGGTAAGTTTCCAGAGCTTGGCAAAGATTATTAGTTTGGTGTCACCTTTAACCATCAATTTTTTTCTGCTGACTCGAAAAGACATGTATGGAGAGACTGCAGTTCTCCATTGTTTGGGGTATTGTTTTACTCATTAAAAAGCAGCATTCTGGGTGATTTAGGTTGGGTGGCTGGAGTAGATTGGAGAGCAACAAACATGCCTTGTTGCCAGTGTGTTTCATTGTTCCTTATGTAGGAAAAAAAGAAGTTTGTTAGAACAAGCAAAAATGTATTTATGGGCAGCAGGGGATGGATCACTTGATGATTACCTGTTCTGTTCATTCCCTCTGGGGCACCTGGCATTGGCCACTGTTGGAAGACAGGCTACTGGGCGAGGTGGACCTTTGGTCTGACCCAGAATGGCCGTTCTTATGTTCTTAACCATGAAAACTTAAAAAAATTTCAAACGCCTTCCATTTCCAAAGCAGATTCATTTTTTCCCTGAAGTTTTCTGTAGATTTTGTTTTCACTCAAATGTTGTTCTTTTCCAACATTGGTCAATCACAGAAACTGAAAATATTTCCATTTTGGGAATAACCCAACAAACTATGTGACCGAGCTAGCCAATCAAAACTGGCAATCTGAAAACCAGAAATGGCTGTGGATAGCCAAAAAATAGACAGAGTTATGACAGCTGGTGCTACCAGCCGTTTTTGGAAGGGATATTGAACCTCTTGCTCCAGAGTTTGGGCCGATCTTTAGCTATTAGAGACCAGAATGAGATCTAAATCGGGGGGCAAATTATCCCACGTCTGTCACTGTGGAGTTCTTACACTTTCCTCTGAAGCAGCTGCCGCTGGTCATTATCAGAGATGGGATATGGGGCTAAATGGATTGCGGTTCTGATCCAGTCTGGTGCCTGATACCTATGTTTCTATGCCAAACAAATCCTCCGCCCATCCAGAAAAAGGGGGGGGGAAGTCAAGGAAAACTTAGTGGGTTTTGCCAAAAAATAATTCAATTTTGGGGGGGGGGGGGAAATGCAGTCTTTCTCCCCAAAATTTTTGAATACAAACTTTCAACCACCTCGTCTTGCCAATTTTTCTCACAAGTCTCATGACACTTAGTGTTTTCTTAAGCCCCTTTCCCATTCACCTCCTCCCTGAACTCCAGGTGTCAGGTGAGAATCTTTAGGAAAGTAGTAAATTTCATGTTGTGCAGGGGCAGAAAAAAGTTTCCCAGCACAACCGTTATAGGCTCACAACCCGGAAGATAAATAAACAGAACCCAAAATTAATTATTTTGAAAATTTCTTGATCTCTAAGCCAACGTCATGATTTTTGGGGGAGCTGGCTCATGACTTTTGACTGCTTGGGGTTAGCAGTATTGCAGCTCTGCTACTGATATGTACATAGGCCTGGCTCGCCCCTTCCAATGGAAATCGCAATAGGAGCAGGTGGACAACTCCTGGAGGCTCTCCTTGCAGAGTTGTCCTCTGAGCGTTCTGTTGGAGGACACAGCCAAGAACTCCCTGATGGCGCCAATCTTCAAGGAGGTTCCGTATGGACACAAGAGTGACTCTGAGTCCACTCAAGGGTTTCATCAAGGAAACTATGACCTTGACTCCGTCACAAAAGGCCAGTGATATGTCATTTAATATTAGGACTGGCCCCAAACTCCAAATTAACCTTAACCAAGAATTTCACATGCAACGAAAAACTTTTCTTTAGTTTGAAATTTGTTGTGAAGCTTTTTTTTTTTAAATGGAAAAACACGGAAACAAAATGAACACTTTGGGTTTGTCTCAAATTTGTCTGTTTAAAATAATCCACACACACACACAAATACAAACAAAACAAAACTTGTCCACTTTGTTTCAAATTGAAAAGGTTTGGTACTGCTTTCAATTTGCAGAATGGGCTTATTCCTGGTTTACACCAGGGTGAGTGAGAGAGGAATTGGCCCCAATGACATTACTCCTGGTTTACACCAGGGCAAGTGAGAAGAGAATCGGCTCCAGTGATTCCAGTGGGGTTACTCCTGATTTACACCAGGCCCCAGGGTGAAGGGAGGGGAATAAGCCCCAGTGACTGCAGTGGGGTTACTCTTGGTTTACATGAGGGTGAGCAGGAGAGGAATTGGCCCTGGTGACTCCAATGGGATTACTCCTGATTTATACCAGGTGAGTGAGGGGGAATTGGCCCTGGTGACGCTAATGGGAGTTACTCCTGATTTACACCAGGGTTAATTAGAGGGGAATCGGTCCCTACATCTGCACACAGATACTGCGTCTGCCAGGCTGAGCTGCCCAACTCTGTGAAAGACAGTGCTTTAACTGTGGCCAAGTTGCCCAGGTAGGGTTGGGCCCGCTGGAGAGCTGGTTAAATTGACCCATTGGAAGTGCGACACTACAGGGCCATTCCTTACAACTCCAGCCCCCTGGCTGGGGACCGTGGTGAGAGCGTCCCAGCATCCCTGCAGATGACACTGATGGGGGCTTGATCCTCCTTGGAGAATAGCTTCAACCCCTCTCTGTATCTATCTCACACACCCTTCCCTCGGGCTTTTCTGCTGCTGGCTACTCACTAGCTCCAGCATGCTCGCCAGCTCCCTGTCGGGCCTCAGGTGTCTATGCTGGGCGGTTTCTCCACACTGGAGACATTTGTCTCCCACTCCTCCCAGCACTGGCTGATGCAGGAGCAGTGGAAGATGTGGCCACACTGTCTAAAATGACCGGATCTTGGAAATACTCCAGACAGACGGTGCACGTAGCCTCGTCTTGGAGACAACCTGACAGGCCGAAAGCAGCCGTCACTCCATTCCTAAGGGCAGCACGCAGCTGATGTTCAATTTCTTACTTGGAGGCGGGGGTGGGGGTTGGCACATGCGCTAAGCCAGTGGCTCTCAACCTTTCCAGACAACTGCCCCCCTTTCAGGAGGCTGATTTGTCTTGCGTACCCCTAAGGTTCACCTCACTTAAAAACTTCAGCTTTGGCCCCGGGTGGCGGGGTTCGGGCTTTGGCTTGCTGCCCTGGGCCCCAGCGAGTGTAACGCTGGCCCTGGCAAACCCGTTAAACAAACTCGCCCAGTTTGAGAACCGCTATCTAGTACATAGAGCAGTATAAACAAATCATTGTCTGTAGGAAATTTTAGTTTGTACTCACTTCGCTAGTGCTTTTCATGTAGCCTCCTGTAAAACTAGGCAAATATCTAGGAGTTGATGTACCCCCGGAACACCTCCTGGGTTCTCTCTCTGGCTCTGGGAGGGGAGTGGGATCTAGTGGGTTAGAGGGGGGCGGGGGCTGGGAGCCAGGACTCCTGGATTCTATCCCTGGCTCGGAGAGAGGAGTGGGGTCTAGTGGGATAGAGGTGGGGGGCTGGGAATCAGGACTCCTGGGTTGTGTTCCTGGCTCTCGGGGAGGGGAATGGCATCTAGTGGGTTGGAGCAGGAGGGGCTGGGAGCCAGGACTCCTGGGTTCTATCGCTGGGATGGGATGGGTTGGGGGGGGGGGAAGGAATGTGAGCTAGTTAATAAAAGTGGGGGAAGGAGATGAAGAAGCCTGGGTTTCTCTATCACTGATTATCACCTAGACCCATATTTTCAATAGACAGAGAGTGGTTCTCATTGCACCAGCGAGCTCCCCAGTACATTGCTATAGTCACACCAGTGCAAATTCCCCTAGTGTAGCCAAGCCAGAATAGAGCAGGTACTGGCTTAGCTTCTCCAGGGTTCAAGGATGTCTCCTTTAGCTCTGCTCTCTTCTTCGGCACGTGGCAACAAGGGGCTCCAATAAAGCAGCCTCCACAAGGTTGGGGACAAACAGATAAAAAGGTCAAGTTTATTTATTTACAGGCTCTAATGCTACCACTTGGGCTATTTACAGAGGATACAAAAGCATAGCAAAATGGAAACAGGCTCAGAAAACAAACAGCAACACTCATAAAAACACTCCAAAGGGCCGACACGTAAGTGAAATACAGGACTATCAAAATGAAACTCGTTTGCTTCTATAACCATCAACCAGCTCCACATCTAGGATCCTACTCCTGGAGATAGGTTGTTCCCATCATCCCTCACCCAGGCAAATACGCAGCCCGTCCTGCCTCTGCTGTCCAGGAGGGACACGTGAGAGCATTTAGGGTGAATACTGAGACCATTTCGACATGGGAGAGATTTCCTGGCATGGCTATTCCACTCTGGTCTAGTTTAGCTATTCCATTCTAACTCCCCCAGGTGGACACTCTTGTCCGAAATAAAGGTGTTTTTATTTCGGAATAATAAAACTGACTCCAGAGTAAAGTCACTTTTTATTTCCCAATAGTGTGTCCACACTGGAGTGTTATTCTAGAAAAGCTATCGTACAATAGTTATTGCACTACAGCTACACTGGTCATTTCCCCTCCCCCATAGACAAACCCTCCGCTTGGCCAGTCCTTCGGCCTTCAGCAAAGATGCTGCCCAGACAAACCACTAAGTGCAGTATTGCTCTCAAGAGCAGCTTTTCAGGGAGCAAGGATGGCCCAGTGGTTAGATCACTGGCTTGGGACTCCCCAGCTCTTGGTTCAGGTCCCTTCTCTGCCACTGCCTTTCTGCGTGACCTTGGAAAATCACTTAGGCCAGTTTTTCCAGCAAAGCTTTGTCAGTTGGGAGTGAAACAAAATCATGTCCCCAGAGCTGTGCCGGCAAAACCCCCACATAGCCACAGCTTACCCTGGCCAATGAGACCTTTTGTTGGCATAGCTTATGTCATTTGGGGAAGTGGTTTAACGATACCGGGAAAACAGCTGCGTCTCCACGGGGAGGTGGGGACTCAGCCGGGATACTAGAGTGATGGATGTAGTGTGATCTGCCCCATAGCGTATCTGTGCCTCTGTTCCCCATCTGTAACATGGGCATGTTAGCATTTGCCTAGCTCACAGGGGCGTGTGAGATGCTACAATGAGAAAAGAGTTAGAGTTTAAACAGGCCTCTTCTTACTGCATCATCCTATTCCCCATGTATGTCTTTACTGGAGCAAATTTTCCCTACTTTATACTCCTGATAACACGACTCAGAAGGGATATAGCGATTTACAGGCTCAAAGTGCAGGGCAGATGTTATGCAATTCACCCTCACAGTGCCAATGCAAGGTGAGTGGGTAGCACTGTTATCCCCCCCATGTTACAGATGGGGAAACTGAGGCACAAGAAGGCAACAATGACTGACCCCACCCCAGGTAGAGATCTCCAGCAGAGTGAGGATTGGAAATCAGGACTTCCCCAGGCCCAGCCCTGTGCTCAGTCCCCTCCAGACCAGACCAGCCCACCCCTCTCCCATGCTTCTTATCTGGCTCGTGCGTCATCTCCACAGCTGAGTCCAGTTGCAGACTCAGTGTCAGTGTTGACGATACAAAAAGAGCCCAGCTCCTAAGCTGAGTTTGCGGGGCTGGCATTTAAAAGCAAGATCTTTCGACTTCTCCACTGAGGAGTCACTGAGAGACGATAAACCCGATACAATTTTGCAGTCATTTCCCCAAGTTAGAACCGCACTTCAGCTGCCTCTTTGTTCCCCACAAGAGAACGGGCATAGTGCATTTCTTTGGCAGTGCATGTGGCCAGAAATCTTTGTCACCCACCTATCCATTTTCATCCCTCCCTTTTCATTTACATGGCCCCACTGGCTTAGATTTCCTATGGCCCCAGGACACATTTACAGCGCTGCCAATCCCAAGATGTTAAAAAATCAAGAGTCAAGCTCCAAAAATCATCAGACTGATTTAAAAAATCAAGAGGTTCTTTTTTTAAAAATAATCAATTTAGGGATTTTTATTTTGCTTTCGGTTCACATTCGGGTTCAATTTTCAAGTTTTTCTCTTCAACCACAAAGGCTAGAAACTGTTTTAAATGAAAGCTCAGATTCACCCCTAATCACATGCCTCCAGGAGCTGGGGCTTAAAGGAAATCATCAAATGTCACGAGACTCACGCTAAAATTGTGAGAGTTGGCAACCCTATGTTTAGTATCATTCAGCCCCATTTTCACAGCAACTCATCGGTGTGCGAAGTCATTGTATTATCTTGGAATAGCAATGCTACAAGGACCCTGACACTAGCTCTGCTGAAAAGGTTTAACTAGGGAATAGGGTTTTTTTGGTCTGGACACAGTATTTCAGTAATGCTGCCTACAGAGGTGTCACAATCTCTGCCATTCACTTTAGTGAGTTAAAACCTGCTTATGCCCTAGGAATGGAGGAACTGCCACACTGGATTAGGCGCCACATAGCCCCGTATCCAGTCTCTCACAGTGGTCAGCGTCAGCTGCTTTAGGTGAAGGTGCATTTATACAATTCCCTTCCCCAGGGGGAATTTTGTTCCTTACCTCCATCAGCCAGTGACTGGTTCATGCCCAGTAATAGGAGCGTTGTAACACGCTCGCATTTTTCGCTTTGGTCGTGGAATGGCAGAGATCGTTACCTGCAGCAGGCCTGACTTTTCTGATGTGACTACTGATTTTGGTTGCCTCCATTTTTGGAAGCATGACTTGAGACCCTTTCCGGGGACTGCTTTTCAGAGAGTGGGGGCTCAGCATCTTTCTGAAAACCAGGCCACTTTCAAAGGCATCTTAAGCCACTTTGGAAAATGTAGCCCATTCACGACTAAAGTTTTTATGAAACACTTACTACTCAGCCCATTGCCACAGTAATATCTAGTGGGAATGAGTTCCACAGGTTAATTACGCACTGGGTGCAACTACTTTTTTTCTTTTATCATCTTTAAATAGGTGGCTTTTTAAATTCCACTGTGTGCTCCCTATAGTGGTTGTGTTATGGGAATGGCATGAAGGGGAGCACCCACTGCATCGCTCATTTCCTCCATCGTGCCACCTCCCCTCTACACTAAGTCCTGATCTTTATAAATCTATCCAAGACCCTGATATTTTTCTTTGCTCTTCTGCATCGCATCTCTATTTGTGCCATATCCTTTCTCCTGTGGCTGCAGTACCCAAGATGAGGGGTGGGTTGACCCTTTAGGGTGTGGCCTTAGAGGCTGGTATTTTCAAAGGCAAGTGGCGTTGACCGAGCTGCCTAGTCTTCCCATTAATTTCAGCGAGAGCAGACTCAGGGAATCATTTCAGAAAACATCCCCATTACGTTTCCAGTGATACTCTCAGTACAGCCTTCTGTCTCCTTCGGCTGGATGCGGTTCAGCGCATGCTGGTCTGTGTCAGGTGCTCCCAATGGTATTGCAGCAGTAACCCCCCTGCTCCCAAAAAGCCTTCTTCATAGTGGGCCAGTCTTTGGTACACCCCACTCTAGCAGGCTCACCACTTTAGCACCTCCATCCTGCCCACTTTAGCACCCCAGCATCAGGTCTGCTGCTCTCGGTAGCGGCCTCGTAGACAGAGTTGGTCCATGGTTTGGGCATACCTCACACCTCTAGCTGCAGACAAATGTATTCCCATTCAGCCCTGGTGCCTCTTTGTTGCCCATCCTTTGAAATGCCACTGGAGCATTTATCATTCCAAAGGGAAGCACCAGCAGGCAAACTGGCCGGCGTTTCCAAGGGCTGACTGTGCCATCGAGCCTTGGCAGATACGGTACCAATCTATGCCCTCAAACTGTCCACGAAGAGATACATCTCACAGTTTTTCTAGGGAGACGCCTCTCAAAGTCACTGGCATGGAAAACCTGCATACAATTTGTACCAGCCCCTTTACTGAGCAAGCAGAAGCATCTGCACTATGCTTCCCTCACCAGCAGAACAGCTCTCATTGTAGCACAAGAGCTCGTTCTAGCATCACCCTTATGCGCTTCCCCAGAAACAGCGGTGACAGGTGAAAAACTCCTGTTTCTTCTTTCAATTTGCACCATTCACAAACTTTCTTGAAGGCACATAACAAACCCACCCCAGATCAGGCATCCTTCAGCAGTGTGTTTACAGAATAACTGTTTAAAGCTGTGGAGGTTATTTTTCATCTTTCACCATCACCCTCAGGTGAAAGACCAACAGCTGCTGGAACAGTCTCTCTGCTCATGACCGCGACAGTCCTGTGGCTCTTCCTGACAATGCCATCCCTTGAGATCTTGCTCCTTGTCAATGTAACATTCCTCCTGGCATTCATACTTCTCTGGTTCTTGAGGGTTCACTCCATGTGTAACATTTCCAGTTCCAGCTGCAATACCACACACTGGTCTCCCACCAAAAATACCCCATCCTTATTGCTGAACAAGATCACGAGTCTGAACCTTTTGGTCTTCTAGTTCACACACGAGGTTGAGTCTCAGGTTGCACAAAGGCCTCTGTTATGTAGGCTATACCTCTCCTGATGCAGTTCCTTCTGGATATCCCACGTCTTTCCACCTGTCTTTCTATTTAACAGGTCTAAGTGTCTGTCTTCAAAGCATCCCGTCATCGTGGCACCTAAGGTGCTAGCACAAAATTAAAGGCTGCAAATAATTTAACATCTAAGTTTAATGTTTGTCACTTAATCAGGTTAATTGATTTTATGGTTCCTCACCATATGCATGAAATCAAACTTCAAACCAAAAACAAAGGTTTTCTTCTGTCACTTCAAGTGTCTGTTTCTTTAAGAACAAGGAACTTCCTGGACCAAGTAGCTCTGAATATTCGAACAGAACTCTGGATCAGCTGGCACTTGCATTCCGGTTCCAAGTTTCCCATCCTGATGATGCAAAACCCATTCATAGACTTCGTGGGAGGATTGGTTTTTTCACTGGGCTGTGGGGTGTTTATACTCTGAAGTGCCAAGCCCCACTCTGTCAGAAACAGATGCTCCAAGCCAAAACCCAAATTTGAAAATGCTTGGGGATTCCAAATCTCATTTTCCTTCTCTTTCATGACCCACAAAAAAGCTAGGACAATCCCAAAACACAAGAGTCCAAATGAAGCCTGGTTCTTTAGTCAGCTGTACAGTACAGTTTTCTGGGTCTTTTTATGGGAGGGTTAAAAACATATATTTAGGCCCGAATTGTTAGACCTCGGTGCCTAAACTGTTAGATATTAGACAGATGTTTAATGCACTACTGGAAGGCACTCAGATGCTACGGTGATGAAAGTGGTATAAAAACCACTCGGATAGAATAGTATCAGAGGGGTAGCCGTGTTAGTCTGTATCCACAAAAACAAGGAGTCCGGTGGCACCTTAAAGACTACCAGATTTATTTGGGCATAAGCTTTTGTGGGTAAAAAACCCACTTCTTTACTAGAATAGAATTCTTAATTGGAGTTTTTCACTGCCTTCAGGTCAATGACACAACACTAATGTACACCAGCTGAGGATTTGGCCCCTATAGCCATATGAAGGCATCTAAATGAAATCTGCCTGGTTCTCAGGGGCACTGGGCAGCCATAAAGACTATCGGTGTCAAGGAGAAGCAGCAGTATTTCATTTATTACTATCATGGGTGTAATACTTGGGGCCCCAGTCACGGGCCAGGAGCACAGCACCTCTGAAAAATTAGGCCACTCATTTAGGCAGGAGTTTTCCAAAGATGTAATGATGTATGCAGTGTTGTTGTAGCCGTGTCGGTCCCAGGATGTTAGAAAGACAAGGTGGGTGAGGTAATATCTTTTATTGGACAAACTTCTGCTGGGGAGAGAGACAAGCTTTCGAGCCACATGGAGCTCTCCTTCAGGTGTGTGAAAGGTACTCAGGGGAAGTCTACACTTAAAACTCTGCATCGGCACAGCTGTAGTGCTTCAATGAAGACGTGCTACACTGACAAGAGAGAACTCTCTCAGTGGCACAGTTAATCCGCGACGCCAACATAGCACTGTCTACATTGGCACTTAGGTCAGTACATTGGCACATTAGGTCAGCACTGTCTACATTGGCACTTAGGTCAGTATAACACCACTTGGGGTGTGAGCGACGTAGTTATATCGAAGTAATTCTGTGGTATAGACCAGGGCTCAGAGTGTCACAGCTAAATACAAGATCGAACAGATAGTTCAGCATAAGTAATAAGCCCTTATTCTAAGGGACCATTCAAGGCAAAGTGTGACTAACACCCTTGTAGTCACCGAACAAAAAGGGGGTTAGTGGGTTACATAAATATAAGTCATAAATCCAGTGTCTTTATTAAGACCATGATTTTAAGTATCTAGCAAAGTTATGAATTTAAACTTCCAGGCTCATGTTTTGAATACTTTGTGACAAGTGTTCACACACTGGTGATAGAGTTTTTGTCTTTTATCATTTTTCTGTGTGAGTTCATTTGAGAACGAAGTGATTGTCTGGCCAGTACAACTATGTCGCTTAGGGGTGTGGATCATTCACACCCCTGAGTGATGTAGTTATATCAAGTAATTCTGCAGTGTAGACCAGGTCTAAGTTTCCCAGATCTGAAGAAGAGCTCTATGTAGCTTATAAGCGTCTCTCTCTCACCAACAGAAGTCGGTTCAATAAAAGATATTACCTCCCCCACCTTGGCTCTCTAATGATTTAATAAATTAATCTGCATGCTTGCAACCACTTTGCATGTCATCATAAATTGCAGCTTCTGGCAAACAGAATATTGGGAATCATTAAAAAAGGGATAGATAAGACAGAAAATATCATATTGCCTCTATATAAATACATGATACGCCCACATCTTGAATACTGCGTGCAGATGTGGTCGCCTCATCTCAAAAAAGATATATTGGAATTGGAAAAGATTCAGAAAAGGGCAACAAAAATGATGAGGGGTATGGAACGGCTTCCATACAAGGAGAGATTAATAAGACTGGGACTTTTCAGCTTGGAAAAGAGACGACTAAGGGGGAATATGATAGAGTTCTATAAAATCATGACTGGTGTGGAGAAAGTAAATAAGGAAGTGTTATTTACTCCTTCTCATAACACAAGAACTAGGGGTCACCAAATGAAATAAATAGGCAGCAGGTTTAAAACAAACAAAAGGAAGTATTTTTTCACACAACGCACAGTCAACCTGTGGAACTCTTTGACAGAGGATGTTGTGAAAGCCAAGACTATAACAGGGTTCAAAAAAGAACTAAATAAATTCATGGAAGATAGAGCCATCAATGGCTATTGGCCAGGATGGACAGGGATGGTGTCCCTAGCCTCTGTTTGCTGGAAGCTGGGAAAGGGCAACCGGGGGTTGGATCATTTGATGATTACCTGTTCTTTCATTCCCTCTGGGGCACCTGGCATTGGCCACTGTTGGAAGACAGGATACTGGGCTAGATGGAGCATTGGTCTGACCCAGTATGGCCGTTCTTATGTTCTTATCTTCTAACACTGCCGTGCCCCCAGCAAAGATGGAGCAGGACATAGGGCTGCACAAACCTTGGAAAGCTGCAGGGAGGTGGGTGGGTTGTTGAGTGTGGAGAGAGCGTCTCGGTGCTGTCTGAAGGGTGCTGAAAATGCTGGGGGGGATGGATGCTGAAGTGTCAGGGCTGCTGTCTGGGAGGCAGCCAGGGGATCATGTGGCTTGTACTGAATCTCCTCATATTCTATCCCTGCCAGCTGGGCCCACTGCTGCTGCCTTCTGCTTTTCCCTTGCGTTCCTTCCCTGCTGGGATCCAGTGCCAGGGGGCAGCGAAAGGCAAGCCAGGGAGGCGCCTTGCCTGCTCACGTGTGGCAGAAAGAGGGAGCTGAAGGCAAACACTTGGGGGGGTGGGGGTGCATGAAATTCCAGCTGGGTTGTGGGAATACGTGACAGCAGTTGCAAAATGCAAGGGTGATTTGGGATATGCTGGACACTTGGCGTTTGGATACACCAGCCTAAATATGGATTTAAGTAGCCTCAAGTATTTGCTGCTACCTGCTACCACACTGACTCTTTAGTTTCTTAAATGGTCTGGGGCTGAAGGGGAATCTCTCTTTGGGTATCAAGTAGTGTGCTGGGAGGGTGGCTAAGTCCGGATCAGTCCTCCCAGACTCCCTCCTTCTTCATTACAGTACAGCAGGTGTTTAAAACACAGCATTCTCCTCTACGAGTAACAGGAAAATAGATTTAAAAAAAAATATTTACAGAGTCTAAAACTATCACCGGTCTATTTACAAGGTTACAAAAATTTTAAAAAAGGAAAATCGAAACAGACTTGAAAAACAGAGTTGCAAGAGCAGTCAGAGATAGTAATTGATCCAAGACGGAAGCAGAAATACGGGATGAGCCAAATGAAATTAGTTTGAGTGATAACTGTTACCTAGCTTTTCAGTGATGATCCTAACTAGAGGCAGTTGAAAAACAGGGTGGAAGGGGAGGGGAAGCAAAAAAATAAAAATAAAAATTTCAGGTCCAGTTTTCAAAATTTCAAAATTCTAAAATTTGCACAGAAGTTTTGAAAGTCCAGACAATGTTGGCCATGCTCTAGAGATGTTCAAAAAGAAGAAAAAGAAAAAGAAAAAAAGAGGGGGGGAATTCACAATCAATGTTGGAAAATTAATTTCTTCTCTTTTCTTTTTCATCAAAATTCAAAAGGTCAACATAATTTTTCATCAAAATGTGACAAATGTTGACCAGCTCTAACTCTAACCTTCCCCCGCCAACCTATGCTTGGCTACAGGTATGGAGATGCCAGCCCTCCAGTAGCCCACGCAGTCAGAGGCTTGCTAGGCTGTTGTGTCTCTGGACACTTGAACTCTGCAGGGTAGGGATTGAATTGTTCATTCCACTCACCGGAGGAGCATGGGACTTTGCTGCTGCTCTCAGCACAGGATGCTTCCAGTCTCGGCCTATCTGCCTTTCCATTCTGGCCTGGGCCTCCTAAGATTCCTTTTACAACAGCACCATGATCCCTGTGGGGATCACACAGAGTGAAGACAGAGATGATCAGAGATGGAGAGGGCTCAGCAACCGCCTTGCCCAGAGAGGGGCCAAAGCTGGTGACGAGCCAGGGAGGGGATCTGGTCCAGTGCTGCAGGGCTGAATGAGGATGTTGTGCGGCAGAATCGGAGGGGCCACTGGTACAGGCATTGGGGACACGGAAGGGAGAAGTGGAGGAACCAGGAGTGTCTGGGGGAAAGGCCAAAAGGATGGTAAGGAGAGAGGAGGTGGATGGCGTGAATGCCAAAGGAAGAGAAGAAGGACTGGGGAAAGGAGAAAGACAAGACCAGCTTCATAGCCACGTCCCCATTGCATTATCACCAGCCCCATGCCTTCACAGGCCCCAAAACAATCAGGAAGTTGGCTTAAAAATACTAAATTCAGCGTTGGGATTCTTTGCCTTCTGGTGTCTGAGCCACCAGGGATCATGTTTTCCCGCCTTTCTCTGCAACCAGGAGGACGAGAAATTTTCAAAGCTGAGATTCTCATGAAAATCCCCTGGCTCCAGGAACTGAGGCTTTAGGGAAAACGCCAAATATCATGAGACTCACCATGAAACTGCAAGAGACTTGGCAGTGCTGGTGGAGATGGGGGGAGGAGGGGGGGACAATGGGGGTGTTGGAGAGTAAGGTGAGATTCATGGGGTACCAGGAGGGGGAGAATTGAGATTATGTGGTGCCAGGTGGGAGATTGGAGAGGGAGAGGCAAGATTCATGGGGAGTAAGGAGGGAGGCAGGCGAGAATTAGGGGGAACAGAGAGGCTACGGGGGGCGGTTAGTTTATCAGTGATGAGGCCGGGGCCCCGGACGGAGCAGGCGAGGGGAAGGAAGGGTGGGGGAAGGCACGGGACGGGAAGGACAGGGCCCAGGGCAGATCCAGCGGGTTGTTGGAGAGGGCAGGGATGGAGATGGGGGAGGGGGAGGAAGGGAAAGAGGGTAGGGCGGGGAGGGGGGCGGAGGAGGTGCCCAGCGGGGAGGAGAAGGAGGCAGAGGAGAAGGTGGAGGAGGCCTGCAGGGGGTTGCTGGCGGCGGCAGCAGCAGAGTTCTTGGTGGCGGAGAGCAGCGAGGGCTTGTCGCCGGCGTGGGTGCGCTGGTGCCGGTTGAGGTGGGAGCTGCGGCTGAAGCACTTCCCACACTCGGGGCACTTGTAGGGCTTCTCGCCGGTGTGCACGCGCTGGTGGATGGTGAGCTCCGAGCGCTGGATGAAGCTCTTGCCGCACTCGGAGCACTGGTAGGGCTTCTCGCCCAGGTGGGTGCGCTGGTGGGTGATGAGGTTGGAGCTGACGCTGAAGCACTTCCCGCACTCGGGGCAGCGGTAGGGCTTCTCCCCGGTGTGCATGCGCCGGTGGATGGTCAGGTCCGACTTCTGGATGAAGCCCTTGCCGCAGTCGGGGCAGGCGTAGGGCTTCTCACCCGTGTGGATCCGCTGGTGTTTCACCAGGGCTGAGCGCTGTCCGAAGCCCTTCCCGCAGTCCGTGCACTTGAATGGCTTCTCCGCCGGTGGTGGCGGGGGCTTCCCCGCTGCCAGGCTCTTCCCACAGTCCATGCACTGCTGGGCGCGCAGCCTGGGGTGCAGCACGGGGGGCGAGATGCCGCCCAGACTCTTCCCGCAGTCGGTGCATTTGTGGGGCTTCCCTCCAGCTGTCGCCTGGGCCTTGGGGCCAGTGCCACAGGCCACATAGCTCTTCCCGCAGTCTGTGCACTGGTGGGGCCTCTCGCTGGCGTGCACCCGCTGGTGCTTGATCAGTGCCACGCTCTGGCTGAAGCAGCGTCCACAGTCGGAGCACTTGAAGAGTTTGCCATGCTGGTGGGCGGCCAGGAAGCCCTTGAGGTGCTCGGGGCAGCGGTAGGAGGCCTGCTCAGCAGCATGAATCTTCTGGTGCCGGTCCAGGTGGGAGCTGACGCTGAAACTCTTGCCGCAGTCGGGGCAGGTGTAGGGCCGCTCGCCAGTGTGGACGCGCTGGTGCCGCTCCAGGTCGGAGCGCTGGATGAAGCGCTTGCCGCAGTCGCCACACTGGAAGGGGCGCTCGCCGGTGTGGATGCGCTGGTGCTGGGTCAGGTTGGAGCTGCGGCTGAAGCGCTTGCCACAGTCACCGCACTGGTAGGGCCGCTCGCCGCTGTGGGTCTTGCGGTGCTTGGAGAGTGAGGCCCGCTGGGCAAAGCACTTCCCGCACTCGGGACACTGGTGGGCAGCCACCGCCTCCTCCTCCTCCTCCTCCTCAGCCTGGCAGGCCCGGTGACGGGCTGCCGGGCCGCCGCCCTTGCTTCCTCCGCAGGCATGGTGGCGGCGCTGTTCCCCCAGGTGGGTGCGCCGGTGCCGGTCCAGGTGGGAACTGACACTGAAGCACTTGCCACACTGGCCGCACTGGTAGGGGCGCTCGCCGGTGTGGACACGCTGGTGCCGCTCCAGGTCCGACTTCTGGATGAAGCTCTTGCCGCAGTCGCCGCAGTGGAAGGGGCGCTCACCGGTGTGGATGCGCTGGTGCTGTGTCAGGTTGGAGCCGCGGCTAAAGCACTTGCCGCAGTCATCGCAGCGGTAGGGCTTCTCCCCCGTGTGGATCTTCTGGTGCTTGGCCAGGATGGAGCGCTGGCGGAAGCAGCGCCCACACTCCCCGCACTGGTGCGGCTTCTCCGGCGTCTGCACCCGCTGTGCTGCCCGCCCACAGCCGTAGTCCTTCCCGCACTCGGTGCAGACGCCTGCCCCCCGCTGCTGCTGCTGCTGCTGAGACAGTGGGGGCTCTTTCCCCTTCTTGAGGCCGGTGCGGCGAGTGGCTTTGCCCTCTTGCTTCCCCGGCGCAGGGCTCTTCTGCTGCGGTGGCTGCCCTTCCGACCGGCACTGGCTCCCGCTGGCTTTGCCCTGATCGGGGCCCTCGGTTTTTCCTGGCAAGGCCTCGGGTGACTCCGCCTTCTCAGAGCCTTCCTGGGTGGGGGTCGCCTCCTCGTTGTCACTTGGCGCCCCGTCACCTGCTGGAGAACCCAGACACAAGTCAGTCCCTGCACCGAGGGGGAAGGGAGATCGGCCAAGGTGGGGATTAGCCCAGAGAGCTGCTGGGGAGATCAAAAAATCAGGAGCTGAATCCCCAGCCCTTCCCAAGTGGAGAGAGAGGAGGGGACCTACTCTGCATCCACACCCCATCCGAGCTCTCAAGGGGAGGGGACTACTCCCGGGTGTTGTGGGAAACTGTGAGTTATGGCTGCCAGGAGGATCCAACAGCTGTTGGGAACAATCTTGACCTGGGTGAGATGTGGCAGAACTGGGGGGGGCGGGGGGGGGGGGGGGGGGGGGGGAACAACCCATTCTGCCTTCGTTTATTCTGCACCTCAGTTGTCTACAGCAGCCTGCTCACTCTCACTTAAAACCATCTCTCCTTGCCTTGAGCAGGGACGGTGCCCACCCGCTTCGCTGTGCTGTCTCCAATCCCCACTCACCTTCTCCTGGTCTGCAGGACCGCCCAATCCAGCCCCTGCCCTCATCTCACTTCATACCACCCCACTCCCCTAGTCAGAGCCGCACGGAGCACCAAACCTTCCACTTTCCACAATGGTTTAAAGCAAAGGTGGCGAGAAAAGGCGCTCTGACGCGACGTTGGTGGGGGACACAGTTAAGGATGGTTGCGACAAGGTTTTGATTTAAAACTAATTATCAAACCACTCTGAAATCCAGACGAACAGTGAGATCATCTTGAAAACTGGCATGCCAGCTAGGGTTGCCACCTTTCTAATTGCTGGTAACTGGACCCCTGAGGCCCCGCCTCTGCCCCACCCATTCCTCACAAGGCCCCACCCTTGCTCCACCTCATCCCTCATGGCCCCACCCCCTTCTCTGCCTCATTCCCCAAGGCCCTGTCCCCGTCTCTCCCTCCTCTCCCCTGTCGCTTGCTGGATCGTCGCCACCTCCCACCCCAGCTAGGCTCCCTCTGCTTCGGGGCTGGGACAGGAGCTGCTGCAGCCTGACAGGGAGCTTGCCTGCAAGTAGGAGGTATCCCCAGCTGAGCAGGAGTTGGCACAGGTTAATGACCCAACACCGCCCCCCGCCCCATGGTAACCGGACAGTACATCTGACCAGACACTGCCAGGTCCCCTTTTCTCGACCGGACTTTCCAGTCGAAAACCGGGCACCTGACAACCCTAATATGGCACCCGGACACAGAAGCCAAAAACCAGACTGTCCAGGTAAAACCTGAATGGGTGCCAACCCTAACAGCAGCTCAGGGGTGAGGGTAGAATCTGTGACAAATTTGGAGTCATTTGGTCCAAGGTTTCCCGAGAGACAGAGCTCCCCAGGAACTCCCTGTTTGTCAAACATCCCCTTTCTCAGAACAGGCAAAACAGAAATACAGCACAACGAACAAGCCGCCAAAACCAGTTGCTACAAAGCTCTTAGCCAGTGGTTCTCAAACTTTTGTACTGGTGACACCTTTCATATAGCAAGCCTCTGAGAGCAACCCACCTTATACATTAAAATCACTTTTTAATATATTTAACACCATTATAAATGTTGGAGGCAAAGCAGGGTTTGGGCTGGAGGCTGACAGCTCACGACCCCCATGCAATAACCTCGTGACCCCCTGAGGGGTCCCGACCCCCAGTTTGAGAAAACCTGCTCTTAGCTATGCCTCCAGGAGGGGAGGAATGAACCACTGGAGAGCTCACAGAAAGAGAAGCTACTTTACAGAGGAGCCTGTAGCCCAAGGGGAGGGGCCACGGGCTAAGAGCCGGAAGGCTAGGAGGTCAAGTCTCCATTGACTGCTGTTAATAATTTCTGTGTGCTTCAGAGCTCTTATTGACCAAGGGCTCACAACCTTAATCAGAGATGGCGGAAGCTTCCTAACAGCGGAGGGGGTTTCCCCTTCCCCCAGCCCTGACCCCGCACCGCCTCTTCCCCCCAAAACCCTGCCCCTTCCCTGCGTCCTTGTCCTTACACCGGTAAAAAGTGGGAGGGCTATTAAAAGGGCTTTTTAAAGTTGGGGGGGGCATAGCCCGCCCCCATTCCGGTACCCCTGACCTTAACCCGAGGGGAGATAACAATCGTTCCCTTCATTTTACAGCTATGATTGCTGAGTTTGCACAAGGTCACTTCAAGCAGAGTTGGGAACAGAACCTAGGTCTCTAATACAGCAGCCCCCCCGACTCGGGGCCTGTCTACACGGCACTGCAGGGCAGACTACAGGGATGTGAACTGCAGAGCGCATCAAAATCTAACTGCTCCACATAGACCCTGCTGGTGCAAACTAAGAAGTGCCCAGCGTGCACTGATGTAATCCTGTTCCAGAACGGACGTTAATGCGGATTAGGTACTTCTTAGCTCGCAACAGCATAGGGCAGAATGCAACATTTCAGTGCCCTCTGCAATTTGCACCCCTGTAATCTGGACTGTGGTCCGTGTAGACAGGCCCTCAAACACACTGCCTTTTAGAATGAATATGCCAAACCTATGTGCTGGACTATTCTCTGTAGCCACTTCTCTCCCGACTAGTTCACACTCCCCGCCAGAGCCCAGAGCCCCTGACTCCCAGCCCTGCAGCACTGCCTGGCACGCACCCAGTAAGCCTGTCAGCACATCTGGAGATGCCACGCAAATTATGTAATTAACTGATTGGAATATTTGATTAATGTACTTGAGTCCTATCACCATCAAAGCCATCAACTCTATGCTTCTACTGTCTCTGAAATGTCCATTTCTTCCCAGCTCTAAATACATAAATGTTAACAAGATAATTCCTCCTCAGTTCAGAAAGCTCTCAGCCACCCCTCCCTGACCCCCCCGACCCCGTCACAACTCTCCTCAAATCCCCCCCTTGTTCCCCTGCCCCTCCCCTCGCATCCTCACAAATCTCCTAAAATCCCCCCTTGTTCCCCTGCCCCTCCCCTCGCATCCTCACAAATCTCCTAAAATCCCCCCTTGTTCCCCTGCCCCTCCCCTCATAGCCCCCCAAATTTCCTCAAATCCCCCCTTGTTCCCCTGCCCCTCCCCTCGCATCCCCACAAATCTCCCCTTGTTCCCCTGCCCCTCCTCTCGCATTCCCCAAATCTCCTCAAATCTCCGCTTGTTCCCTGGCCCCTCCACTCACATCCCCCAAATCTCTTCAAATGCCCTCTTGTTGTCCTGCCCCTCCCTTCATATCCCCCAAATTGCCTCAAATCCCTTCTTGTTCCCATGCCCCCCAAATTGCCTCAAATCCCCCCATGTTCCCCTGCCCCATCCCTCATACCCCCCACTTCTCCTCAAACTCCCCCTTTCCCTGTGGCCCCTCCCACCCAAATCCTCAACCCTCTGGCCTCCTCCCCAAATTTCCTCTAATGCCCTCTCCCCCCAAATCCTCCCTTTGCCTGTAGCCCCTCCTCCCAATCCCCCCCTCTCCTTCTGGACCCTCCTCCCCAAAATCTCCTCAAACTTCCCGCTCCCTCCAGCCCCTGCCCCCTCGAGTTTCTCATAATCGCCCTCCCGACTCTCCTTAAATTGCCCCACATCCGAATCGTCTCTTATCCATAACTGCGGGGTCCTCCTGGCTAGGAAATCCAGATTACACCCACGCCCTGGCTGCAGCATCCTTTCCTTCACTCCCAGTGGGAACAGTGGTGTCAGATCAGATCCCTGTCTCTCACTCCCAGCCCTTCTGGCTCCTTCTCTGCCTAGATGACCCCTTGTCCTTCCTCCCTTTCCTCACACTTGCTGGCTTGCGGCACTTGACTCTTGTGGTCTAGGTGCCCTACCTGATCCGCCTATCCCCCAGGGCTGTAACAGATCCATGTTTAACACACACACTGACCAGATGCGGTGGCCAGCTGCAAACTAGGGGCGAGAAAGTGCCACTGATTTAACTTAAGGTGCAAATTTAAACCAATTTAGTTAAACCAGTGCAAACCTCTTGGTTGGACCAGTAGAGCTTTCATTGATTCAGAAACAGTTTAAATTAAACCAAAATGAGCCCCTCTCAATCCAAAATAAGGGCTTGTCTACCACTGAAAGATGTGGTGTACCAACATGGGGAACAAATATTTGATAACGGGCTCTTCAATCTAGCAGAGAAAGGCAGAATACGATCCAATGGCTGGAAGATGAAGCTAGAGAAACTCAGACTGGGAATCAGGGGTAAATTTTTAACGGTGAGGGTAATCATAGAATCATAGAATATCAGGGTTGGAAGGGACCTCGGGAGGTCATCTAGTCCAACCCTCTGCTCAAAGCAGGACCTAATCCCAACTAAATCATCCCAGCCAGGGCTTTGTCAAAGCCTGACCTTAAAAACCTCTAAGGAAGGAGATTCCACCACCTCCCTAGGTAACCCATTCCAGTGCTTCACCACCCTCCTAGTGAAAAAGTTTTTCCTAAGATCCAACCTAAACCTCCCCCACTGCAACTTGAGACCATTACTCCTTGTTCTGTCATCTGCTACCACTGAGAACAGTCTAGATCCATCCTCTTTGGAACCCCCTTTCAGGTAGTTGAAAGCGGCTATCAAATCCTCCCCCACTCTTCTCTTCTGCAGACTAAACAATCCCAGTTCCCTCAGCCTCTCCTCATAACTCATGTGCTCCAGCCCCCTAATCATTTTTGTTGCCCTCTGCTGGACTCTTTCCAATTTTTCCACATCCTTCTTGTACTGTGGGGCCCAAAACTGGACATTAGAGGATTGGGCCAAAAGAAACCTGATGAGGTTCAACAAGGACAAGTGCAGAGTCCTACACTTAGGACAGAAGAATCCCATTCACTGTTACAGACTAGGGACCGAGTGGCTAGGCAGCAGTTCTGCAGTAAATGACCTCGGAGTTACAGTGGATGAGAAGCTGGATATGAGTCAACAGTGTGCCCTTGTTGCCAAGAAGGCTAACGGCATTTTGGGCTGTATAAGTAGGGGCATTGCCAGCAGATCGAGGGACGTGATTATTCCCCTCTATTCAGCATTGGTGAGGCCTCATCTGGAGTACTGTGTCCAGTTTTGGGCCCCACACTACAAGAAGGATGTGCAAAAATTGGAAAGAGTCCAGCAGAGGGCAACAAAAATGATTAGGGGGCTGGAACACATGATTTATGAGGAGAGGCTGAGGGAACTGGGATTATTTAGTCTGCAGAAGAGAAGAGTGAGGGGGGATTTGATAGCCGCTTTCAACTACCTGAAAGGGGGTTCCAAAGAGGAGGGATCTAGACTGTTCTCAGTGGTAGCAGATGACAAAACAAGGTGTAATGGTCTCAAGTTGAAGTGGAGGAGGTTTAGGTTGGATATTAGGAAAACCTTTTTCACTAGGAGGGTGGTGAAGCACTGGAATGGGTTACCTAGGGAGGTGGTGGAATCGCCTTCCTTAGAGATTTTTATGGTCAGGCTTAACAAAGCCCTGCCTGGGATGATTTAGTTGGGGATTGGTTCTGCTTTGAGCAGGGGGTTGGATTAGATGACCTCCTGAGGTCCCTTCCAACCCTGATATTCTATGATTCTATGAAAGGAGGGGTGGCCCGACACCCCGCACCTGCCCGCCACACCGAGGCCTGCAGAACTGAGTCCTGAACCCATGTAGGTTGACCTAAGTCGCCGACATCTGATCCCGGAGGAGAGAGTGTGTCAACAACAGCTGAACCTCTGTTTTTACTTGGGGGGGGGGGGGAGACCAGGACACACCCTTGCCTCCTGCCCAGCTCGGAATAACTTGGGAAATGGACCAGCCCAGGCCCGGTGTGTGTGTGTATGAACTCCATGATCCGGAACCACCCCCACCCTCTAGTAGAACCCCACCTGGGAACCATGATGCCTCTCCGTATTTCCAGTTGCTACTGAGGTTGCAGGTCTTGGGGCAGGCACAGTAGATCTCCCCATAGCTAGCGATGATAGACTCCGGGGCTGCTGCCAACTTTATAGCTGCTGAGGCAGCCCAAACTCTCTAGGTCTGGCCAAAACCCACACCAGACCTTGTGGAGATGATTGATGGGTCACCTTGATTGTTGGGACCAGTGATTCAAGAGACCATCCGTAGTGGAAGGGCACCAAGCAACAATATGCTTTGATGTGATCTGCTCCCCATTCTTCCCGATAATTCTTGGCATTCCTTGGTTGGAGCAGCATGACCCATGTATCTCCTGGTGGTGGAGGAGCATTAGCTTCTCCTTCGAATATGGTCAGAAAGCATGTCTCCAATGATGCAACCAACCCCAAAATGACCCGTACCAAGGCCTCAGGATGGGAGGAGACTCTCAGAAGCAGAACACTGGATGTCGGGGTCTACCCAGATATGAGTGGCAACAGGCCAGAACCTCAGCCTCCCTGACAAGTACTGCGACTACCTGGATATGTTCGAAAAGAAAAATGCAGACTCACTACCCCCACACAGAGACTTCGACTGCCTGATAGACCTACATGCCAGGGTAAAGGTGCCCTACCAGCAGATATACTCCATGTCTGATCCAGAGCTGGAGTCACTACGTGTGTATATCCAGGAAAACCTCACCAACGGCTTCATTTGGCGATCCACCTCTCCAGTGGGGGCACCAGCCCTCTTTGTGAAGAAGGATGGGTCACTACACCTCTGTGTAGACTATTGTGCACTGAACCAAGTGACTATTCATAACCAGTACCTCTTACCCCTTATTCTGGAATTGCTGGACTGCCTGGGGACCATCAGGATCTTCACAAAACTAGACCTTGGGGGAGGGGGCATACAATCTAGAGCACATAAGACCTGGAGCCGAATGTAAGACCACTTTTCGTACCCAATATGGGCACTTTGAATACTTGGTGATGCCATTTGGCTTAACCAATGCTCCTACAACATTTCAGCATTTTGTGGACAATGTGTTCAGGGATCTCCTAGACCAGTATGTGATTACCTACCTCGTCCATATTTCCTGAGAACCTGGAGCAGAACTGCCACCATGTCCTGGGAAGACTATGGAAGTATGGTTTGTATGCCAAACTGGAAAAGTGCACCTTCAACCAAACCACCAATTGATTTTTGCGATGCATCATCTTCCCAGAGGGAATTAGGATGGATCCGCAGAAGGTGGAAGCCATTTGCAACTGGACAGCACCTCGAACTCTGCGGGAACTTCGGCGCTTCCTGGGCTTTGCAAATTTTTATAGGAGATTCATCACTAACGTCTCTTTTCACTTAACTTCCCTCCTCCGCAAAGCTGTGTGATTTGCTTGGTCACCCAAAGTCCAGCTCGCTTTTGACCAGCTAAAGGCTGCCTTCACCATGGCCCCAATCCCAGCACACCCTGACCCAATTCGTCCATCGGTAGTGGAAACAGATGCATCCAACGTGGTGCATGGGGTGGCACTCTCGCAGCAACTCAGTTGTGCAATCTATTCCCGAAAATTTACCCCCCCTGAGATGAAGTATGGACAAACAGCTGCTTACCATAAAAACTTTATTTGAAGAATGGCATCACCACCTGGAGGGAGCTCAGCACCCAGTACAGGTCTTCACCGACCATAAGAACCTCGAGCACCTTCCCAACGCCCGAACGTTGAACCAGAGGCAGCTAAGTTGGGCCTTGTTCTTTTCTTGGTTTGAATTTACAATCACCTACTGCCAGGAAAGCAAAATGGGAAAGCCGATGCTCTGTCACAGAAGGGGGAATTCTACCGGGGAAGTGAAGAACTGACTTCTGAGTCTCCCTACCTCCTCAAGCCCGGTAACTTTGCTAATGCCACAATTCAGCAAGACCTGCTCTCCCTCATCCAGTCCTCCGCGAAAGAAGACCTGCTTGCCCAAGGGACACAGCCCATGCCACTGTAGCTAAGGTGGACCATGCGGGATGAGATAACGTACTTCAACAAGCACATATATGTGCCCCCAAAACGCCCCTGACTGAAGCTGTAATGGCTGTGTCATGACACTCCAATGGCAGCTCACTTTGGCCGCTGGAAGACTTCCGCATGGTTGCCCATTTTTTCTGGTAGCCCCGCACCTGGATTGAGGTCCAAGCAAACGTGGACTCCTGTGAGTGCTGTGCACGTACCAAGATACCCTGAACCAGAGCCCTTGGTGCCTTAGTACCCCTGGAGACTCCAGCTAGTCTTTTGGCACACCATAGTCTTAACGGTTGTGGACCGCCTGACCAAAATGGCCCACTTCATCTCCTGCAACCAGCTGCCCTCTGCTGAGGCTACGGCCCAACTCCTACTGCACAACGTGGTCCGGCTCCACGGACTCTGAGCCACATAGTTTCCGATCAATGCCCACAGTTCCCCTCTTGCTTCTGGTGTGAAGCGTTCAGGCTACTGGACATCCACATATCCACCTCCACTGCATACCACCCCCAAATAGAAGGAAAAACTGAACAGGTGAACCAAATACTGGAGGAGTACTTGAGGTGCTTTGTAAATTATCATCAAGATAACTGGTCTATGCTCCTGCCTTATGCAGAGTGTTCTTACAACAATGCTGACAATGCCTCCACGGGTTGGAGCCCCTTCTTCGCTAATTACAGGTTCCAATCCGGCGTTACCAGCAGCCTCCCCAACCCCAGTCACCACCGACTGGGTCCAACAGATCCATCTCATTCAGGAAGAACCACCTAGAAGTGGCTAAGGCAGCCTACAAGAGGCATGTAGACCATCAGTGACAAGAAGCTCCAGTATTTACGGTAGGCCAGAAGGTGTGGCTTGCCACCATACACCTCCAGACCAGGCGACCCACTTGCAAATTGGACCACCAGCTCCTTGGACCCTTCCCAACATGCCAGCAAATTAACCCCAGTTACCTTCAAACTCCAGCTTCCCCAGTCTCTCAAAATACACCCAGTTTTCCATGTCTCCCTTCTGAAGCCCTACACTGAGCCTGAACCACACCACTGCCTTCACCAGTTGAAATCCAGGGTCATGAGGAACACGAAGTGCATGCCTTCCTCAATTCCCGATGGACTCCTGTATTATCTGGAACGGCTATGGCCCTGTAGAGGAGCGGACTCACCCCTGCGGCGCCTCCTGCTGGTCGTCTCGGGAATTAGCTCTTCCAGCATCCTGGAGCTCCCCCTGCAGGCTGGTGATCTGGCTTGCCACTGGCCCGTGTCCCTCCCAGGACCCCGGTGCCCCTTTCTCTGGGTCTCTCCCTCCCAGGGGAACCCCCACCCACTATCCCCACCTTGCCTCAGTCGTAGGCTACTGCCAGTCACCAACTAGCCCCCATGCCCCGGGGGCAGACTGCAGTGTCAGCCACTCATCATAGGCCAGGTTGGGTTTGGACCTGCTGCCTTTGTCTACCCATGGGCTGCCCTCTGCAACCCCAGTACCTGTTGGCCTTTGCTAGGCCGCAGCCTGGGACTTTCCAGGCTGGAGCTTCCCAGCTCCTCTGCCTTTCCCCAGCCCTGCTCCACTCAGGTACCCTGTCCTTAGCTCCCTGCAGCCAGGCCCTTCTCTCTCTGAAGGCAGAGAGAGACTTCTGAGCTCCTGGCTTCCAGCCTCTTATATAGGGCCAGCTGAGGCCTGATTGGGGCGTGGCCCAGCTGCAGCTGCTTCCCCAATCAGCCTAGCAGCTTTTCCCCTTGCCACAGCCCTGTGCTGGGCTGTTCTAAGCCCCTCAGGGCAGGAGCGGGTGACCACCCCGCTACAGGCCCCGAAGAATGCATTTGGGAGCCTGCCTCCCATGTCTACAGCCCTGATGCGATAGAAGAAATCCACAAGGCTCACCCAGACATGCCTGTGCCGGCACCACCGTAAAGGGTTGGAATCTGGGCCCAGGGGGTTCTGGGCCACTGACACCTCTGTGTCACCACAGGAGGCTTATGCAGGGCTCCCATGGGAGGACCGTGTGAGGCTGTGCTCAGCGGTACGTACCGCCCAGCAGGACGGGAGTGGGGGCCCCTCACAACTCCCTCGCTGGCTGATAACCAGTACTTAAACCAGGAAGCCATGAAGGGGAGCTGTCTGAGCAACAACACAGATTGCCTGTCTGTCTCTGCTCCAGACCATGCCTGCGATAGACCCTAGACTCCGGTTTCTGACCCTGTCTTGTCCTTGACTTTGCTACTCAATGGCTGTCTGTAACCTGGTGCCTGACCCCGATCTCCTGGTAACCCGACCAGGCCTGCCTCCTGACACCTGACTCTCAGTTTGCTCTCTGGCCCATCTTGAACTCTGACCTCCTGACTCTGCCTGACGCTTGCTCTGTCCACTAGGTCTGACTGCTCTCTTTCAAGTCATGACAAGTCCCTTCTGGCCTTGCACTCTATGAATTTAAAGCTATTCCAAAATAACTCCATTTACACATAAACCCAGAGCGTGTCTGCATAGGGGTTCACATTGGTTTAATTAAACCAGTTTAAAAACCAATTTAGTGCAACTTTGCTGTTTAGATATGGCTTAATTTTTGCTACATGGGCTCATTTTAGAGCACTGGATCTCAGAAATCCCTTGATCAATTGCCTTCAAATTTTCCCCACTCACCCAACAATTTTCAAGCTCATCTGACTTTATTTGTATGGAGATTTTACAGAGAGAGACAAAACTCTGGCCAGATCCTCTGCTGGTATAAATCAGTGTAGGCTCACATCCAGTCAAGGGAGGTATGCCAGCTGGGGATCTGTCCTTAAAACAGGGACTTAGCTACAGGTTAAATATTTAATAACCACACACCTCAATGCTGGAGGAATAGGGTCATGAACCCAGGTTGTTCTGCTCCACAAACACAGGCCTTGCCCACGTGAACTAAAGGGGAACTCCCCCTAGCTGTAGCAGTCTAAAAAATAAGCAGTCTCGTATTTTCTCTGTCGGCCCAGCCACTAGAATATAACACCACTCAGGTACAAATGCACATACACAGCATCTTGCTGCTCTCCACGCCACAGGCACCTCCCTCCCTCCTCTCCATTAATGCCCTCTGCCCTCCCATCTGCCACTCACCTCCATCCTTGGCACTCCTTGTGGCTTTCTTGCGAGCCTTGCGCTTGCCCTCCTGGCTCTGCTCCCTCACCAGCTCCCGCAGCATCTTCTCCACCTGGCTCCGGCCGGCGGTCTGCAGGATGAGACCCAGCTGCCGACGCAAGTCAGGGGTCATCCCTCCTTCACTGGGCCCAGCCGTGGCTGAGTTCTGCACCTGGGCTGGCTCCAGCTGGCCCTGCTCTGACTCCATCTCAATACCTGAAAGGGAACCAGGCTATCAGCATGCTGCTCTGATGTGAGGGAAAGTGAAGGTAGCCTAGAGGGTTCTGTGTATAAATTAGGAGTAATGCACTTGGGTTGCTGAGACTGATTCCCTGTGTGAATGAGGAGTGTTCTCCATGGACCGCCCCTTGATTTACCCTGAGGAGCACTTCTGTAGTGTGAAGAATGCACAGGCATGTTTCTACCCCACCCAGAACAACTTACCGGACACCAATCCTCTCCTCCTGTGGGACTCGGCAAAAGCGGTTATCCGGGGCCAGCTGATCGCAATCTCCTCCGCTAAGGGAAACACGGATTGGACTAGCATTAGAAGGACAGCACAGACACCAGAAGTGCTTAGATACGAGGGCGAAAACCCAAACCCAGATCAATAGATGACACACGTAAAGGAGACAGAGACAGGTGGTTAGATTAGATTTTCATGATTTTCAGGCCAGATGAGACCTTTATGGCCATCTAGTCTGACCTCCTATATCACACAGGCCAGAGAACCTCTCATATCTTGAGAGAGCCCATATCTTGTGGTTGAGCTAGAACAACTCTTTAGAAAGAGAGCTAAGGTACTTACACAGCCCCCATTATCAGAACATCTGAGCACCCCTCAGCCTTCACTGCTCTCATCCTCACAACATCCCTGTGAGGTAACACAATGCTATTATAAGTCCCTAGGGAAAAATCTGTAGGAGAGCAGGGAACTGAATATGGGTCTTCAGAGTCCCAGGCTAACACCCTGCCTGCTGGACCATCAACAGACAGCCAAGCTTCATTCACAGAGCCCAAGAAGTAGAGACTTCACCCCAGCCCTATGTTACTGTTCCAATGGTTAATTCTCTTCTCTGTTGAAAACATGCCCCTTATTTTCCATTCGGACTTATCTAGCCTCAGTTTCCAGTTGCTGGATCTCTGCCTGCCTTTGTCTGCTAGATCAAGGAGCCCGTCTGCTATCAGAAATCTCCTTCTCAGATCGCTATTGATAAACCATGATCGAGTGACCCTCTTCACTTTGGTTATCAGCTACATAGAGGGAGCTCTAGAAAGCTGAGTAGGGAGCTCAGCATGGCAGGATCTAAGCTTAATCCTGTGCTCTCTGAATTCGATGGAAAAATCCCCCCACAGAAACAGACTTCTAGAAAATATGAGAGTCTGAAGAACTTAGCCCAGCTACTTGGATTTCTCCATGGCTTCCTACCAGCCATGCTAATGGAGGAAGCTGATGTAGCGCCCTTTTTCCAGAAGCAGGAAAATCAAGAGGCTCCCTTCTGGCCCTGGAATCTGTGAGTCTAGGATGAATGGGCTGGTTACAGGCTGATCACATCCATTAGCCCTGGTTTTATCATGCAGGCCAGGACAGCTGCTCCTAGTGACCGTAATAAGCAGTGTGGCTGCCTAATGGATAGTCCACTGGACTGGGACTCAGGAGACCCGGGTTCTATGCACAACTCCGGCCAACTGGCTGACCTTGAGCAAGTCGCTGCCTTGTTCCATGCCTCGGTTTCCCCAATTGTTAAAGGGGGATAAAAATAGTGACCTCCTTTGGCAAGTGCTTTGAGAACTCCGATTGAAAAGTGTGCGGTATTGAGAGACATCAATATTCCCTGCTTTCTCTGGTTGCTTGGTGGCTCTCGTACAACATCCTCCGTGACGCTGAACAGTCATCGGATCAGGTGGAGTAGCCATGCCCAGAGCTATGCAGCACGGGCACCTTGGACGCGGCAATAACCTTTTCCTTATTTAATTTGGCTCCTGAGCGGTTAACCCAAATGGTCCATTCCCCCTCCCACCACCACAGCTGTCAAAGTATCCAACGGCCCTCCCCGCGGTGTGTGACGTCAGTGGGCCATCCCAGACCTAAGAGTCATAGAATCATAGAATATCAGGGTTGGAAGGGACCTCAGGAGGTCATCTAGTCCAACCCCCTGCTCAAAGCAGGACCAATTCCCGACTAAATCATCCCAGCCAGGGCTTTGTCAAGCCTGACCTTAAAAACCTCTAAGGAAGGAGATTCCACCACCTCCCTAGGTAACCCATTCCAGTGCTTCACCACCCTCCTAGTGAAAAAGTTTTTCCTAATATCCAACCTAAACCTCCTCCACTGCAACTTGAGACAATTACTCCTTGTTCTGTCATCAGGTACCACTGAGAACAGTCTAGATCCATTCTCTTTGGAACCCCCTTTCAGGTAGTTGAAAGCAGCTATCAAATCCTCCCTCATTCTTCTCTTCTGCAGACTAAATAATCCCAGTTCCCTCAGCCTCTCCTCATAAATCATGTGCTCCAGCCTCCTAATCATTTTTGTTGCCCTCCGCTGACTCTTTCCAATTTTTCCACATCCTTCTTGTAGTGTGGGGCCCAAAACTGGACACAGTACTCCAGATAAGGCCTCACCAATGTCGAATAGAGGGGAATGATCACGTCCCTCAATCTGCTGGCAATGCCCCTACTTATACAGCCCAAAATGCCGTTAGCCTTCTTGGCAACAAGGGCACACTGTTGACTCATATCCAGCTTCTCGTCCACTGTAACCCCTAGGTCATTTACTGCAGAACTGCTGCCTAGCCACTCGGTCCCTAGTCTGTAACAGTGCATGGGATTCTTCCGTCCTAAGTGCAGGACTCTGCACTTGTCCTTCTTGAACCTCATCAGGTTTCTTTTGGCCCAATCCTCTAATTTGTCTAGGTCCCTCTGTATCCTATCCCTACCCTCCAGCGTATCTACCACTCCTCCAAGTTTAGTGTCATCTGCAAACTTGCTGAGAGTGCAATCCACGCCATCCTCCAGATCATTAATAAAGATATTGAACAAAACCGTCCCCAGGACCGACCCTTGGGGCACTCCGCTTGAAACCGGCTGCCAACCAGACATGGAGCCGTTGATCACTACCCGTTGAGCCCGACGATCTAGCCAGCTTTCTATCCACCTTATAGTTCATTCATCTAGCCCATACTTCTTTAACTTGCCGGCAAGAATACTGTGGGTGACCGTATCAAAAGCTTTGCTAAAGTCAAGGAATAACACATCCACTGCTTTCCCCTCATCCACAGACCCAGTTATCTCCTCATAGAAGGCAATTAGGTTAGTCAGGCATGACTTGCCCTTGGTGAATCCATGCTGACTGTTCCTGATCACTTTCCTCTCCTCTAAGTGCTTCAGAATTGATTCCTTGAGGACCTGCTCCATGATTTTTCCAGGGACTGAGGTGAGGCTGACTGGCCTGTAGTTCCCCGGATCCTCCTTCTTCCCTTTTTTAAAGATGGGCACTACATTAGCCTTTTTCCAGTCATCCGGGACCTCCCCCGATCGCCATGAGTTTTCAAAGATAATGGCCAATGGCTCTGCAATCACATCCGCCAACTCCTTTAGCACCCTCGGATGCAGCGCATCCGGCCCCATGGACTTGTGCTCGTCCAGTTTTTCTAAATAGTCCCGAACCACTTCTTTCTCCACAGAGGGCTGGTCACCTTCTCCCCATACTGTGCTGCCCAGTGCAGCAGTCTGGGAGCTGACCTTGTTCGTGAAGACAGAGGCAAAAAAAGCATTGAGTACATTAGCTTTTTCCACATCCTCGGTCACTAGGTTGCCTCCCTCATTCAGTAAGGGGCCCACACTTTCCTTGACTTTCTTCTTGTTGCTAACATACCTGAAGAAACCCTTCTTGTTACTCTTAACATCTCTTGCTAGCTGCAACTCCAAGTGTGATTTGGCCTTCCTGATTTCACTCCTGCATGCCTGAGCAATATTTTTATACTCCTCCCTGGTCATTTGTCCAATCTTCCACTTCTTGTAAGCTTCTTTTTTGCGTTTAAGATCAGCAAGGATTTCACTGTTTAGCCAAGCTGGTCGCCTGCCATATTTACTATTCTTTCTACACATCGGGATGGTTTTTTCCTGCAACCTCAATAAGGATTCTTTAAAATACAGCCAGCTCTCCTGGACTCCTTTCCCCCTCATGTTATTCTCCCAGGGGATCCTGCCCATCAGTTCCCTGAGGGAGTCAAAGTCTGCTTTTCTGAAGTCCAGGGTCCGTATTCTGCTGCTNGGCTGGTCACCTTCTCCCCATACTGTGCTGCCCAGTGCAGCAGTCTGGGAGCTGACCTTGTTCGTGAAGACAGAGGCAAAAAAAGCATTGAGTACATTAGCTTTTTCCACATCCTCGGTCACTAGGTTGCCTCCCTCATTCAGTAAGGGGCCCACACTTTCCTTGACTTTCTTCTTGTTGCTAACATACCTGAAGAAACCCTTCTTGTTACTCTTAACATCTCTTGCTAGCTGCAACTCCAAGTGTGATTTGGCCTTCCTGATCTCACTCCTGCATGCCTGAGCAATATTTTTATACTCCTCCCTGGTCATTTGTCCAATCTTCCACTTCTTGTAAGCTTCTTTTTTGCGTTTAAGATCAGCAAGGATTTCACTGTTAAGCCAAGCTGGTCACCTGCCATATTTACTGTTCTTTCTACACATCGGGATGGTTTTTTCCTGCAACCTCAATAAGGATTCTTTAAAATACAGCCAGCTGTAGAGAGTCCTCGGGGCAGCTGAAGAAACCGGCTCTAGCTTTTAGGACCCAGGTCAGCAAGCCACTTAAGTAGGTGCCAAACTTTAAGCGCATGAGTAGGATTCCAATGGGACTACTCACGTTCTGAGCTCCAGGCACATGCTTAAACACCTGGCCTTACTTAAGTGCTTGAACAAGGATTTAGGGGCTGAATTTTAACCTGGTGATTTTAAAGAGGTGTGTGTGTGGGGGGGGGTGTTATCTCCTATCTCCAAATACTAAAATTTAATGGCAGGCTAACATCATTCCCAAAACAAACAGCCTCAGATCTGGACCCACAGCTCAGTATGTTAATCGGTTTGCTAGGACATATGACCACCTCTGAGATGGCCTTCATTCCCTAGCTGCCTTTACTTATCCCTCCTGTAGGGTACAGGAATTGGGTGATATCCCTTTATATTGCTTGTGAGCGCTCACAAACACGAAACTGGATTAATCACACACATGTGGCTATTTCATGGTGTTGCTACAGGGCAGTGTTAAGACTTAGCTGTGCATATCCGTACCTCAATGTGTGTGCTGGATTTCTTTTTAAGTTTAACCATAACTGAACCTCCTGGAATTATAATGTTTGGTTTTTGGGATAACATCCTTGTAATGTATCTTACCCTCAATTACTGGTATGTACTATTATCAACCATAACTTCATCTGGATGTAGTTTTTAATCACACCTTGACACAGAATTGTGGTTCAGAATCTCAGTATTGAGTTCCTTGTGATTGCGGAGAGCCCGAAGCAAATGAGCTCTCAGCTACTTCACTCATTTGGATCAGGGCCAGGTGGACTCCTTCATTCCGTGGCTGTGAATATAGTATTTTCTCCAAGACAGCACAGAGTTCAGCATCTGGCTGCAGCCGGATACTGTTTTCTGTTTCCCTCCCCTGCCAGGACCTGTCGGCAGCTGCCTCTTGCTCTCTAGTTTTCACTGCAAAGGACAGTGAATTGGGTTACAGCACAGGAGACTGGGAACCGGAGCTGGAGTCCTTCTTGCAGCCATGAAGAGGAGGGGGAGTGAAAATTGAAGGCTAGTAAGTGAGGCAGCTGGGAGAGATATACCTCTGAAGCTGTCGGCACCTCCCTCTTTCCCTGGCACAGGTGGGGAAGAAGGAGTCTCTTAATTGCATTATCTAGATAACATCATGGGAGTGGAGCTGGGCTGCTTGGAGAGCACATCAAAGAACTCCATCTTTGGAAATTACTGTCAAAAATAACCAATGGTCTCACTGACCTTAGTCTCACCTTGGTTGCTGGGTTGAGTGTGCAGGTGCCAGCAGCCTGTGATACACAGGAGCTCAGACTACGATCTGATGGTCCCATCTGGCCTTAAACTCTGTGACTCTAAAGGGATACCACCCAGTTCCTAGCCACTTCCCCTTCTGACTGAATAGCCCCATGATTTTTTGTTAAGGTTGAAATAAAGTGAATGATTTTATAAGGCAGACAAGGAGAGGTAGTCTAGCCTTATGTTTAAAGGCGTTTGCCTGCGATTCAGGAGAGCAGGGTTTCATTCCCAGCTCTGCCTCTGACCCCTTCTATAAATTGCCTTCCCGCTTGGTGCCTATTTAGCTCTTCAGGGAAGGACTACCTCTTATTGTGTGTCTGTGCAGCGCCCAGCGCGACGGGGCCCTGACCTCAGTCCCCGTGTGTCTGTGCAGCGCCCGTCGCGACGGGGCCCTGATCTCGGTCCCCGTGTGTCTGTGCAGCGCCCGGCGTGACGGGGCCCTGATTATGAGCCTCTGTAGTATAAAAAATAATGATGTGGGCATAAAAAGCCTTGGGTAGGATTTGAAATAAACACCTCCTTCCAGTCACCTGACACCATGTTCTCCAGCTCCGTTGGGCTGGGTTTCCCTGCTGTTCATTGTTCAGTGGTTGGGGCATCTCTTTGTCTTGCTGGATCCTCTGATTTGGGTAAAACTGGATAAAACTACAGCTGCCAAACGTGGAGAGGTTAAAATCTGCAGCTTGAGAAAGGGCTGTTGGTATCCGGGGTAAGGTCACGGAAAGCCACAGTCTTCCAGGAGGCCCCTGGCTCTCAGCCCCTGTTGAGAATGAAGGTTTAATGAAAAGCAGCTGGGTCTGGAATCTGGCTAGAAGGCTGAGTCAGAGCAGCTGCCCTTTTGTCTTGACCTACATTTCGGCCTCTTCAGAAGTGTCATGCTGCTCCTATGCAGGTCGGAGAGCTCCAGGCTGCTCTCCGGGGCTACACAAATGCAACTTCAAGAGGCCAGATCCCCAGCTGGTGTGACTTAAAACAGCTCCATTGAAGTCAAAGGCCTGATGCTGATTTACACCTGAGGAGTATCCGGCATCAGTGGCTTACTCCTGATATACCCCAGGGTGAGCAAGAGGGGAATGAAGCCCAGTGGGAATTTTCTGTAATATTTTTATGAAGCCTCAGCGTGCCTCAGTGTCTCTCTGTACATTGCATCGCTCCCCAATGGGTGCCAAAGGGTTAATGCTGCTCCTGGAACGGCGCAGGAGGCATGTGCGTGTCACCACCCAGTCTGGGGGGGAAATGCATATGGTTATTAAAGAACGGGCTGAAACCGACCCAAATCAGAGGATCCAGCAAGACAAAGAGATGCCCCAACCACTGAACAATGAACAGCAGGGAAACCCAGCCCAACGGAGCTGGAGAACATGGTGTCAGGTGACTGGAAGGAGGCGGCTTTTTGGGGGGACAGGAGAAGGAGCCAGGGATGGGGTCCATCACAGCTTGGCTGGCCCATCATGGCACTGCTTTGGCCAGCATGGACACAGCTCTTTGTGCTGCCCTAAGGACTTCCACATTCTGTAGCCAGGGAATTAATAAATTGGTACCTTGCTTTGCAAAGGTTGCCTGTGTCACTGCCAATATTCACTGGGAATTGCATCCTGAAGGGGCACTGTACAGGCCTCCTGCAGGAATCTGGCTGGGCTGGATTCACTGCCAGGAGCCCCGGAGAGAGACAGGGAGCACTCGTGCCAATGCTCCAGTCTGGGAGTCTTGGAGGACCCGGTGGAGCTGTGCTGGTCCGTGGGGCCCGGCCCACTAATGGGGTCACTCCCAGGGGACTGGTGAGAGGCTGGGGCATAGACCAGACTGTGTGATGCTGTGACATGATAGCAAGGGACATGATGGTGGTCATAGAGTAGGGGGGAGATGATAGCAGGCTTCAAATACTTGAAAGGCTGCCCTAAAAGGATGGAGGAAAAGTTGTTCTCTCTTGCCACAGAGGGCAGGACAAGAGACAATGAATCATAGAATGTCAGGGTTGGAAGGGACCTCAGGAGGTCATCTAGTCCAACCCCCTGCTCAAAGCAGGACCAATCCCCAGACAGATTTCTGCCCCAGATCCCTAAATGGCCCCCTCAAGAATTGAACTCACAACCCTGGGTTTAGCAGGCCAATGCTCAAACCACTGAGCTATCCCTCCCTGCAATGGGTTCAAACTGCAGCAAAGCAGATTCACATTAAATCTCTGGACAAACTTCCTCACTGTAAGAACAGTAGGACAATGGCACAGACTGCCTAGGGAGGTCGTGGAAGCTCCTTCACTGGAGGTTTTCAAAAGGAGGCTGGATAGTCATCTCTCTTGGATGGTTTAGATACAACAAATCCTGCATCTTGGCAAAGGGTTAGACTGGATGACCCTTGTGGTCCCTTGTGACCATATGGCTCTATGATTCTATGACACCAAGTGACTCCAATGCAGGTACCCAGGGTGGGGGAGAGGCGAGCCAGGCTCACGAGATGATCGGACGTTCTTATCTGCCGACATCTGCACAAAATGCACTGTTCTTTGGTTGTCACCGTACGGACTGTGGCTGCACTGTGTTTGGCCAAGGGCCTGAGTCTGTTGACACTCTTCACACTGGCTGCCTGTTCGCTGCTACGGACGTTCATCTGCTTTAGTACATGCAATTACATGCTCTTTCCTACTTGGGAGCCTAACGCCAGGCTCCTAAATCCCTATTTCGGGTCCTAAATGGGCAGCCTTATTGTCACTCACTTCTCTTTCTCTTGCCCGTCCCCAAATCCAGACAGGTGCGTTTAGAGTCCACATGGATTTAGAAGCCTCACTTTATGTCTCCGGGTTTCAACATTAAGGCTAAAGTGCTGCTCTTACACCTTGTGGGCCAGCTCCCCAGCTGGGATTAATGGGCCAGAGCTCCACTGGAGTCAATGGGGCCAGATTCCCAGCTGGTGTCCCTCAGCCAAAGCTCCGTTGGAGTCAATGGGGCCAGACCCCAGCTGGGGTCAATGGGCCGTAGCTCCATTGAGTCAATGGGGCCAGATCCCCAACTGGTGTAAATCAGTGTTGCCTCATTGACTTGAATGGATTATGCTGATTTTCACAAGCTGTGTATTGGGTGTGTGGTCATGGCTTATCCACTGGGAAGGCCAGGCGTCTGCGGTACTGTGCCCCCTATAGGAGAATCAGGGATTTACACCCCAGAGATGAAAACAGCTAAGGCAGAGAACAAATAATAAGCCACTACTAGCCTATTGATTGTTAGTGTGCTCTAGTACAACATCCATCTCCCAGCCACAATCAGGACCGCATCGTGCAGGATGCTGCCTAGACACAGACACACGGTGAGACACAGTCCCTGCCCTGAAGAGTGGATCCTCTAATTAGAGAAGACGAAGGATGGGAGAGGAAACAGAGTCACAGAGAAGGATCAGGATGTGCCCAGGGTCCCACAGCAGGGCCCAGAAAAGAATCCAGGTGCCCACAATCCCAGCCTGTCTCCTCTGGGCCCAGGTCCTCTCTGAAGTGGCAGCTTGTTCTGGGAAGATGTGTATAAAAATGAACCTGGAAATGCAGCTCTGCTGCCCCATGGAAGGCCCCGGGCATGCAGAGCTCAGCACCGCTGCTGTGGGAGGACATGCGGAGGAGACCACCTCCCCTACACAGATTCTGGAGACGATGGGGCTGACCAAGGGACCAGGGAAGGGCCCTGAGCAGAAGCCGAGCTGGGCGCTTCCCATGCCTCCTGGAAAGCAGCATGGGCAGGATCCTTACCCAGAGAGATCACGTTCTCGTAGTTCTCCTGCATGGCGAACCTGCAGGGGGCCCTGCGGTGAGACGTGCCCCTCGGTGGAATACACAGCTGCCTCCTCAAAGGTCACCAGCTCCTGAAACAGTCAGAGACCCCCCTGAGTCAGAACCTGCTGCCCCAGCCACGACCCCCCAGCTCAGTCACAGCTCCCCTCTGCTAGGGGCAATCCCCACCGCACAGTGGTGCGGCGGAACGACCACATTCATTCCTCTGCCAAACCGCTGCCTCGTCCATGTCCCCATGTCTGCTCCTTTGCGTTGTGTTTCCCCCACCCCGGGGGCGAATCGGCCCCAGCCGCTACACTGGGACGCAGAGAAAGGGAAAGACATGCACAGACTGACAGCGATGAAGTGGGAATGTTCTGCGAGATTTTCATGGCTCAGTTTCCCTCTGTACTTTGCATCGCTTCTCAGCAGCGGGGAGGGGATGAAGTTTGCTCTCAGGGCAGGACTAAGAGACTCGGGTGTTAGTGTGACTCGTCATGGACTGCATGGGTCATTAAAAGGCCGACCCATCACAATGGAAAACACGAGAAGACAATGGAAAACCCCAATGGGCTGCACATTGACACCTCGCAACCAGCCACCCAGAGAAAGGAGTTGGACCGAGCCTCGCAGCAGGACTGGGAGTTGACCAGCAGGGCATGGAGCAGGGTGTTCTGGGAGAAGCTACCTTTGCTTCTCCGTGCTAACTTCAGGACTCCCAGGGCTGTGTTCAGGGGACTAACCAACCCTGCTCTGGTTTGAAAATACTGCTTGGGTGTCACTGCAAATCCTGGCTGAGGTGCGCTGGGCCCTGCAGAGTGGACAGAGACAAAGCCCTGGCTGGGATGATTTAGTTGGTGTTGGTCCTGCTTTGAGCAGGGGGTTGGACTAGATGACCTCCTGAGGTCCCTTCCAAACCTGATCTTCTATGATTCTATGACAGGTCTCTGCCCAGGAGCCTGGCTCATCTGCACTTGGGTGTGCAGCAGGGAGGCTGGAGCCCAGAGGCTCAGCCTGTGAGGAAGTGAGACTCTGAAGGATGAGTGAGACCCCTTGGGGGTCTGGCCACTGAAGGGTTCCTACAAGGGACTGTTGAAAAGCTGGAATGTAGCACCGGTCCCGTAGATCTGTGACTCTGAGTACAGAAGCTAAGGCACTAGGGCGTATGGCAAGGCCGAGGGGTGGTGCTCGGGATGCAGCAAAGGGAAGCTGTGGAGGCAGCCAGCTGTAATTGTAGGCGAAAGAGGAGGCTGGTAAGAGGCAAGGGCTGCCCTATAGAACTGCCTCCAGTGAGGCAGAGGCCTGGCTCCAAATAGCAGCTACAAATGTGAATTCCCCCATTGGCTGCAGTTCAGCTCTGTTCAGCTCCGCTGGATGCAAATTCAGATCCCCCGCACCTCCATGAAGCATGGGGAAGAAGGGGGATGGAGTAGGTTCCAGGAAGGACTTTGGTCCATTTTGAAGCCCGGTTCCCCCAGGTCCTTTCCCCGCAGACAGACGCACTAGACTCTGTGATGCTGGGAAAACCCTGGGTAACTTTATTCCTGGGCAGACTCGGCCCCTCCCACCGGGACCAAACCCACCCAGACATTGGTACCCCCACTCCCAGGCACAGAGCCTCTTAGCCAAGTGCAGAACCGAAGGAGCCGCTCTGGGGGATCCCCCCTGACACTGTCCCCAGGGCAGCACATCCCCCCAGCAGCGCGGGGACTAGGCAGAGGCAGGAACTGGCTTTTCCTCTCCCTGCTCCTCCCCTTCTCCCCAGGAAAGTCAATCTGCAGGGAATGGGGCTGGGCAGGGCTGGGAGCCGGGAACCTCCCTCCCCACTGATTGCTCCTGCTGCTCCTGCCAGTCTCTCCCCCTGTCTCCCTCCTGCCCCCTTCCCTCCCCTCCCCTCGGGCTGGGAGACTCGGTCCCTGGCCCAGTTCCGGGGTGTTCGCTCTCCCGGAGCTGGCTCGGCTCCTGCAGGGGCTCAGGGGAGCAGAGCCGGGGGGGTCAGGGTGGGCAGCAGCTCTGGGACTCGCAGACCCCCCGGGAGCAGAGCTGGGGCGAGGAGGGGCCGTTGGTGCAGAGTCACTTTCCTGCCCGGCCCCAGCCCTTCCCCCCGGGTCTCTCCCCTCACCTGCAGGCTGCGGCTCAGCGGCTGGTGTCGGCAGAGCCCGGGGCTGCCCCAGGGGCTGGTTCCAGCCCCCGGAGAAAGTCCCCCCGGCTGGGCACAGAGCGGGGCTAATGCAAGTCTCTCCCCGCACAGACCCCGCTGGGCAGCAGCGGCACAACCTGGGCTCCCAGCTCACTGTGGATGCAGCAGCCACCGTGCGACCTGGGAAGTGCAACCCCGGATACAATGAGCAGAAAGAGAGGCAGAGAACAGCTTCCCCTCCCTGCTCCACATCCAGAGCCCTCTGGTGGTAACAGCTGATGAAATCCATACCCTCCCCGAGGAAGAAATTGGGCACACGAACTAAGACGCTTTTTAAAAGTGTAGCAGCAGGGGGCTGTGGGGGAACTAGGCAGAACTCTTACAGGGAGGCAGAGAGAGCCGCTGTGGGATTAATGCTGCTCCTCTTACTGTACCAAAGCCCCTGGTTCAGTGTTAGAGGAAAGCCTGTCCTAGCACTCTTTGCCCTGGTCGCAGGACAGTACCAGAAACTGCTGCACCCTAAGTACAGCTAGCGTGACCCAGTAGCAGGTGTGAAAAATCAGGACACTTTTTTTTGCAGGGGTCAGGGTGGATATAGTTGCAAAGCCCCTAATATCGAGTCGGTCCCAAATTACAGCCCTGCACGGATACATAATTTGTATCCACATCTGATCCGCAAACATGGTCCACGGATATAAAGCGGATAGCCCCAGATTTGCAAGGCTCTACTGATACTATCAGGACGTCTGCTCACCCCGTGGCTAAAGGAGAGTTTGCATGCACAAGCAGCAGGAAACCTTTTAGGGTTGCCAGTTGTGGTTGGACGTATTTCTGGAGGTTCCATCACACAGGGCCGGATTAACCTTTTGTGGGCCCGGCAGACACCAAACATATTTGTGGGCCCCCGTGGGGGCAAAGGAGCATGGCGTGGGGAGGTCGGTCCCCAGAGCAAGGGGCCAGCCAGGGGCAATGAGGCATAGCATGGTGGGGCCGGCCCCGCTCCACCCAGCCCAGTACAAGGGCAATGTACAAACCGGCAGTTGCCAGACGCACACTGGCCCGCCCAGCCCTGTGCTGCCAGCGTGCCCCTTCCCCTTAGGGGTGGGGCCATGCCGTGCCACACAGCCCCCGACTCCCTATGCCCAGCATCCCCTGGAACTGCTATGCCCAGCATCCCCACACACAGACCCTCCACCACAAATGCACAGCGCCCTGCACACCACCACCCCTGCCCAGCACCCCCCACACAGCCGCACCGCTACTGCCCAATGCATTTCCCCACAGCCCACCACCACAACTACACAGCACCCACTCAGACACACCCCCGCCCCACACCCCCCCCCCCACACCCCCCCCACCCACCCCCCACCACCCCCCCCCCCCCCCCCCGACCCCCCCCCCCCCCGCCCCCCCACTGCCCAGCATCCCAACACACAGACCTCCCCCACTGCCCCCCAAGAGACCCCCCCCACTGGCCAGCAGCCCCCTGACACACCTCCAGAGACCCACTCCCTCACACCTTGCCCCCTGGCCACACTCACCAGCCCTGCTGGAAGGTGACGGCGTCTGCCAGGCTGAGCTGGCAGTGTGGCCAGGGACAGTCCAGTGCCAGGGCGGGGATTCACTCCAGCGTCTTGGGAGTGGCGCGATTAGCCAGGCCAGGGTCTGCCCCTGTCCTGGTCAGACTCCCTCAGGACCCTCTTGCCTGGAGATGGGGTGACCATACGTCCTTTTTTGGCCAGAACAGTTCCCTTTTTAAGCTCTGTCCCGGCCATCCTGACTTTTTTGACAAAAACGGGCATTTATCCCGTTTGCTCTTGCCAACTGATCAATTGGCAAGAGCAAATGAACAAATGCCCAGTTTACCAAAAGTCCGGTGCGCCCCCCTAGCGGGGCATGGAGGAATGTGTGTGTGGTGGGGTGGCGACACGAGGTGTCAGGCAGCAGGGCTTGGGGGTTCAGCCCCAGCCCCAGCCAGAATGGAGCTTGGGGGGTTAGGGGCCAGCCCAGCCCCTGGCAGCAGTGTGGGGAGGGTGTCAGCCCCAGCTCCTGGCAGTGGTGCGGGGAGCTGGGGCGAGGGAGGGGTCAGCCTCTGTCCTGGCAGCGGCATGCGGAGCTCGGGGGGGGGGGGGGGGGGGGCAGCCTAGGGGGACCAGACAGCAAGTGTGAAAAATCAGGACGGGGGTGGGGGGTAATAGGAGCCTATATAAGAAAAAGCCCCAAATATCAGGACTGTTCCTATAAAAACAGGACATCTGGTTACCCTAGGTCAGCCCCAGTGGCAGATTTAGAGTTAGTGGGGCCCTGTGCTCAGCTTCATTTTTGGGGTCCCCCCTTGGGACCCAGCCAAGAAAAAGAACATTCTCTCTTATCTCCCTCCACCACCCCCATTTTTCATTCTTTTTTTCTTCATCCTCCTCCTGTAAGTAATAGGAAGTAAATGAAAATAAAGTGCAGTACCTTGATTGTTTTACTAGTCTAACTTATTTTCCCACAGACCACTTGAAAATCGCTGGGGGTCTCGGCGACCACTTATTGATCTTTCCAAATACTGTTTGAACTGTTAGTTAACTATTGTAAAGTGCTTTGGATAAGAGCGCTTTATAAAAAAAAATGTAAACAAACGTTAGGTTGCGGGGTCTGGCCAGGACTTAGGGTACGGGAGGGGGTTCAGGGCTGGGGGTGCAGGGTCTGGGAGGGAGTTAGGGTGCAGGAGGGGGCTCTGGGCTGGGGCAGGAGGTTGGGGTGTGGAGCGCTTACCTGGGGCAGCTCCCATTTGGTGTGAGGGGTGCAGGTGGGGATGTCAGGAGCAGAAGTCAGGGAGGGCAGGGGGCTGGGGGTGTGGGGGTTGCAGGAGTCAGGGAGGGCAGGGGGCTGGGTGTGTGTGAGTTCCACAGGTTAACTGTGAAGAAATACTTTTTTTGTTTGTTTTAAATCTGCTGCCTATCAATTTCATTGGGTGATCCATAGCTCTTGTGTTATGGGAAGGAGTAAATAACATTTCCTTATTCAGTTTTTTCACACGATTCACGATTTTGTAGACCTCTATCATATCCCCTTTTAGTCATCTCTTTTTCAAGCTGAAAAGGCCCAATCTTTTTAATTTCTCCTCATATGGCAGCTGTTCCATACCCCTAATCATTTCTGTTGCCCTTCTCTGTACCTTTTCCAATTCCATTATATCTTTTTTTGTGATGGGGCGACCACATCTGCACGCAGTATTCAAGATGTGGGCATACCATGGATTTATATAGAGGCAATATGATATTTTCTGTCTTATTAACTATCTCTTTCTTAATGATTCTCAACATTTTGTTCGCTTTTTTGACTGCCGCCGCACAATGTTTTCAGGGAACTACCCACAATGACTCCAAGATCTCTTTCTTGATGGGTAACAGCTAATTTAGACCCCATCATTTTGTATGTATAGTTAGGATTATATTTTACCATGTGCATTAATTTGCATTTATCAGCATTGAATTTTCATCTGCCAGACACCCAGTTTTGTGAGATCCCTTTGTAACTCTTTGCAGTCAGCTTTGGATTTAACTATCTTGAGTAATTTTGGCATAAACTTTCATGGGTAAAAAACCCCACTTCTTCAGATGCATGGAGTGAAAATTACAGATACAGGCATAAATATACTGACATATGAAGAGAAGGGAGTTATATTACAAGTTGAGAACCAATGTTGATAAGACCAATTCAGTCAGGGTGGATGTGGTCCACTCCCAATAATTGATGAGGAGGTGTCAATCCCAAGAGAGGGAAAATTGCTTTTGTAGTGAGCCAGCCACTCACTGTAGCTCTGCAGTTTCTCTTTGAAGTCTGTTTTTGAAGTATTTTGTTGAAGGATGGCTACTTTTAAACCTGTTATTGAATGTCCAGGGAGATTGAAGTGTTCTCCTACTGGCTTTTGTATGTTATGTTGTATGTTGATTTTGTCCTCACCCACAACCATTTCAGATTTGGGAACAATTTATACCTTCAAGTCAGCAGCACTGCTATGGGTATCCACATGGCCCCACAGTATGCCAACATTTTTATGGCTGACTTAGAACAACGCTTCCTCAGCTTTTGTCCCCTAGCACAACTCCTCTACTTGCGCTACATGGATGACATCTTCATCATATGGACCCACAGGAAGGAGGCCCTTGAAGAATTCCACCTGGATTTCAACGATTTCCACCCAACCATCAACCTCAGCCTGGACCAGTCCACGCAAGAGATCAACTTACGGGACACTATACCAGAAACCTACTGACTGCTATACTTACCTACATGCCTCCAGCTTCCATCCAGGACACATCACACAATCCATTGTCTACAGCCAAGCCCTAAGATACATCCGCATTTGCTCCAATCCCTCAGACAGAGAGAAACACCTTCAAGATCTTTATCATTCTTAAAACTACAGTATCCACCTGGGGAAGTGAGGAAACAGATTAACAGAGCGAGACGGGTACCCAGAAGTCACCTACTACAGGACAGGCCCAACAAGGAAAATAACAGACCACTGGCCATCACGTACAGCCCCCAGCTAAAACCTCTCCAGCACATCATCAACGATCTACAACCTATCCTGGAAAATGATCCCTCACTCTCTCAGACCTTGGGAGACAGGCCAGTCCTCGCTTACAGAGAGCCCCCCATCCTGAAGCCCCACTCACCAGCAACTACACACCACACCACAGAAACACTAACCCAGGAACCAATCCTTGTAACAAACCCCATTGCCTACTCTGTCCCCATATCTACTCTAGCGACACAATCAGAGGACCCAACCACATCAGCCACACCATCAGGGGCTCATTCACCTGCACATCTACTAATGTGATATATGCCATCATGTGCCAGCAATGCCCCTCTGCCATGTACATTGGCCAAACCAGACAGTCTCTATGTAAAAGAATAAATGGACACAAATCAGACATCAGGAATGGTAACATACAAAAGCCAGTAAGAGAACACTTCAATCTCCCTGGACATTCATTAACAGATTTAAAAGTAGCCATCCTTAAACAAAAAAAATCAAAAACAGATTTTAGAGAGAAACTTCAGAGCTACAATTCATTTGCAAACTTAAATGAAGTTTTTGGAGAGTGTTGGGGACAACTTCCTGGTACAAGTGCTGCAACCAACTAGGGGCCGTGCTCCTCTTGACCTGCTGCTTACAAACAGGGAAGAATTGGTAGGGGAAGTAGAAGTAGAAGTGGGTGGCAACCTAGGCAGCAGTGACCATGAGATGGTTGAGTTCAGGATCGTGACAAAAGGAAGAAACGAGAGTAGCAAAATACGGACCCTGGACTTCAGAAAAGCAGACTTAAGGCCTGAGTTTAGGTCGAATTTAGCAGCGTTAAATCGAATTAACCCTGCACCCATCCTCACAACGAAGCCAGTTACTTCGACATAAAGGGCTCTTAAAATTGATTTCTGTACTCCTCTCCGACGAGTGCTGAAATCGACATTGCCAGTTCGAATTAGGGTTAGTGTGGACGAAATTCGACGGTATTGGCCTCCGGGAGCTATCCCACAGTGCACCATTGTGACCGCTCTGGACAGCAATCTGAACTCGGATGCACTGGCCAGGTAGACAGGAAAAGCCCCACGAACTTTTGAATTTCATTTCCTGTTTGCCCAGGTGCACAGGTGACCACGCATAGCTCATCAGCACAGGTAACCATGCAGTCCGAGAACCGAAAAAGAGCTCGAGCATGGACCGTACGGGAGGTACTGGATCTGATCGCTATATGGGGAGAGGATTCCGTGCTAGCAGAACTACGTTCCAAAAGACGAAATGCCAAAACATTTGAAAAAATCTCCAAGGGCATGATGGAGAGAGGCCACAATAGGGACTCATATCAGTGCTGCGTGAAAGTTAAGGAGCTCAGACAAGCCTACCAGAAAACCAAAGAAGCAAACGGACGCTCCGGGGCAGAGCTGCAGACATGCCACTTCTATGATGAGCTGCATGCAATTCTAGGGGGTGCCGCCACCACTACCCCACCCTTGACTGTGGATTCTGAGGTGGGGGTACTCTCAGCCATGCCTGAGGATTCTGCAGACGGGGAAGAGGAGGAGGAGGAGGAGGACGAGCTTGCAGAGAGCACACAGCACTCCGTTCTCCCCAACAGCCAGGATCTTTTTCTCAGCCTGACTGAAGTGCCCTCCCAACCCTCACAAGACGGTATCCCAGTCCCCATGGAAGGGACCTCTGGTGAGTGTACCTTTGTAAATATCAAACCTGGTATAAAAGCAAACGTTTTTTAATGATTAATTTGCCCTGAGGACTTGGGATGCATTCGCAGCCAGTACAGCTACTGGAAAAGTCTGTTAACGTGTCTGGGGATGGAGCGGAAATCCTCCAGGGACATCTCCATGAAGCTCTCCTGGAGGTATTCCAAAAGCCTTTGCAGAAGGTTTCTGGGCAGTGCAGCCTTATTCCGTCCTCCATGGTAGGACACTTGACCACGCCATGCTAGTAGCAAGTAATCTGGTATCATTGCATGACAAAGCCTGGCAGCGTATGGTCCCGGTGTTTGCTGGCATTCAAGCAACATCCGTTCTTTATCTCGCTGTGTTATCCTCAGGAGACTGATATCGTTCATGGTAACCTGGTTGAAATACGGGAATTTAATTAAGGGGACATTCATAGGTGGCCGTTCCTACTGGGCTGTTTGCCTGTGGCTGAAAAGAAACCCTTCCCTGCAGTTAGCCAAGCGGGGGGAGGGGGGGGAATGGCGCTGAGCTTCTCGCGTTTGGCTAGCAGGGATCTTCCCTGATACCAGCCACGCGGTGGGGGGAGGGGTAAAGCGATCATCCCAGAGAATTGGATGGGTGGTGGGGGGGTTTAGTTTGGTTTCTGCATGTTAACAGGAAAACCGCAGCACTCAACGGGCTTTGCTTGGTATGGGAAAGGAGGGCGCTGCTTTTATGAAGGTTGCAGAAGTCGAAAGACAGTGGCTTACCATGGCTGCATGCAAGCCGAATTCTGTTGCCCGGCCCTGCGTCTGTGATCTCTAACACCAAAGCCGCAGGCACTCAATATAAGATGTAAAATGCGACCTTGTACCAAAATCACATGTGCTATGTAATGTGAATAGTGTTGTTCACCGTGAAAGAGTATAAGTATTGTTCTATAAAATGTATCTTTTTAAATACTTCTCTCCCTTTTTTCCCCTCCCTCCCGCAGCTGCAAATTTTTCAAGCCTCCCTCCTCCGTCCCGAAGGCTATCTCTGATAAGGCGGTGAAAAAAACGCACGCGAGATGACATGTTCTCGGAAATCATGCAATTGACCCGTGATGAAAGAGCTCATCTGAATGAGTGGAAGGACACAGTATCAAAGTACAGGAAAGATGCCAGTGAACGTGAGGAAAAGAGGGACCAATGTGAGGACATGAGGGACCAACGTGAGGAGAGGAGGGACCGACGTGAGGAGAGAAGGGACACTCGAGATGAGAGGTGACGGGATGCAACGCTGGGGCTGCTGCGTGAGCAAATGGACATGCTCCGGCGTCTGGTGGAGCTTCCGGAACGGCAGCAGCAGGATCTCAGAGTGCCGCTGCAGCCCCTGTATAACCGCCCTCCCCCCTCCCCAAGTTCCATAGCCTCCTCACCCAGATGCCCAACAACGCGGGGGGAGAGGGGGAGGGGAGGCTCTGTGCACCCTGCCACTCCACCCCAATGGACAGCCCAAGCAAAAGGCTGTCATTATTTTGAACTTTTTTAGTGGCCTTTTCCTTCCCTCCTATCCTCCTCCCAAACCCCACCCGGGCTACCTTGTCAGTTCTCTCCATATGTTTATATTCAAATAATCAATTAATAAAGAATACATGATTTTTAAACGATAGTGACTTTATTTCCTTTGAAAGCAAGCTGTGATCGAAGGAGGGCGGGTGGGTTACTTACAGGGAATGAGTCAATCAAGGGGGCGGGTTTTCATCAAGGAGAAACAAACAGAACTTTCACACCGTAGCCTGGCCAGTCATAAAACTGGTTTTCAGAGCTTCTCTGATGTGCAGCGCTTCCTGGTGTGCTCTTCTAATCGCCCTGGTGTCTGGCTGCGTGTAATCAGTGGCCAGGTGATTTGCCTCAACCTCCCACCCTGCCATAAACGTCTCCCCCTTACTCTCACAGAGATTGTGGAGCACACAGCAAGCAGCAATAACAATGGGAATATTGGTTTGGCTGAGGTCTGAGCGAGTCAGTAACGTGCGCCAGTGACCCTTTAAACGTCCAAATGCACATTCTACCACCATTCTGCACTTGCTCAGCCTGTAGTTGAACAGCTCCTGACTGCTGTCCAGGCTGCCTGTGTATGGCTTCATGAGCCATGGCATTAAGGGGTAGGCTGGGTCCCCAAGGATAACTATAGGCATGTCAACATCCCCAATGGTTATTTTCTGGTCTGGGAAGTAAATCCCTTGCTGCAGCTGTTTAAACAGACTAGTGTTCCTGAAGACGCGAGCGTCATGAACCCTTCCCAGCCATCCCATGTTGATGTTGGTGAAACGTTCCTTGTGATCCAACAGTGCTTGCAGCACCATTGAAAAGTACCCCTTGCGGTTTATGTACTGGCTGCCCTGGTGCTCCGGTGCCAAGATAGGGATATGGGTTCCATCTATCGCCCCACCACAGTTAGGGAATTCCATTGCAGCAAAGCCATCCACTATGAGCTGCACATTTCCCAGAGTCACTACCTTTGGTAGCAGCAGCTCAGCAATTGCTTTGGCTACTTGCATCACAGCAGCCCCCACAGTAGATTTTCCCACTCCAAATTGATTCCCGACTGACCGGTAGCTGTCTGGCGTTGCAAGCTTCCACGGGGCTATCGCCACTCGCTTGTGAACTGTGAGGGCTGCTCTCATCTTGGTATTCTGGCGCTTCAGGACAGGGGAAAGCAAGTCACAAAGTTCCATGAAAGTGTCCTTATGCATGCGAAAGTTTCGCAGCCACTGGGGATCGTCCCAAACCTGCAACACTATGCGGTCCCACCAGTCTGTGCTTTTTTCCTGGGCCCAGAATCGGCATTCCACGGCTAGAACCTGCCCCATTAACAACATGATCTCCAAAGCGCCGGGGCCCGCGGTTTGAGAGAAATCTGTGTCCATGTCCTCATCACTCTCATCGTCCCCCCGCTGCCGTTGCCGCCTCCTCCTCGCCTGGTTTTTCAGGTCCTGGTTCAGCATAAACTGCACGATAATGCGCGAGGTGTTTACAATGTTCATGACTGCTGTCTTGAGCTGAGCGGGCTCCATGCTTGCTGTGGTATGGAATCTGCACACTTCACCCAGGAAAAAAAGCGCGAAACGGTTGTCTGCCGTTGCTTTCACGGAGGGAGGGGGAGGATGTACCCAGAACCCCCCACAACAATGTTTTTTGCCCCATCAGGCATTGTGATCTCAACCCAGCATTCCAATGGGCGGGGGAGACTGCGGGAACTATGGGATAGCTATGGGATAGCTACCCACTAGCCTCGGTACATGGACGCACACCGCTGAATTAATGTGCTTAGTGTGGCCGCATGCACTCGACTTTATACAATCGGTTGCCAAAAATCGAATTCTGTAAAATTCAGAGTAATCCCGTAATGTAGACATACCCTTTAGACTCTCTTAGGGAACTGATGGGCAGGATTCCCTGGGAGGCTAATATGAGGGGGCAAGGAGTCCAGGAGAGCTGGCGGTATTTTAAAGAAGCCTTATTGAGGGCGCAGGAACAAACCATCCCGAAGTGCAGAAAGAATAGCAAATATGGCAGGCAACCAGCTTGGCTTAACAGTGAAATCTTCGGTGAGCTTAAACTCAAAAAGGAAACTTACAAGAAGTGGAAATTTGGACGGATGACTAGGGAGGAGTATAAAACTATTGCTAGAGCATGCGGGGGTGTAATCAGGAAGGCCAAGACACAATTGGAGTTGCAGCTAGCAAGAGATGTGAAGGGGAACAAGAAGGGTTTCTACAGGTATGTTAGCAACAAGAAGGTCAGGGAAAGTGTGGGACCCTTCCTGAATGGGGGAGGCAACCCAGTGACAGATGATGTGGAAAAAGCGGAAGTACTCAATGCTTTTTTTGCCTTGGTCTTCACAGACAAGGTCAGCTCCCAGACTGCTGCACTGGGTAACACAGTATGGAGAAGAGGTGAGCAGCCCTCAGTGGTGAAAGAACAGGTTAAGAACTATTTAGAAAAGCTGGACATGCACCATGGGTCCAGATCTAATGCATCCAAGGGTGCTGAGGGAGTTGGCTGATGTGATTGCAGAGCCATTGGCCATTATCTTTGAAAATTCATGGCGATCGGGGGAGGTCCCGGATGATTGGAAAAAGGCAAATATAGTGTCCATATTTTAAAAAGGGAAAAAAGAGAACCCGGGATACTACAGACCAGTCAGCCTCACTTCAGTCCCTGGAAAAATCATGGAGCAGGTCCTCAAGGAAACCATTTTGAAGCACTTGGATGAGAGGGAGGTGATCATGAACAGTCAGCATGGATTCACCAGGGGCAAGTCATGCCTGACCAACTTGATTCCCTTCTATGATGAGATAACTGGCTCTGTGTATATGGGGAAAGTGGTGGATGTGATATATCTTGACTTTAGCAAAGCTTTTGATACGGTCTCCCACACTATTCTTGCCAGCAAGTTAAAAAAGTATGGATTGGATGAATGGACTATAAGGTGGATAGAAATCTGGCTAGATTGTCGGGCTTAACGGGTAGTGATCAACGGCTCAATGTCTAGTTGGTAGCCGGTATCAAGCGGAGTGCCCCAGGGGTCGGTCCTGGGGCCGGTTTTGTTCAACGTCTTTATTAACTATCTGGATGATGGGATTAATTGCACCCTCAGCAAGTTCGCAGGTGACACTAAACTGGGGGGAGAGGTAGATATGATGGAGGGTAGTGATAGGGTCCAGAATGACCTAGAAAAATTGGAGGATTGGGCCAAAAGAAACCTGATGAGGTTCAACAAGGACAATTGCAGAGTTCCGCACTTAGGAAGGAAGAATCCCATGCACCGCTACAGGCTGGGGACCGACTGGCTAAGCAGCAGTTCTGCAGAAAAGGACCTGGGGATTACAGTGAATGAAAAGCTGGATATGAATCAGCAGTGTGCCCTTGTTGCCAAGAAGGCTAATGGCATATTGGGTTGCATTAGTAGGAGCATTGCCAGCAGATCGAGGGAAGCGATTATTCCCCCTTACTTGGCTCTGGTGAGGCCACACCTGGACTATTGCGTCCAGGTTTGGTCCCCCCACTATAGAAGGCATGTGGACAAATTGGAGAGAGTCCAGCGGAGGGCAACGAAAACTATTAGGAGGCTGGGGCACATGACTTATGAGGAGAGGCGGAGGGAACTGGGTTATTTAGTCTGCAGAAGAGAAGAGTGAGGGGGGATTTGATAGCAGCCTTCAACTACCTGAAGGGGGGTTCCAAAGAGGATGGAGCTCAGCTATTCTCAGTGGTGGCAGATGACAGAACAAGAAGCAGTGGTACGTGGGAGGTCTAGGTTGGATATTAGGAAACACTATTTCACTAGGAGGGTAGTGAAGCACTGTAATGGGCTAGCTAGGGAGGTGGTGGAATCTCCATCCTTAGAGGTTTTTAAGGCCCGGCTTGACAAAGCCCTGGCTGGGATGATTTAGTTGGTGTTGGTCCTGCTTTGAGCAGGGGATTGGATTAGATGACCTCCTGAGGTCCCTTCCAACCCTAATCTTCTATTCTATGATTCTATGTTTAACACCATTAATTTGGGCTTGAATAGGGACTGGGAGTGGCTGGCTCACTACAAAAGCAATTTTCCCTCTCTTGGGATTGACACCTCCTCATCAATTATTGGGAGTGGACCACATCCGCCCTGACTGAATTGGCCTTGTCAACACTGGTTCTCTGCTTGTAAGGTAACTCCCTTCTCTTCATATGTCAGTATATTTATGCCTGTATCTGTAATTTTCACTCCATGCATTTGAAGAAGTGGGGTTTTTTACCCACGAAAGTTTATGCCCAAATAACAGTCTTTAAGGTGCCACCGGACGCCTCGTTGTTCTTGTGGATACAGACTAACATGGCTACCCCTCTGATACTTGAGTAATTTTGTATCATCTGCAAATTTTGCCACCTCACTGTTTACCCCTTTTTCCAGATCATTTATGAATATGTTGATTAGGACTGGTCACCTGGGGGACACCACTATTTGCCTCTCTACATTCTGCAAATTGACCATTTATTCCTACCCTTTGTTGCCTTTTAACTGGAGTGCCTGACAATGCTTTCAGGATCATCTAATGATCCTTAATTTAATTTAATAACAAGTCTTTTGTTATCTTAATCGCCCTGACTCTGTTTATAAACAAACTCCCTTCTCCAAGGGCACAAGCTGAGAGCAGCACAGAATTTATCACATTCCACACTCAAGCTCCATCTGAGGTTTAGGTGTGCAGTGTGAGCAGACTTGGGGGGGGCAGGAACCCCTCCTGCCCCCCATTAATGGCACCCCTGGGCCAAATTCCCATCTGGTGTGAATCAACACAGTTTCTCTGAGGCCATGTGAGCGACACCGATTTATACCAGCTCAGGAGCTGGGGCGTCCTGTGCCTGGTAGGTTTTCTGCTGCTTGGCTCATGCTGGCTTGCCCCACTGTTGCAACACTGAAGAGCAGCAAATCCTGTTGCCATTGTAGTTCTTGGGCACATCTTCATCTTTGTAATTTCGTGTGACATCAGAGCTGCCTGGCCCCAGCTCAGGTCAATGGGACCTAGCATCCATTGTCCTGCCTCGAGAGAAGAGAGGACGTACTTACTAGTCATGCATCCTGCTGGTGTTGTGAGCCCCACCAGCCCTCCTGCCCTGGGTGTGCTCTGGGTGTGCACTGTTCTCTAATTGCGCTACCTGTAAAGGGTTAAAGGATTAAAAAGTCCAAATAGAGGACACAGCTAGGGGAGGGGGAGATGGGGAGTACAGTTGGAAGTGCTGGAGAGGATGGGGGGTGTGTGTGCTGGAGGGGTGTGTCTATGGGGAGGGGTATTTGGGGGTGCTGCAGAGTGTATTTGGGGTGCAGGAGGGATGTGTGTACTGGAGCGGTATTTGGGGGCACTGGAGGGGGTATTTGGGGATGCTGGAGGGGTGTGTGTGTACTGGAGGGGTATTTGGGGGGGCTGGAGGTGTGTGTGTGTATGTGGAGAGGTATTTGGGAGGTGCTGCAGAGTGTATTTGGGGGGTGCTGAGTACCTGCAGCCTCACACTCGAGGTGGGGCAGGCGGTCGCGTTGGGCAGGATCCGGCAGCTGTGACTTCAGTGAAGGGACCAATCAGAGCATGGAGGTGGCTCTTTCTGAGCTGCAACGTCTGCTCCGCAAGGAAAAATCCCAGATGTTGCCTCTTATTTGAAAAATCCATCCGGACAGAGACTGGCGGCCCAAAAAAGATGGAAAACCTGGCTGCACGGGAACTCCACTCAAAACCCACATGGAACATTTTGTGTGGCACAAACAATTTTTTTCCTACTTCCTGCTCTGCCAAAAAGTTTCAGTTTCGTGTTGACCTGAAATGAGTTTCCCTTCCCTCCCACACATTGTACAGAACAGCCAGTGAACCAAAAACTCAGATTTTCACCCAGCTCTGCTCCAGTGGCATTAGGGTGGCCCTGTGAGCTGACGCTGGGCAGCTCCGACTGTACCCATTGGGCTGGGCGCTGGAGAGCCCGTCTGTGTCCAACAGCTTCAAGGGGGCACCCTCTTTAGATCTACAGCTGGCGCATGGGGACAGGTGAAGCTGGGAGCGGGTGAGGGCCGGTTGCTGGTCAGGAGGTGGGGAAGCTGTCAGTGGGCTTGGAGCTGCTAAGTGCCGTTCTGGTGGGAGTGGACGAGAGTGCGGGGAGAAGGGGGAGTAAGAAACACCTGCCAGGTCAGGTCATAGGGTAGGTGGATAGACTGAAAGTTTGATGTTGCCTTCGATGGATGAAGAAAGGCTTGGCACGCACGTGGGAAGGAAAAGTGGGGAAGGGGGATTGGGCCCTGGGCTCCCCATCCCTGGCTCTAACAGTGCCCCTCAATCCCATCCCACATCCCCCTGCTACCCCAGCTCAGGGCTCCCCCTCCCCAGCTCTAATGGTGCCCCTCAATCCCGACCTGCAGCCCCCTGCCACCCCAGATCTGGGCTCCACCCTCCTGCTCTGCCAGTGCCCCTCACTCCTGACCCACAGCCTGCTGCTACCCCACCCTGAGCTCCCCCTCCCCAGCTCTAACACTGCCCCTCAATCCCAACCCGCAGCCCCCTGCTACCAGCTCTGGGATCCACCCCACCCCAGCTCTGTCAGTGTCCATCAATCCTGACACATAGCTGGAGAGTTAAGGGGCACAGCAGTAGCCTAGTTCCAGGTTGTACCCTGGGGATCCCGTCACAGGGACAAACCTACACCGATCCTCCCAAATGCTCAAAGGGTCACGCCCTACCCCAACAAAGGGGCGAAGACACTCCAGGCTGCAGCCAGTTTGGGTGATACATGGAGGAAGGTGGGTTCACTGCCCTCCGCACTCCCTGGCTGACAAGGTGGAAGTGGGAATGGCAGAACCCCAGCCCAGTTTCAAACCCAAAGCTTTTGGGGTGGCAAAAGAGCCACATGAAAACTCCCCATGTGCACCCTACAAGTATCATCTAACAGCCCAGACCTAGGGGCGGATGTAAAACTGCTCTGAACCATGGACTGGAAACTGTGCTGTAAGAATCTTGGAAGTCCCTGGTAGGACAGGCACCTAGGAGGCGATGTGACCTATCCTGAAGGAAGAGTGGGACCCCTTGGGGGTCTGGCCCACCGAAGGGGATCCTCCAAGGGACAGTGTAAAAGCTGGGGCACAGCGCCGATCCCTGACACTTCGCCATCCCAGGAACTCCTCTTCCACTACTGCACCACACTGCTTCTCCCTTGGGCATCTCTCATTTTTAAAAACACTTTTTGATCTGCCTCCCCACAATGAGCAGGGCTGGTCTCATGATCCATTTCCATACTCCTTCAGCAAGAGTCTCTCCAGCTATAGCCTGGGCAGGCGGACAGAGCCCAGTGTCTCCTGGGTGCATGTTAATGTTAATGGCTCCATAAACTGGCATGATCCAGATTTCATCTTGATCTGAGAACAGATAAAACAGGCCTGGGAAGGCTGACTGTGTTTAGTTGGACAGCCCCTGGCAGGAAGCCTGCAATGAACAAGAATCAGGCGCAGCTCCTAGGATCCTATAAATAGGATGGGACCTAGCAGGGGTCTGAGAAATTGCAGGTGCCTAGCAATCAGCGCTGATGTCTCGCCAAACCATGGACTCGCTGGTGCTCCTCGGCTGCATCTCACTGTGGGCTGGGCTGGCGCTGGCTGAAGTGGGATCGTTCAGTAATTGCACAGAATATTTCTACAGAGGAGCAGAGCCAAGTGGATTACACACGCCCAGAACGGCAGAGATCTGCCAGAGGTACAAGAATCAATACCGCTTTGCGACTCTCTATGACAAGGCCAACCGGATCCCGCGCTGGTCAGCATACATTCTGCATCCCTCCAACTGCCCAGGGCAGCCCTGGAGGTTGGGCAAGTGGTTCATGGAGCCCCAGGTCAGTCCCAGCGCTCTGTGTGACGCACTCCAGGGATCTGAATTGCTCAGGCAGCCCATGAATAAGGGGGTGCAAGGGGAAGGGGGATGAAGAGGGAAAGGGGGAGAGGGTCATTCATCAAGAGAGAACCTGGAAGTGATGGAGCTGCACAGAGGAGTAAGAAGGGGGCAGTGCACCCAGGGGAGGGAGGGGCACAGGGGGGTGAGATCAGGGCCGGCTCCAGGCACCAGCTGACCAAGCAGGTGCTTGGGGCGGCCACTCGGGAGAGGGGCGGCCCGTCCAGCGATTCGGCGGCAATTCGGCGGAGGGTCCCTCACTCCCGCTCGGAGCGAAGGACCTCCCGCCGAATTGCCGCCGCAGATCGCGATCGCGGCTTTTTTTTTTTTTTTTTTTTTTGCTGCCTGGGGCAGCAAAAACCCTGGAGCCAGCGCTGGGTGAGATCCCAGGGGAGGGCAGGGCTGGGGAGTGAGATCCTGGGGGAGGGAAGGGCTCATGGGGGTGAGATCCCAAGGGAGGAAGGGGCACAGGTGGGTGAGATCCTGGAGGAGGGAGGGGCAGGGGGTGAGATCCCAAGGAAACAAGAGGCTCTGGGGGGTGAGATCCCAAGGGCTGGAGGGTACAAGAAGGGCTGAGATTCTGGAGGAGGGAGGGGAAGGGGCAGAGGGTAAGATCTTGGGGGTGGGGGGTGAGATACCAGGGGAGGAAGGGTGGGCGAGGGGTGAGAGTCTGGAAGAGGGAGGGAAGAGAGTGAGATCCTGGGAGTGGGGGATGAAATCCCACGGGAGGGAGGAGGAGGAGCAGGGAGTTAGATCCTGGGGCGGGAGGGAGATTCTGGAGGAGTGAGAGGCACAGGGGGGCGAGATATCAGGGGAGGGAAGGGTACAGGGGGGTCAGATCCCATGGAGGGACATGGTGTGTGTGTGTGTGTGTGTGTGTGTGTGTGTGTGTGTGTGTGAGATCCCAGGGGAGGGAGGGGCACATGGGGAGATCTGGGGGGAAGGTGGGTGAGGGGCAGGGTGTTAAATCCCAGGTGGGGGGGAATCATTGGACTTAGGGTAATATACAGGTGTGCAAGACCCCACATTTCTCCCACAAGCACCAGAGCAGGGCTGAACTGAAATTAGCCCACTAGGGACATCATTGGGGAACCCCACCCTGCTGAAAATGTTCAGCAGCGTGTCTGTCACAGTGTCTGCCTTGGTGGAAGATAGAGCTGCCGCCTCAGGATAGCGGGTGATGAAATCTGCCACCACCAGAATGCATTTCTTCCCTGCCCGGGCTGCCTTGCTGAAGGGTCCTACTATGTCCACAGTCACCTTCTGAAAAGTTCCTCTCTGGTGGCAGGGGTGAGGGCTCTCAGGGCTGCTTTACCCTTAACCTGGGCCATCCCCACCCTCTGGCAGGGGTCGCAGGACCTGCAGTTCTGCTGGACTGTGTCAAAGTCTCCGGGCCAGTAGAAGTTCTGCAGCAGCCTCTGCCTGGTACGCTGGATCCCCTGGTGTCCTGAGAGAGGGACATCGTGGGCCAAGTACAATGGCCCGTGGCTGTACGTCTGGGGGACCACCAGCTGCCTTCTGACCCCCCAGGATTTGATTGCCTCAAGGGGGACCCCACTCCCAGTACAGGAATCCTTCTCCCACAGGAATCCTTCCCTGCCCTCCTCCTTAAGGGGGTTTGCAGCGCTGTGGCCAGCCAGGGCCCTCAGCTTCTCTAAGATGGGATCCTTCTGCAGCTCTGTCTGAAATTCAGCTGCTGAGGTGGGGAGTGTGAGCCGTACCGCCGCGCTGGCAGGGACTGAATTCCCAGCACCGCTTGGCTGTGCCTCAGTTTCCCCCCCTCAGGATGGAGTCTGAGACTCAGCCCCATTCAGCTCTGCCCCAGGGAGCACAGTTCCCCCAAGCCAGAGGTGATGGCTCACTAGCCCGAAGCGTGGCCGACTGTGACCCTGGTCAGGGCTGGGTGGCGCTCTGTGGCTCTGGCCCCTGGTAAGGGCCAGGGCACTCTGGGGACCGTGCAGCCAGTCGTCCAGATCATTTCCCATCAGCACCTCTGCCAGTAACTGATCCTGCACCCCAAACTCCTTGGGCCCCACCTTGGCACCCCATTTTGGGTACATCCTCGCTACGGACACCTTACCGAGGGGCCAGCACCCTCTCAGGGTTATATAGTCCTTGAGTGACCCAGGTCCACCACATTGGGTCGGGCCAGAGTCACCTCAGCAACGGGGCTTTGTAGTCCTACCCCTCCCACACCTCCATGGGACGTGACAGCAATTGCTGCCCTGGGCCTGCCCTGCCCATGCCCTGTGAATTGGAGACGCAGGGGCAGGAGGGTTGAGAGCAGAAGCCTGAACATCAAAACCAGCAGATGGGTTGGTTAGGAGGGCTCCTCATCCCGAACCACAGGTCCGGCGTCAGCCCCACAGGCCTGGGGAGCTGGCATCCCCTCCACCGGGCTTTCACCAAGTTAACCCTTTAAGGGTCCTGTTTAAACCCCATTTCATGCAGCCTCAGGCATATAACCACTTGTGTCCTGCCTGTCTACAGATATCACAGCTCAGGTCTCTGGGGTCCCTGGGTGACAGTCTGCACCACTTCTGGGGAACCCCGTGTGGCCCCCCTCTCTTTTGGGTCCCTGACTTGTGCCAGTCCCCTTTGGCTTTGTCACACCACTGGACCTACTGGCCACAAACTCCTCTGCCAACCAGCCTGCAGTGCACCATGTAGATCCTTAGGCTCCCTGTTCAATAACCACATTTTAAATGCGTGAGGACAGATCTAACCCGACTAGGTCATATAAACCTTCTGCCATAATGACGCCAGCACCTTTACCCCATTGGTGGAGATATTCTCCCACCAGGGTGGTGTCTTCCATATACATCATCCTCTTGGCTTTCTGCATACCCCAAAACTTTTCCTATAAGCCTCAGGCATCAATTCAAACATAAGCATGGTAGATTTCGCCACTCACTACCCAGAGGCAGTGGCTCTGTTCTCCATCAAGGCAGACACTGTAGCAGATGCTTAAACTTTTTGAACTGTTCACAGTCCCCAGTATCAACTCTGTCCATCTGACTTCACTCCTCTATCACTGTGGGATTGAGTAAGGGGGTGAGACAGCAGAGCAGGTCAGCAGGTTCAACCTGGTTCAAATTACAAGTCTTCACAAAGGCAGTGAGGTACGCAGCAATATCCACCTCCACCCCCTTAAACTGGGGCAACAATTTGGTATCTAGGCTCCCCGCACTTGACCTGTGATGTTGCCCCACCTGGGCCGTGGGACGCCCTGCTGCACAGGGAATTGGGTATGGGGTCTCCTGCTGCACAGGGCATTGGGTGGTGGGACGCCCTGCTGCACGGGGCATTGGGCCCTGGGACGCCCTGCCGCACGGGGAATTAGGTTATGAGGATGCTCAGCTGCTGCTGTTTCCATTGTCCTTGGGGTCTCTTGGAACTCCGCCTGGGTCTGGACCCTGGAGCTTGGCTTGATCATCCTGCTCCAGCCAGGCAATCTGCTGCAGCTCGTTTACCTTCCCAACACTTAACCTTCTCCCCCCCGCCCAGCTCAGTGATGCTCATCTCAGGGAGGTGGATGTATGTCACTGTCGCTGTTTCCTGGGACTAAGCTTGTTTTTACTGCTGCAAGTCACTTATTGCAAAATACGCCTGGTGCATTCAGTATCCCACCCTCTGCCACCCACTGTCATGGATCCACAGGTTCTGTGCTATGTCCTAGCTTCTAAACAGTCTCTTGAAGATACTCCTTTAATGGGCCAGACCCCCCACAGGGTTCCACTGTTCCTTAAGGGTGGTCCCCATGGCCTCAATGCCACCGAGACTGAGCCTTCGGGGGGGTCCAGCCCTCCTGCTTCACACCGTGAGCTCTGCCGAGCAAGTCCAGTTGAGATAGATTCCTGGTCAGAGACTTCTCCCCTCTTCAGGGATCAGTGCACCTCAGCAGGTATTTGCTGTGACACCTGGCAGTCTTTTCCAAGAGCAGGGTTTATTAGTCAATGGGAATGCAGCATCAGGAAGTCCTCAGGTTAGCAGAGAGAAGCAGAGGTGAAGACACGGTCCATCCTGGCCCAGCCAGCTCTCCACCCAGCCAAGCTGTTGTGTAGGAATCACTTTGGCCCCATGTCCAGTATTTTCCCCAGGAATTGAAATGGGGGGGAGGGATTCACATTTACAGGGGAGTGAGGGATGAGGGATGATACCATGAGGGCGAAGGTGGGCTGTATGGCACCATAGTAAAAACTGAAAAATGTTTCACGACCATTTTATTAGATGTAACTCCTGTTTTAAAAGCATCACAGAAATTAGTGTTGGCTACCCAAGCCTTCTATGAAGCACTATATTTACATCCTTCCTGGTTTCCTGTTGTAATTTTGCACAACTCTGTTAATGAACTTCTCAAATGCAGTGCATTCATCTTCGGTGGCTTCTCGTGTGTCCGGTACTTCCTTTCCTTCAATTGATATGCTCATTAGTTCATTCACATGAGCATGCAGAAGCCGACTGCTTTCAGAACATAGATTCCTAGCATGACATCACCCTTGTTTTTTACCCCTTTTAGCCTAACCCAGAGACTCTCAACACTTCCGTCTCCTATGTCCATCTCCACCTCAGTCCAGGTGTGTACATTTTTAATATATAAGGCAACACCTCCTCCCTTTTTCCCCTGTCTATCCTTCCTGAGCAAGCTGTACCCATCCACATCAACATTCCAATCATGTGTATTATCCCACCAAGTTTCGGTGATGCCAACAATGTCATAGTTGTATTTATTAATTAGCACTTCCAGTTATTCCTGCTTATTACCCATACTTCTTGCATTTGTATATAGGCATCTAAGATACTGATTTGATCTTGCCTCCCAGTTTTGCCCTGACCCTCCTTTCTCTCTGCCATTATAGCCCATGCTCCCTCCTATTTCCGACGCATCTCCCAGGTCTCCATGTTCTCCACTTACCTGTGGGCTTTGCTCCCCTGTCCCCATCAAACCTAGTTTAAAGCCCTCCTCACTAGGTTAGCCAGTCTGTGTCCAAATAGGGTCTTTCCCCTCCTTGAAAGGTGAACGCCATCTCTGCCTAGCAGTTCTTCCTGGAATAGCATCCTGTGGTCAAGGAAGCCAAAGCCCTCCTGGCGACACCATCTTCGCAGCCAGGCATTCACCTCCACGATGCACCTGTTTCTGCCCGGGCCCCTACCTTTGACAGTAAGGATCGAAGAGAATACCACCTGCGCTCCAAACTCCTTCACCCGTCCTCCCAGAGCCCTGTAGTCACTCTTGATCCACACAGTGTCACACCTCGCAGTATCATTTGTGCCCACATGGATGAGTAGCATGGGGTAGTAGTCAGAGGGCTGGATAATACTTGACAACGCCTCCGTAACGTCTTGGATACGGGCCCCCGGCAGGCAGCATACCTCTTGAGATGAAATGTCAGGGCGACAGATGGGCACCTCTGTCCCCCTCAGAAGAGAGTCTCCGACCACCACTACCCTACGTTTCCTATTCGCAGTGGTGGCAGCAGACCTCCCAGCCTTAGGGGTACGAGGCTTCTCCTCCTCTGCTGTAGGGAGTGATTCCTTCTCTCCTGTATCAAGAAGAGCATAACGGTTTCCTATTACCATGGCGGGGGGCTTTGGAGCAGGGGTGGAGCACTGCCTGCTGCCAGAAGTAACCAGCTGCCAGTGTCCACCCTGAGCCATCTCCTCCTCCACCAGTGGTGTATCATCAGTCCTGTGAACTGGGACAGCTACCTCAGCACTGTCCAGGAATTGCTCATGGATTCAGATGCTCCTCAACCTTGCCACCTCCTCCTGTAGCTCTCCCACTTGCTGCCTGAGAGATTCCACCAGCAGGCACCTTTCACATTGGATGGTCCCCCCAGCCTGGATATCAGGGTGGAGGGGATAAGGGCACAGGACAATGGGAGAGGAAAGGGGATAGGCTGGGGAGAGGAAGGGAGAGGGGATAGAGATGGGGGAAGAGAAGGGGCTGTGGGACTGGGACAAGGGACACTCGGGAGAGAAGGTGGAAGGGATGGTGCAGAAAGGAAGCAGCACTGGTAGGCATCAGCGTGGTGGCATCGCTGCAGCAGCCGGTGCTGGAGTGACTGCGGCTCCCGCGCTCTGGTCACTGCAGTGGACAGCAGCAGCATCTGGGGATCCCCTCCATTAAGCCATCCCCCCCAACGCTAGTGTAACCCACACACCTCCTGGGTGTGGTGTTCTGTCCCATGTAGTGGCACCGAGACCACTTAGAGAGAGATTAATGAGTCTGCTATAGCCTTAGCTAAGGGCCATGTGGCTTTTAGCTCATGCAATAGAGGCTCATGCATTTAGCTCCAGGTGCGATCCCGCCCACCGACAACTGGGGTCTGTTGGTGTTACACTAGCAGCCCAGGCACCACTCCAGCCCAGATGTTCTGACCTTGTGTGTCCCCAGCTCGCTGATCAGTATCAGCCCCCAGAAATGATGACAGAGGCTATGTCGAAACTATGTCTTGCATCCGAAGAAGTGGGTATTCACCCACGAAAGCTCATGCTGCAAAACGTCTGTTAGTCTATAAGGTGCCACAGGATTCTTTGCTGCTTTTACAGATCCAGACTAACACGGCTACCCCTCTGATATATGTCGAAACTGACACCGAACCAGCTGAGATCCAACCAGGCCGTCAGCAAGGACTATGAAGACACGTCATACGACCAGGGGCACCTGAACCCAAACTCATTCCAGTGTGATGAAAACCACAGAGCCACCTTCACCCTCACCAATGCTGCCCCCATGAACCCCTGCTTCAACCGGATCCACTGGAGCAAGGTGGAGAGAACCCTCAAGACGCAGTTAACTGGGAACTGCAGCAATCTGGGAGGCACCCCCTACCTGATGACAGGAGCTGTTCCCAGTAACAATGTGAAAATCCCTATACAGGATGAGGACAAGGAATGGGACCGTGACCGGCCGTACAACCGTGTCTCGGTGCCCAGCCACCTCTGGACAGCTGTTTGCTGCAACCATCAAGACAAAACCCACAAATTCTCCTTCGCCTTTCTAGGAGAGAACAAGGAGGAGTCCAAGCTTTCAAACCTGTCTGTGGATCAGCTAAACGAAGTACTACCATGTCTGTACAACACTCCTGGGCAAATCAAGATCTTTAAAGATGACTGTGGCTCCAAGAGTCAGAAAGGACAAGAGGTTTTATTAGCAATAAAGTCAGCCTTGTACAACACCTTCCAGATCTTGCTATCAGACTCTTACTCCCAGCTCCTTCCACCAGTGAAGATGATAAATTGGACAGGGAGACCACCCAGGTGATGAGAAGCATGAACTTGGATCAGAACAACGTACAGTTGACAAGCATTGGGTTCTTGATGAGTTTTCTCAGCCTGGCAGACTGGCACGGCCAGTTTGAAGAGATGTACAAACAGGACAACCTGACCTGTGTGCTGGCTCCTGCTTCTGCTGGAGTGGCAAAGGTTTCTGGGACTTGGGACAGAGTCTGCACCCTCCAGGAGCAGAAACACCTACCGGACTCCGGTGTAACAGCCAAAGGGTGGAGGTGCGTTGGGCAGGCCTGTGGGTACCATGGATACGACTATAGAGGGTGTAACACATCTCACAGTGGTGACTGGGATTACTGCTGTACAGAAAAGTGCACAATGGATCAAGAGTCTAACCGATATGACTGCTCACGAGGAGATGGTTACTCCACGAAATGCTCACCCCAGTACTCCACTATAACAGTCTCTGGGAAGGCTTGCCGGGCTGACCATCCATGTGGCCTTTATGAGAAAAGTTGCTTCTGGTGCTATATAGATTACCAACAGAACTGGGAGTACTGCTGCTCCCCACAGCACTACTGTGGGGACAATGGCTATAGCTACCAGTGGTGTTACATCCAGGATACAGAGAAGTCCTGGCAGTACAGCACGCCATGACATGCCCACTGGGCAGGGCCGGTGCAAGGATATTTTGCGCCCTAGGCAAAACTTCCACCTTGCGCCCTCCCCCCCCCCACACACACACATCAGTTCATTGAGGAGCAAATCCCAACAAGCCTTTATAGACCCCAGGGGNATGTGCATCCCCCGGCTCCTCCCTCGCCACGCTCAGGGTCTGCGGCTCCCGGGAGTGTTAGCTGCCGCCGTTGCTGCACCTCTCAGAGCAGGCTCAGGGCCCCGCTCCCCGGCAGTGGCTCACATGCCCGGGAGCCACAGACCCCGAGCACAGTGAGGAGGGAGCGGGGGGGCGCCCGGGGGCATCTGCCTGCATGCATCTGCTGCAGCCTGCAGGAGCCCCCGGGGAGGGCGCCAGGCTGCAGCCTGGGCAGGAGGGGCAAGGGGAGCGGCTGCTCCCCACTAGCAGCACCGCCACCGCCTTTGCAGGGCTCCTGCCCCCCTGTGCCGCACCAGTTCCTCCATGGCTGGGGCTCGCCGCCCCCGCAAGCCGACGCTCTGGCTCTCTGGTGTCTCCGGAAGGCAGCTCCTCCCTGCCGAGCCAGGGCACCACTTTTTGGCGCCCCTAGGGCCGTCCTTAGGATTTATGGGGCCCTATGCAGTATTATTAAACTGGTGCTCCTATGACCGATGGCAGCCTGAGCTTGCAGCCCGGCGGGGGCGGAGGGACAAAGCAGAAAGAATAACAAGATGCCCGGCCCGCCTCACGGTGGCGTAGAGTCACAGTTCCCCGCAGAGATCCCTGTACCCTCTCCCTCACGCAGAATGGACATGCAGAAGGTACCTAATTAAAAGCACTAAACTTGGGAATAAAAAATGTCAGTCTCAGGTTTTTTTATATGCCCTGAAGTTTGTCAGACATTTATTTGCAAAAACTTTGTAGTAAGGGTGAGTAAGCTGTCTTGCTGAATACAACATTAAATATTATGGAATACATGATGCAGCTCTTCTCTGTTTTACATTTTCTTAATCAGTATTTCTAAGCTGATTTTATATTTTAAATGTACTCTTAAACCTTCATAAAGTAATCATTCCAGATTACTACATATTTAACTCACTGAAACAGACATTATTTTAAATTAATCAGTTACAGAGGTTTAGTGTGTTCATAACAATGTTCATTGCTTTTAGAAAAAGGGAACACTAATTTACTGTGTGTGATCTCCATAACAATACACATGTTTATGAAATGTCACCAACTTTAAAATATATGTTTCCAAAGATTTTAGGCATAACAAAGGATTTTATATCTTACTAAGGTACTGATTTTGCTTAAAACTAGTTCATCAGATAGTCAGAAGTAAAGAAAGGGAAACTCTTTGTCCAGCTATCTGGAAGCAAAGGGCTGTTGTCCGTTTAAGGGCTCTCTTCGATGGGGGTGGGGGGAGAGGGGGTGAAGGGAGAAATGGATGAACAGAAAGGACTGGAAGACTTTGGAAGTAAGTTTTTTTACTATAGTAATTAAAATGTGTATTTTAGATAAGGGAGGTCTTTTGAAGGATTTATTTAAAAAAACATATGTCTGAAGATCCAAACATTTAAGGCTAAAGATGATTGTGCATCTAAAAATCTATGCAAGGATTTTGTTAGAGATGTGATTTTATAATCTTCACCAACTCACTAATGAAATATTTTTAAAGCAAATTTTAAACTAAGATCCTGTAGACTGACATGTCCTGAGTAAATATGAGGCAAATGCCTGTTAAGTGGCTTCATTACCCCTTGAATGGCTCTTTAACAGTTTCAGTGTTGTGCTAATAGGTCTGGCAGGCTGGAGGCTTTTTCTCTTTTAACTACTAGATCCCCTTCCCAGGAAGACTCGGAGCCTGCAGGAAGGGTCAGAACAGGGATAGGAAACCCAGAAGGGTGGACACTAAGACCCAGTGGGCGCCCCCAACCACTTGGAGCCCTAGGCGACGGCCTAGTTCGCCTAATGGTTGCACCGGCCCTGCCACTGGGGAGGGAGGGGGCAAGTGGGTGCTTGTCTGGTTCTGTCACACCAAAGCATAGAAGAAATTAATCAGCTATCTTCATCTATTAGTGCTATACTACTATAGCTGCAGCAACTCTGCCCATTTCTTCCATCGGGCTCTTTAGATCTTAAAATATCATAAAAACATCATAAAATCTCCCTCCCACCCAGACTTTTAGACAGCACCTTAGAGCCATTTCCACAGGAAAGTCTCTTCCATCAGGTGCCCTGGGTTCAAAGGTCTCCATTTAACAGGATTGGGCTCCATTTTAAAACCAAATACAGACTTTGGATGCCCAAATTCAGATGCTTTAAAGACGGCTGGTTTGCAGAAAATACTGAGCACCCAGACTCTAAAACCACGCCCCTGAAGGGGGACATTTTAAAACGTACCTAGGGAGTTTAGGAACACAAGTCTCATCGGAAGTCACTGGAAGTGGTGCTCCTAAATCTCATAGGTGATTTGAAATTTATCCCCTTAAAGTTTCTCATGATGTGCACCCAAAAAATAGGCATCTAAGCATTTGTAATTAGAATTGGTCGGGGGCGGGGGAAAGACAACCAAGTCAAAGATGGCAACATTTAGATGTTTTTTAAAAGTCCTTTTTCAAAGAAATTTTCCACAGATTTTTTTTTTTAAATCAAAATTGGCTCAAATTTTAAGCAGTGAGGGGATTAGCCACAATTTAACTGGGAATATGATGGATTTTCTGTCACGTGAAGCCTTTAAATCAAGCTAGGATGTGGTTGTAAAAGATCTGTTCTCATTAAACAACACGGTATTGGCCTCAGTGCAGGAATCACTAGGTGAGGTTTTCAGGCTTGTGTGGTACAGAAGCTCAGACATGATGGTCAGAATGGTTCCTTCTGGTCCATTAATATATATTAATCTATGAATCTGATCTGCTTTTACCAAGATACTCTTGCAGTAACTGGGGCGTGCAGATCTACCCTAACTGTCAGATCAAGTGCTGGGACATGGGAGAAAGTTCAGAAAATGTTGCAATAACCTGTAACAGTGGCTATTGATAGGAGGGTTATGAGAAGGGATCAGCAAAACAGGATTCGTCCAAACAAAAATGCAACCCCAGCACTGCATTAGGGTCATGAATGATAAACCAAGGAAGGGCAGACTCAGAAATCAATTGACCAAACGTGGTGTGTCAGAAATCAGGATAATTGGTGAATGAACTAATGAGGGGATGGTCTATTCCCCCTCCCTCCCCCACTCTTTTTAGAGCTTACAAAAGAGACTTTGGGGCCAGAAAGGGTGGAATTGACTCCTGGGGGAAAGGCCAGCAGCCTCTGCTTCCTACAGAGACGCTGTCCCTCATTGGTGAGCCTGGATCATCAGGACATCCAGGCCAGCACACTGGTGAGGACACCTGGCCATCACTGATGACTGGATGGATCCATCACTGATGGATCGGATGACTGGAAAAAGGCTAATGTAGTGCCCATCTTTAAAAAAGGGAAGAAGGAGGATCCGGGGAACTACAGGCCAGTCAGCCTCACCTCAGTCCCTGGAAAAATCATGGAGCAGGTCCTCAAGGAATCAATTCTGAAGCACTTAGAGGAGAGGAAAGTGATCAGGAACAGTCAGCATGGATTCACCAAGGGCAAGTCATGCCTGACTAACCTAATTGCCTTCTATGAGGAGATAACTGGGTCTGTGGATGAGGGGAAAGCAGTGGATGTGTTATTCCTTGACTTTAGCAAAGCTTTTGATACGGTCTCCCACAGTATTCTTGCCGGCAAGTTAAAGAAGTATGGGCTGGATGAATGGACTATAAGGTGGATAGAAAGCTGGCTAGATCGTCGGGCTCAACGGGTAGTGATCAACGGCTCCATGTCTAGTTGGCAGCCGGTTTCAAGCGGAGTGCCCCAAGGGTCGGTCCTGGGGCCGGTTTTGTTCAATATCTTCATTAATGATCTGGAGGATGGCGTGGACTGCACTCTCAGCAAATTTGCAGATGACACTAAACTGGGAGGAGTGGTAGATACGCTGGAGGGTAGGGATAGGATACAGAGGGACCTAGACAAATTAGAGGATTGGGCCAAAAGAAACCTGATGAGGTTCAACAAGGACAAGTGCAGAGTCCTGCACTTAGGACGGAAGAATCCCATGCACTGTTACAGACTAGGGACCGAGTGGCTAGGCAGCAGTTCTGCAGAAAAGGACCTAGGGGTTACGGTGGACGAGAAGCTGGATATGAGTCAACAGTGTGCCCTTGTTGCCAAGAAGGCTAACGGCATTTTGGGCTGTATAAGTAGGGGCATTGCCAGCAGATCGAGGGACGTGATCGTTCCCCTCTATTCGACATTGGTGAGGCCTCACCTGGAGTACTGTGTCCAGTTTTGGGCCCCACACTACAAGAAGGATGTGGAAAAATTGGAAAGAGTCCAGCGGAGGGCAACAAAAATGATTAGGGGGCTGGAGCACATGAGTTATGAGGAGAGGCTGAGGGAACTGGGATTGTTTAGTCTGCAGAAGAGAAGAATGAGGGGGGATTTGATAGCTGCTTTCAACTACCTGAAAGGGGGTTCCAAAGAGGATGGATCTAGACTGTTCACAGTGGTACCAGATGACAGAACAAGGAGTAATGGTCTCAAGTTGCAGTGGGGGAGGTTTAGATTGGATATTAGGAAAAACTTTTTCACTAGGAGGGTGGTGAAGCACTGGAATGGGTTACCTAGGGAGGTGGTGGAATCTCCTTCCTTAGAGGTTTTTAAGGTCAGGCTTGACAAAGCCCTGGCTGTGATGATTTAGTTGGGATTAGATCCTGCTTTGAGCAGGGGGTTGGACTAGATGACCTCCTGAGGTCCCTTCCAACCCTGATATTCTATGATTCTATGATTCTATGATCAGCAAGCTCCTGCTCTGTCTTCCCTTCTCTTTCCCACCTCCACACTCTTCCTCCTCTCCTATCTCTCTTTCAGCTTTTCCCTGATCCTGCAGCCAACTGCACTACGTAGCAACAGTACGACAGGAGGAGATGACCCATCTGGCTCTGCCCAGCCTGAGAAGGACCAGTGAAGGAGAGGGGCCTAGCCAGACCAGCCAGATGATGTCCCAGACCAGGGAAGCAAGCCTGGGTCCAGAGCAACAGCTGTGGTGGCCGAACTGCCAGCCCAGAGCCAAAGTCTATGTCTGTGACTGACCAGCCATCTGGTGTCCTGAGAGCATCAACCAAAGCTGTATTTCCCCCACTTATACTGTGCTGTCTCCTCTCCCCCTTTGTGTCTGTCTGTCTTGTCAGGAGCAGGAAAGGTAACCATCTTTCACAGCAATCAGCTCAGAACGCCACCACAGAACTAGTCCTTTTGTCCCCAGTACCAAGGATCGCTCGACAGGACAAGACTCTAACCAATATTGTCTCTCTGAAAAGGGACTTGCATAAGGGTTTAATTAAGTTTCTCTTCCACAACTGCTCAGTTTCAGTCCCAGAATAATTTATGCTTTGTTGTCAATCTTTTTCTTATGTGTAGCCTAATCAAGCAATTATTAAATTGTGGCATGAATTTTCTAGTGTGTTTGTCGTAGGCCGAGGTCTCTGTACTCACCATGTGTCACTGCTGTACAGCGACAGGGCCATGTTAGCACCTTTGACTCTCTGGGCCCATTTATGCCATTGAAATGATCAGAACCTAATATCCAACCTAAACCTCCCCCACTGCAACTTGAGACCATTACTCCTTGTTCTGTCATCTGGTACCACTGAGAACAGTCTAGATCCATCCTCTTTGGAACCCGCTTTCAGATAGTTGAAAGCAGCTATCAAATCCCCCCTCATTCTTCTCTTCTGCAGACTAAACAATCCCAGTTCCCTCAGCCTCTCCTCATAAATCATGTGCTCCAGCCCCCCAATCATTTTTGTTGCCCTCCGCTGGACTCTTTCCAATTTTTGCACATCCTTCTTGTAGTGTGGGGCCCAAAACTGGACACAGTACTCCAGATGAGGCCTCACCAATGTTGAATAGAGGGGAATGATCACGTCCCTAGATCTGCTGGCAATGCTCCTACTTATACAGCCCAAAATGCCGTTTGCCTTCTTGGCAACAAGGGCACGCTGTCGACTCATATCCAGCTTCTCGTCCACTGTAACCCCTAGGTCCTTTTCTGCAGAACTGCTGCCTAGCCACTCGGTCCCTAGTCTGTAGCAGTGCATGGGATTCTTCCATCCTAAGTGCAGGACTCTGCACTTGTCCTTGGTGAACCTCACCAGATTTCTTTTGGCCCAATCCTCTAATTTGTCTAGGTCCCTCTATATCCTATCCCTACCCTCCAGCGTATCTACCACTCCTCCCAGTTTAGTGTCATATGCAAACTTGCTGAGGGTGCAGTCCATGCCATCCTGCAGACCATTAGTGAAGATATTGAACAAAAATATCTTTTGTTTTAGCTTGTGAATTTTCCCTATGCTAAGAGGGAGGTTTATTCCTGTTTTTGTAACTTTTAAGTTGAGCTTAGAGGGGAATCCTCTGTGTTTTAAATCTTTTTATTACCCTGTAAAATTACCTTCCCTCCTGATTTTACAGAGGTGCTTCTTTTACTTTTTTCTTTATAATAAAGTTCTTCTTTTAAGAACCTGATTGGTTTTTAGTGTCCTAAAAACCCAAGGGTCTGGTCTGTGCTCACTTTGTTAAGCTATTGGTTGGTATATTATTCTCAAGCCTCCCCAGGAAAGGGGGTGAAGGGGCTTGGGGGGGATACTTTGGGGAAATAGGAACTTCAAGTGGTCTTTTCCCTGAATGTTGTCTAAATCACTTGGTAGTGGCAGCAATACCGTCCAAGGACAAGGAAAGGATTTGTGCCTTGGGAAAGTTTTTAACCTAAGCTGGTAGAAATAAGCTTAGAGGGTCTTTCATGCGGTCCCCACATCTGTACCCCAGAGTTCAGAGTGGGGAGGGAATCCTGACACAGGGAAATCTCAGCTTTTGTTTTTTCAAGAAAAGTAAGGCCTGGTGTAAACCCAGTCCTTGCCCTGGGGAACTATGTCAGTCAGGGGGTGATTTTATAGTGATATAGTTAAATCAATACAATCTCAAGTGAGGACGCAGTTGTATCAGTACAGAGGTATCCTATGCCAGTATGAATTATTCCCCTTCCTTTGCAGAAATTGCTATACTGGTATAAGCACCTTTAGATCTATATAACTGCACCCATACTAGGGAGGGCTGTACCACTTTAATGATCACAGGTGTCACGTGACATCCTGTCTCCCTAGTTCCCCTCATGGCAAGACCTGGCATTGCAGCACTCAGACTCAGTTTCCCCCTCCTCAGGCTCTCGAACAGGGACTTCACAAACTCCTCCTTCCAATAACGCCCTTGTTCGGCCTCCTTTATGAAGACAAACATCAAGTCCAAAGATCAAGCCCTCTGAGCCCAGACCTGCGAATGTCCTACAGACTGGAAATTTTACACTGAGGATCTTCCGCCATCACCAAGGATCCTCTCCCCTGGTCACCTTCAACAATGGTCACACCGTGTCCTTACTAACCAGAAGAAAACATAGATTTGGCCCCCTTTCTGGGCACCCCTTCTGCATGTTCTTCACCCTATTCCCGAGTGCTGCAGGATTCTTCCTTGCTCTCTTAGCTTAGCTCAGGCTCCCAGGCAGCTTGCTCCCTGGAGGGCCCTTTTCCCCAGCAGGTTCACACCATCTCGCCTCCCAGGGACCTCCCTGCTGCTTCCTTGCTGACAGCCTGGGGACAGGGAACATCTGTCCCACCATTGCTGCATCTCATTAAAGGGGCAGAGCGCCCTATTATATACCAGGACAGTTAAAGCAGAGCAGCTTTTGTGTGTGGATAAGGCCTGAGGGGCAGATTTTTAATGGGATTTAGGCCCCTAACTCCCATTGATTTCCAAAACCTAAACACCTTTAAAAACCTGGGCCTGTTTTTCCAACCCTTATGGTGGAGGAGAAAAGCTGGAAAACAAACCCTAAGGGCTCAAGCACCAAATGGCAAAGAAAAAGACTCCAGAACGTATTGCTTTTCTACAGAGCGAGGGATTTTTCAGCTGATTGGCGATGCTGCTAGCTACTTTTCTAGCACACGCTCATAAGCAGTTTTACAAACTCGGAAGCATGGCTGGGTGTGATAAAATCTGCATCTGGTTTGCTCGGCAGCATCCAGCCATGGCTGCCCACGATGGGTTGTGGATGTAAGCAACTGGGGTGAAACTCCATAGGGAGAGTTAAGCTGCCATACGGTCACTGCACCAGACCGACTGACGCCCTGCTCTTCTAAGATATTTCAGGGCTGTACTCCCATAGAAATCACTGGGAGTCTGACCCCGAAATACCTTGGAAGATCTGTGCCTGAGTGAGTTCACTGACTCCCCTTAATTTCACTAGAGGTTTGCCAGCTGTAATCAGAAGGTGGGGGTTGTAGTGGCTGGGTGTATTCTAGAAATTGTGTGGGAACCGTCAGCTGCTGTATCCCTGGAGAGAGACAGGGACAAGACAGAGAGTAGATTCTGGGGACAAGGCAGAGATGTCCGGACTGAGACAGCTGCAAAACAGATCTGCCTTCACGCTATTTCTTCCTGGGAAACAGGATCTTGTGCACCGTTCATAAATAAGCTGCATTAGAGAGAACACCCTGAACTCCACGCCACAGATTTCCCCTCCAAACGGGAGCCATATTGCATGGCTTTCAACCTCAGCTCTCACTAAACCAAAGGAGCTACAATAGCTATACCTCAACTGTTGTTTTTAGCATGCCTCTCTCCCTCCCCCCAAAGTTAGCTTTTTCACACATATCATTTCAATTTGTAAGCGAGGAAATGGTCCTGAACTTTCCTGGCTTCTGCACTACCCCGGTGAAATGGGCTAGCAAAAGTGTCTGAGTCCTCGCTCCCGCTTCCTTTATCCATTGGCCTGGCTGACCTTGAGGGCTCCCCTTCCTCCCTCCCATGTGGCAGAGTCCTTGTAACCCCAACAAGGCTGGGCCCAGGGTTCCTGGGGGGCTCGACCCCCAGTCTTGTCATGGTCACTTAGGACAGGGGCTAGGGTGTCCCTACTCCAGGATGCTCTCTCCACACACCAGCCGCTTCCCTGGCCAACTGATCACTGCATTAAGTTCAAAGCAAATACAATTTATAAATCAGCAAGAAACAGTAAGAAAAAAAGGAAAAAATGGGAAAAATTAAAGGAAACAAGTAACCCTGCTCTGTGGCACAGGGACATCACAAACAGCTGTCTCTGGGACATAAAGTTCACAGTCTGTTCCTCACATGTCCCAGGCCTCCTGCCCAGAACCTGGCTGTGCTGCAGGGATGCTGCGGGTCAGACACTTGCTCGGGCAGTGGCCACATGCCCTCAGGCTCTAGGAGGCAGGACCCTTCTCCCCAGCATGGGCCCTCCCATCAGGGTCACATCCCCCCTTTGAGTCCGGCCTGCCAGACCTCTTGGCTGATGATGTCTCCCTGTGCTGGGCCCTCTGTCCAGGGCCCCCCTCACTCTCCCCTGCTGCTCACTGCACCCGGTGCCGGTGTTACTGGTGGCATGGCAGGCGTCCACTCCCCAGCTCTGGGCCCGAAGCTCCCCATTGTAGTTCAGTCCTGGTATGCGCTGCTTCAGCTCCCAGCTCTGGCTCCAGTTCCGCTCTGCCTCCTCCACCTCAGTGCTTATGCAGCTCTGCTCTGCTACTCTCCCCTTAGCTCTGCCCTGCTCCAGCTCAGCTCACACAGAGGATGGGCCCCGGGCTCCTGGCTCCCTCATTGACCTGCCTGCCTTGTCAATCAGGCTGACCTGGAGCTCTGGCCTCTCCCCATTGACCCTGGGAACTGTCAGTCTCAGGGTCTTGATTTCTCATTGGCCCTTTCCCTTTCTTTTGGTACTGGAAGAGGGTCAACCAAAAAACCCCACTAAGTGGCCAACAGTCCCCTTACATATTCATCATCATCTACAAGCATCTTTCCAGACACAGACAGGGTTGGTGAAGAGAGCCCAGCGTGCCTAGACTGTGTGCCATTACTGGGTCCCCAAATTAGCATGCTCCAGATTATACCTTTGGCTGAAAAGAATAACTCAGGCTGAGGTAGGGTTGACACCTTTCTAAGCACGTGCTTGGGGCGGCACAATTTCAGGGGTGGCATTTTTTTGCTTCGGCAGTTGCGCTCCCGGAGGTTGTTTTTTGTGTGCTTGGGGCAGCAAAAAACCTAGAGCCGGCCCTGGTAACTGGACCCCTGAGGCCCCACCCCTGTCCCACCTCTTCCCCCATGGCCCCACCCCTTTCCCTACCTCTTCCCCAAACCCAGCCCCTTCTCCGTCCCTTCCTCCCAAAGCCCCACCCCCATCGCTCGTTCCTTTCCCCTTCTGCCCCCATTGCTCACTGGATCATCTCAAGGAGCCTGCCTGCAGGTAGGAGGCAGGCCGGCTGAGCAGAGGCTGGTGCAGGTTAATGACCTGATGCCTCCCCCTGCCCTGTGGTAACTGAATTTTTGGTTCGGGTGCCATTTAGAGTTGCCAGGTTCCAAAAACCAGACACCTGGCAAGCCTAAATGGGTCCTGGACACGGAAGCCCAAACTTCCAGGTAAAACCAGACGGATGGCAACCCTAGGCCTAGGCTGGTCTCCTCTTAGTGACTCTGGAAGGCTTTGACAGGAAGCCAGGATTTTATCCTCCATAAACCAGGAGTTGGACTGCAGCTCCCAGAACCCCATAAATAGGATGGTGCCTACTGGTGGGGGGGTGTCATGAACATACAGCTAAGGGTAGCATAAAATCCCTCCTTTACCTGTAAAGGGTTAAGAAGCTCAAATCACCTGGTTGACATCTGACCAAAAGGACCAATAAGGGGAGAAGATACTTTCAAATCTGCGAGGGAAGGTTTTTGCTTTGTGCTCTGTGTTGTTGTTCTCTCTGAGACAAAGAGAGAGACGAAGCAAGTAATCCAGCTCCTACTGAAATGATACATCTAATATTACAGAAATAGTAAGTAATAGCAAGGAAATGCATTATATTATCTTCTGTTTTAGCTTGTGAATTTTCCCTATGCTAAGAGGGAGGTTTATTCCTGTTTTATTTTTTATTTTTTTGTAACTTTAAAGTTTTGCCTAGAGGGGAATCCTCTGTGTTTTAAATCTTATTACCCTGTAAAATTACCTTCCATCCTGATTTTACAGAGGTGCTTCTATTACTTTCTTCTTTATAATAAAGTTCTGTTTTTAAGAATCTGATTGGGTTTTTAGTGTCCTAAAAACCCAAGGGTCTGGTCTGTGCTCATCTTGGTTACCTATTCAGTTGGTATATTATTCTCAAGCCTCCCCAGGAAAGGGGGTGAAGGGACTTGGGGGGATATTTTGGTGAAACAGGATCTCCAAGTGGTCCTTTTCCTGAATCTTTGTCTAACTCACGTGGTGGTGGCAGCAATACCATCCCAGGGCAAGGAATTTGTGCCTTGGGGAAGTTTTTAACCTAAGCTGGTGAAATATAAGCTTAGGGGGTCTTTCATGCGGGTCCCCACATCTGTACTCCAGAGTTCAGAGTGGGGAGGGAACCCTGACAGGGTGATACAAATTGCAGGTGCCTAGGAACCAGCCCTGACATCATAGTTGCTGGTCTGTGTCTGTGAGCTGGTCTGGTGCTGGTCAAAGTTTCTACCCTCCTTCTCTCCCAGAATTTTAGACAGAATCTTAGGGCTTGGCTACACTTGCAGATGTACAGCGCTGTGAGTTAAACCTGCCTTCGTACAGCTGAATAGGGAAAGCGCTGCAGTCTGTCCACACTGACAGCGCACTATCGTGGCCACATTTGCAGCACTTGCAGCGGCATTGGGAGCAGTGCATTATGGACAGCTATCCCACAGAGCACCTCTTCCCATTCTGGTGCCGTGGGTTGTGGGAAGGGGGTGGGGGGGGCAGGGCATTCTGGGTCCTGTCCCAACGCCCCATGATGCATCGCTTCACATCCCAGCAATCCCTGTGTTTCCGTCCACATTTGGCGCCATCTTTCAACGGTTTTTGTGCAGCGCGATCTGTGTGTTCCGTTTCGGTCTGTGGGAAATGGAGCGCGAACTGCTGAGGAATATGCTGACGAGTCTCGCCTTCGCGTCATGTTTAGAAGTAGAGCTATTCCTTAGGATCCGAAGTGACAGTGAGGAGTCCGACGAGGAGTCCAACGATGATAGCGAGTCACGTAATGCATACGACACGAAATTGCTTGTGTCATTCACGGACATGCTCAGCACCGTGGAACGCCGCTTCTGGGCTCGGGAAACAAGCACTGAGTGGTGGGATCACACCGTCATGCAAGTCTGAGATGACGAGCAGTGGCTGCAGAACTTTCGGATGAGAAAAGCCACTTTCATGGGACTGTGTGAGGAGCTCACCCCCACCCTGCGGCCCAAGGACACGAGATTGAGAGCTGCCCTGCCGGTGGAGAAGCGGGTGGCTATTGCCATCTGGAAGCTGGCAACTCCAGACAGCTACCGATCGGTCGCGAACCAGTTTGGAGTGGGAAAGTCAACCGTTGGAATCGTGCTGATGCAAGTTTGCAGGGCCATTAATCGCATCCTGCTCAGAAGAACCGTGACTCCGGGTAACATGCAGGACATTGTGGATGGCTTTGCACCAGGGCCGGCTCCAGGCACCAGCTGTACAAGCAGGTGCTTGGGGCGGCCCCTCGGGAGAGGGGCGGCACGTCCAGCTATTCGGCGGCAATTCGGCGGAGGGTCCCTCACTCCCGCTCGGAGCGAAGGACCTCCCGCCGAATTGCCGCCGCAGATCGCGATCGCGGCTTTTTTTTTTTTTTGGCTGTCTGGGGCGGCAAAAACCCTGGAGCCAGCGCTGGGCAGGGGGCAAGGGGCACAGGGGCATGGCAGGGATGCAGAATGTGGCAGGTCATGGGCTGGGGCGGCAGGAGCGAGGGGCAGAGGGGCTGGGGCAGAAGGGGGCGAGGGGCCCCGGGGTGGAGCATGGCAGGGATACAGTAGGTGGCAGGGCANATCTTTCAGAACACTGACCTGTTCAGGAAGCTGGAGGCCGGGACTTTTTTCCCAGATAGGAAGATCACAGTAGGGGAAGTCGAAATGCCCATTGTGATCCTTGGAGACCCCGCTTACCCGTTACTGCCGTGGCTCATGAAACCCTACACAGGGTGCCATGACAGTAGCAAGGAACGGTTCAACTACAGGCTGAGCTGCTGCCGAATGACTGTGGAGTGTGCTTTTGGCCGTTTAAAGGGCCGCTGACGATCTCTGTATGGGAAGCTGGACTTGGCCGAAAACAGCATCCCCGCGGTTATATCCGCGTGCTGTACCTTCCATAATATTTGTGAAGGGAAGGGTGAAAGATTCAGTCAGGCATGGACCTCCGATGTTCAACACCTGGAGGCTGAATTTGCACAGCCAGAAAGCAGGGCTATTAGACGGGCCCAGAATGGGGCTGCAAGGATTAGGAATGCCTTGAGGGAGCAATTTGAGGCTGAAAACCAGCAGTAATGTCTGGTGCCCTGTGGTTACAATGTTGGTAGGAATCTGTGTTTGCTTCGCTGATTTGCAGTGCCTGTTTCCTGGGCTAAGGTATCTTTTACTTTATGCAATAATAAAGAACGTTTTCAAAACCGAAATATCCATTTATTGAAAAGAAAATTCATTTATTGAAAGAAACACAACTGTTTGGGAATCAGAAAGGGCAAGGGGGTGGGGTGGGGAACGGTACAATCACAGATTTGCGTATGTCCTGTCTGGAGTGCTGTGCAATGAGTTCTGCACTTCAGGATGTCTATACTGCATGGTGAGGGGGGTTGAGTGCAGAGGGTAAGGGTCATAGTTCTCAGGGCTGTTTGGGGAAGATACAGGTGTTGGAGGAAGCAGTTGGCGGTAAGAACCCGGACGTTGGGGAAAGTGGGTTGGAGGTGACATGGGGGCACAAGGTAAAGAGTTTTGGGGCAAGGGCTGCAGGGGGGGGCGGGAGCGGTAGTGCTCCACCTGCATGGCTACGAGTGCCTGTATAGAGTCTGCCTGGCGCTCCATGATGGTTATCAGCCGATCCGTGCTTTGCTGCCGGTGCTCCGTGCTTCGCCGCCGGTGCGCTGCGTTTTCCTGGCGGATCCTGCTTTCTCTCTCCCTCCACTCCTGCGCTTTCTGATTCTCTTTAACAAATTGCTGCATCACTTGGTGCAGCATGTCTTCTTTGCTTTTCCGCGGTCTCTTCCGGAGTCTTTGCAGTCTTTGAGCCGGTGAAAACACGGACGGCTGATGTCTCAAGGTTGCATCTGTAAAGGCAAAATGCAACACTTAACAGAGGCAGCATTGTTTATACCAGACAGAGTAATGATTCCCCCGCACTTGAGGAGGGCACACACAGTCTACACAATAGCATCATTTTCCCGTCCCAAAGAGAGCGGACATAACCCACGGGAGCCCCAAAATGGTGAGTAAGGGGGACTGATTGTTTCTGGGCTGTACTGTCCTCTGGGTTTCTGTGCCTTGGGGAGAGCCAACAGCTGCAGGGGGCACCTACACTGAACACTGTCCCAACATTTTCCACAGGAGTCCATCCTGGAAGATATCTCACTGCTGAGGGTGACCTGGGAAGCAAGGGAGGGTCTTCTACTGCAATGCGGCTTCCGCCCTGGCCCATATGCAGCTTTCCTGTGTGCAGCAATGGTCCCCCCGCCCCTCGTGGCACAGTGGCGCGGACACGTTAGCCTGACTGGGACAAGGACCACGGTGGCTCTCCCAAGAAACCTGCGCAAGCGCATTGCCCACATTCTGGATGAGACTTTCGAAGAAATTACCGAGGCCGATTACCGTGATGTGATAGACCACATCAATGCGCTATTCCACATCTAGGCATGCATGCATGCAGCCCTAACCCTCCTCTCCCGAAAAACTTCCTTCCCCAAAAAGAAAGCCGCTTACCGGGAACACGCTCTTCAGTTTGTCCTTCACCAAGTACCGGCCGCTGCGGCTGTCTACCTTCCTCCTGGCTCGAGAAGAGCTCCTGGCTGCATGCCTCCAGGGATTCTGGGGTGTCTCCCACTGCCCCAGCACACTCACTCCCACTTTCTTCCTCGTCCTCCTCCTCCTCCTCCTCCTCCATCTCCTCCTCCCCCTGCTCTGAAGTGTCCATGGTGGTGCTCGGCATGGAAGTGGGGTCACCCCCAAGTATCGCATCCAGCTCTTTGTAGAATCGGCAGGTCGTGGGGGGAGCACCCGAGCGGCTGTTTGCCTTGCGGGCTTTGCAGTAGGCATTCCGCAGCTCCTTCACCTTAATCCTGCACTGCAGTGCGTCCCGGTCATGGCCCCTTTCCATCATGGCCCTTGATATCTGCCTGAAGGTATCGTAATTCCTACGGCTGGAGCGCAGCTGGGACTGGACAGCTTCCTCCCCCCAAACACTGATGACGTCCAGCAACTCGCCATTGCTCCATGCTGGGGCTCGCCTGGCGCGTGGAGGCATGGTCACCTGGAAAGATTCACTGATAGCACTCCATGCCTGGCTGAGCAAACAGGAAGGGGATTTTTAAAATTCCCGGGGAATATAAAGGGTGGGTCTGACGGTTGGTCACCTGAGGCCAGGGCAGTAGAGTTCGAACTGATGACCAGAGTGGCTAGAACAGGCACTGTGGGATAATGCCGAATACTTCTGGAGGCCAATCAGAGCACATTGGGCGGCCACACTGGCGCCGCAGCGGCAGCGTAATAGTCTTTATTCCTCTCGGGGAGGTGGAGTACAAGCAGCGCTGTATCCGCGGAGATACAGCGCTGTACGTGCCTTGCCAGTGTGGACGGGGAGTGAGTTACAGCGCTGTGGGCGGCTTTATTGCGCTGTAACTCTCAAGTGTAGCCAAGACCTTAGAGCCATTTCCATAGGATTTTGTCACCTTCTTTACCAGACCCACTAGATTTAAAGGCCTCTAGTCTCACAAGTGACTATAGACCGTGGGTACCCAATGTTATGAGCTAGGTAAAACCTTGTCGTGGGTTTGGGTTAAAACCCCATTGAGGTTGGTAGGTGTCAACTCACCCTTGAATTAACATAACTGTGAACATAAGCCCCACCTAAAACACGAGGTGTGTGTGAACCTACCCAGGAGCTTTTTGGCTGCATCTTACAGTGGCTTGTCTACACTTCAAACTCTGCAGCTGTGCCGCTATAGAGGTTCAGTGACAACGCTACCTAGGCCAACAGGACGGATTCTCCAATCAGCATAGATACTTCACCTCCACAAGAGGCAGGAGCTAGATTGAGGGAGAATTCTCCCGTCAACTGAGCACTGTCCACACCCGGAGTTGGGTTGGTTTAATTGCGTCAGTGGTGTCGATTTTTCACACCTCTGAGCAATATAGTTATACAGACCTAATTTCCCAGTGCAGATCTGGCATGAGTGAGAGGCAGGCAGAGGCAAAAAGCAAGAAAGCCTAAGCATAGCCTCTAAGCAGAGTTTAACCTTGGCAAAACAGCTACAGGGAGAGTGTTTGGGACTATTGGCTAAAGAGGCTTGGGTCTGGAAACTAAGAAATTGCTCTTTTTCTTCTTGGTTCCTTTTGCGTTCAGAGACAGAGGACTTTGCGCATCCTTTGTAAATAAATAAAACTGAATCAGTGAAAATATCAGACACCATCAGTTTCCATTTCCAACAGGAACATCCTCAGGGCCTGAACTTTGACTAGCCGCTCGGGTCGAAAGGGGCCACAGCCAAGATGAGACACCGTAAAAGGGCAGGATTTGCAGAAAGTGCTATCATCTGTCTCTGCAAATCAACCTTCTTTAGGGGGATATTTACAAAAGCACCTAAGGGGTTTAGGAACACCCATCTCATTGATAGAGGGACGTGATCGTTCCCCTCTATTCGACATTGGTGAGGCCTCACCTGGAGTACTGTGTCCAGTTTTGGGCCCCACACTACAAGAAGGATGTGGAAAAATTGTAAAGAGTCCAGCGGAGGGCAACAAAAATGATTAGGGGGCTGGAGCACATGAGTTATGAGGAGAGGCTGAGGGAACTGGGATTGTTTAGTCTGCAGAAGAGAAGAATGAGGGGGGATTTGATAGCTGCTTTCAACTACCTGAAAGGGGGTTCCAAAGAGGATGGATCTAGACTGTTCTCAGTGGTACCAGATGACAGAACAAGGAGTAATGGTCTCAAGTTGCAGTGGGGGAGGTTTAGATTGGATATTAGGAAAAACTTTTTCACTAGGAGGGTGGTGAAGCACTGGAATGGGTTACCTAGGGAGGTGGTGGAATCTCCTTCCTTAGAGGTTTTTAAGGTCAGGCTTGACAAAGCCCTGGCTG